>JACEFZ010019845.1:165000-187500 GCA_014155875.1 Cepaea nemoralis
TTCCCCATTGTGAGGTTTGTAGTGGGACCGACGTCTGCAAACAAAACCGCACTATCATCCTGTGTCTTGCTGGTAAATGTGTACGGTCAGGATTCGCAATATCACATGATCACCCGTCTTAGATCAGACCTGCGCGTTCATCCCGATTATGCCACATAATCAAACCTTACTTTTGCTTTACCCTTGCTCTTTTTCCATCATTTTCTTTTTTTCAATTGTAACTAAATTTTCAAGTTTATTTTTCCCCATAACGTCCCCACAATTATTTACACGGTCTACGTCTAATTTAAATAGAAACCTCAGACAATACGTTTCAAGATTTACAGTCTGGCCTATTTTGCTGAATCTCGTTAGTTGCATATTGCCGAGTAATATACAACATAAAGTGAATAAAGTAATTATGCTTTTTCTAAAATACTTTTTAAAAAAAAACGTTTAAAATACTTAACTGCTTAAAATATTTACTTATATTGTTCGAAAATAGAGCATTTGTTATCCCAACGGTTATGGTAAATTTAATATGAGGTCTCTCTGTCTGCAAACAATTTTTAAAGCCACAACTAGAGCTTTCATATATTTGAGCAATCGTTTATTGCTCGTCGAATACAACACAATATATTTTTTTTCCTACCTTTATGGACGCAATTTACTAGACGTTGAGAGATTGCAGAACTTGGAATTATGTGGCTTGGCGACTCCAAGGGACTTATCCAGACTGAATAATTCTCTTTTCCACTCATACTGGTATATAATCGTCTTGCTATTTGGCTTTCCGTTCTACCTATATAAATTGCTTGGTACTCACACTGGAATTGAGATAATTACAGTTTGATGTGGTGTACAGAGACAATAGTTATTTCTTAGATCGAGTAGGTATCGGGGCGGTTTTATGACAATTGGTTCAGAGTGTTTGTTTTAATGCTGCTTTAAGTCGATCATGTATTTGTTTCATTTCATCGTCTCCTCGAAAGATTAGCAGACGAAACACTCGAAGTTTGGGGACCGATGATTCTGTGCGGGTAGGTTTGGGTGGCTGACGGTGACACAATTAAGACGGATGGATATCTCAATTACACTACAGGGTCGGTTAAAAGTGTGTCGCAACACATCTTTCTACCACGATTGTCGATTCTTTCTGTTCCTAATTGAGTTTTCATATGTTTCTTCAACGACTGACTCCTTCGGCCATGGTATAAACGCTAGATTATTTAAAGGCAAATCATTCAGCAATTTAGTATTGTAATTCTAAGACTATAAGGTGAATTATGGACACTTAATAGATTTGCATGAAGTTCTCACCAGAACGATCGATAAGCTGCCCAGACTAGTATATTATTTGGGGTGCAAGAGTACCAATAAACAATGGGAACAAATTGTGTCATAAATTGAGTTGAGCTACGAAGAGACATCACTGCACTCAGGACATTCCCATGTGCGCTCCGTCCCCTCCTTCAATAACCAGCGAAAAGTCACACTACTAATCGTTCCCACCGCTATCTGATTGCAATTCCTCCTGTTCTTCCCTTTTGCATCGTAAGAAACATCGTTGTAATTTATTTTATGCAAGAAGTAGTGTCCCGTTGCAATGCGACAAAAGTGGTCAATTATAGGACTTAGAATTGTTATGCCAACTAATAGTGGGTAAACAACAAAAACATTGGACCGCAATGTTGTGTCTTGTATATTATCAATCAATAAATCAATCGATCAGCTAGAGTCTTCACAGTGAAGGTTGGCTGCAATGGATCTCCAACACTTGTCTGTCGCTCGCCTTGATTGTATATTCTGTCAGATTGCTGCTCGTCCATCTATTCATGTTATCTTCCCATTTGTATCGTTCTCTACTTCTTGCTCGCTTGACTTCAATCTTACCCTCCAGAATGAGTTTTATAAGAGTAGCGTATCTCTTAACGTGGCCGAAATATGTCTATTGTTTTAAATTACTTCAATTATAGTATTCGATCCGGCTCTGAGGCGAAGGGCTGACGAATGTAATTTGTAATCCCGCATAATTCGAAACACTGCTGCGGCGGTTTGACAGCGTTGCGTTGGTTTTCATACAATGGTATCGGGGCGCTCATTCAGAAAGCAATGACAAACTACTGTATGTAAACTTGTCAAGAAAGCAATATTTAAAGAGGCATTGAATTATGAGATATATGGTGCTATTTCAATTACTAAACACGAATTATGTCTGTATTCCGTAGTTGTGGTTCAAGTTAAAGGTATATTTTTTTCCCCCGCAGAGAGGCGTTGTCGTCATTGAAAGGTCAGGTTCAAATACTGTTATAGTAACTTTCGCTTTCAATCTGTATTGCATCTAGCGTATCCTCTCATCGCTGCGTATACACAATGGTACAACAATATCATTTTATACAAAAAATATCACAATAATAACAACAGTGGCATGATACACTATAATGTCATGGTACACAACAATGGCATGATACACAACAGTGTCACGATACACAACAGTGGCATGATACACAGCAGTCACATGATACACAATAATGACAACAGTGGCATGGTACACAATAATGACTGCTGTAGCATGATACACAATAATGGCAGCTGTGGCATGATACACTATAATTACTGCAGTGGCATGATACAAAATAATGACAGCAGTGGTATGATACACAATAATGGCGACAGTGGCATGGTACACAGCAGTCACATGATACACAATAATGACAACAGTGGCATGGTACACTATAATGACTGCTGTGGCATGATACACTATAGTTACAGAAATGACATTATACACAATAATTACAACAGTGGCATGGTGCACAATAATGACAGCAGTGGCATGATAAACTATAATTACAGCAGTGACATGCTACACAATAATGGCAACAGTGGCATGATACACTATAATGGCAACAGTGGCATGATACACTATAATGGCAACAGTGGCATGATACACTATAATGACTGCTGTGGCATGATACACAATAATGACAGCAGTGGCATGGTACAGCAAAATGTCATGATACATAACAGTGTCACGATACACAACAGTGTCACGATACACAATAGTGGCATGATACACAACAGTGGCATGGTACAACACAATGTCATGATACATAACTGTGTCACGATACACAACAGTGGCATGATACACAACAGTGGCATGATGCATAACAGTGGCATGATACACAACAGTGGCATGATGCACAACAGTGGCATGATACACAACAGTGGCATGATGCATAACAGTGGCATGATGCACAACAGTGGCATGATACACAACAGTGGCATGATACATAACAGTGTCATGGTACACAATAATGTCATGGTTCACAACAATGTCATGATACATAACAGTGTCATGGTTCACAACAATGTCATGATACATAACAGTGTCATGGTTCACAACAATGTCATGAAACATAACAGTGTCATGGTTCACAACAATGTCATGATACATAACAGTGTCATGGTTCACAACAATGTCATGATACATAACAGTGTCATGGTTCACAACAATGTCATGAAACATAACAGTGTCATGGTTCACAACAATGTCATGATACATAACAGTGTCATGGTTCACAACAATGTCATGATACATAACAGTGTCATGGTACACTATAATGTCATGATACACAACAATGGCATGATACATAACAGTGGCATTATACACTATAATGTCATGATACACAACAATGGCATGATACATAACAGTGGAATGATTCACAACAGTGGCATGATACACTATAATGTAACGGTACACAGCAATGGCATGACACATTATAGTGGCATGATACACAACAGTGGCATGATACACAACAGTGTCATGATACACAACAGTGTCATGATACATAACAGTGTCATGATACACAACAGTGGCATGATAAAAAAACAGTGACATGATACACAACAGTTTAATAATGCATAACAGTGTCAAGATTCACAATAATGGCATGATACACAACAGTGGCATGATACACATCAATGGCATGATACACAATAGTGGTATAATACACAATAATGCCGCGATACACAACAGTGGTATGGTACACAATAGTGGCTCGATACACAACAGTGGCATGATACACAAAAGTGGCATGGTACACGACAGTGGTATGATACACAACAGTGGCATGTTACAACACAATGGCATGATACACAACAGTGACATGATACACAACAGTGTCATTATACACAACAGTGGTGTGGTACAATACATTGCAATGATACACAACAGTGACATGATACACAACAGTGGCATGATACACAACAGTGACATGATACACATCAGTGGTATGATACACAACAGTGGCATTATTCACAACAGCGGCATGGTACACAACAGTAGCGTAGAACACAATAATGACAACAGTGGCATGGTACACAATATTGACAACAGTGGCATGATACAAAATAATGACAGCTGTGTCATGATACACAATAATGACAACAGTGGCATGGTACACAATATTGACAACAGTGGCATGATACAAAATAATGACAGCTGTGTCATGATACACAATACTGGCAACAGTGGCATGATACACAATAATGACAGCTGTGGTTTGACACATTAATGGCAACAGTGGCATGACACACAATAATGACAACAGAGGCATGATACACTATAATTACAACAATGACACGATACACAATAATGACAACAGCGGCATGGTGCACAATAATGAAAACAGTGGCATGATACACTATAAATACAGCAGTGGCATGATACACAATAATGACAACAGTGGCATGATACACTATAATTACAACAATGACACGATACACAATAATGACAACAGTGGCATGGTGCACAATAAAGACAACAGTGGCATGATACACTATAACTACAGCAATCTCATGATACACAATAATGACAACAGTGGCATGATACACTATAGTTACAGCAATGACATTATGCACAATAATGACAACAGTGGCATGATACACAATAATGACAACAGTGGCACGATTCACAATAATAACAACAGTTGCATTCATTCATTCAGTAGCATGTCCTTTGCAGAACCTCGCTCCTATAACAACCTTCCGGAAAACCTCTCGATCATAATCAAGATTTCCCGCGTCCGATACACCCATCTGGAGATCATCCACCACATCCTGCACCCATCTTCTATTTGGCCTTCCTCTTCCTCTCTTCCCAGGCATATCATCATTGGCACCTTGCCGTCTTGACAGACGATAGTTTGTAAGGGATGGAGTTATTGCCTCTCCATAGCACGAAGCCTGGACTAAAATATAGAGATCATGTGTTGCCCATGCAGCATGATCCCTCTCTCGGCCTGCCTAGTTCACTCCAGAGGAAAGGTAACACCCCTACATCTGGAACAAGATAAGCTGCAGAAGCTGCCGGATCAGAAAAGCAATGCTCTAATTGTCCGCATGTTGGAGTTCCGATCCTAGACCAGCCGCCAACCAAGGCTTAGGGCCTGGTCTGCCCTGCCATGACACTTTGTCTTTAGGTTGGATTTCCTCGCACCAGGGTAAGGCTTGTACCCTCCCATTTGCGCTCTTCCGCCCGAAGCCGTTGGCACATACCCTTCCATATACCCTTCCATTATTGTTCTCTCCAAACTTTCATGACGTTTCAAGAGACCAAAATATTTCAATTTTCTTTGTTTTATCGTCTTTAATAGCCAACCTTCTTCAATATTCAGCTCTTGAAGTATGGATGCATTTGTTCTTTTCTTTACCCAAGATATTCTTAGAACTCGTCTATAACATTTATATTCAAAGGCATTTATGCACTGTTCAGCTTGTTTAGTAAGTGTCCAGGTCTCACATATATGTTGCAATGGGAAAGATGCATGCTCTTAAAAATCTAATTTTTGTAGTTCTGTCTATCGCATTCCATAATTTATTGTCTTTTGAGAGCAATTGATAGTAGTCGTTTAATTTCGTTCAGTGTGTCACCGTTGTTGGTAATCAATGACCCAAGATATTCAAAATTTTCCACCACCTCCAATTTTTCCTCATTTACATATATTTCTTTCTCCATAGTGGTTTTATCTGTATGTATTATCTTTGCTTTTGCTATGTTAAGATATAAGTTGTGATTTTCACTATTCAGTTGGGTTGAGGCTATTAGGTTTTCTATACCAGCCTGTATTGTGGGTAGCAATACTGTATCATCAGCATACAGTTGCATGATACACAATAATGACAACAGTGGCATGTTACACAGCGGTAGCATTACTTCCGGCCAGTAAGATTCTGCTGGTGCCCCTGCCTCATGACAGTGGTATCGGAGAATTGTCAGAATATCCGGGACATTGGGCAAGGGAGACTGTGAGGACGGGGACTGGTCACACCTCATTACACCTCAGATGTTCTGTCATGAGGCTTCCTTAGCATGAAAAGTGTCTATAAAAAGACGGGGAGGCTTCTGAAACATGAGAAGTGTTTATTAAAAGACTGGGGAGGCTTCTTTAGCATAATAAGTGTTTATAAAAAAGACGGGGGAGGCTTCTTTAACATAAGAAGTGTTTATAAACAGTACTGAAGTATTGGAAAGATCAGGTTGTGTAATGGCATATTCCATGCTCTGTCTTCGTAGACTTAGACTTAGATGAATAGGACACTTTAGGAGCATGGATGATGGTAGAATAGCAAAGGACATCTTTATTGGTGAATTACAGATGGGTAAGAGATCTCAGGGTAGATACAAAGATGTGTTTATATGGAAAATGGCCGATACAGGCATTGATAATGCACACTGAGAGCTAGTCGCCGCAGAACGTGTTGCGTGGGGGGCAAATATCAGAAATGGAATCAAGACAACGGAGAAAATGATTGCAGATAAGTCACTCACCTAGCGTGTAAGAGGTAAATTGATGCATGATGGTGGAAATGACCATGTGTTCACATGCATCCACTGTAAATGAATATTTACAGCGCGAATTGGTCGTATCAGTCACATTCGCTACCGTCATGGGGTGTAGAAATTATGCCTTTTTGAAGCACAATGTAGCAAACTATCGTCTGTCAAGATGGCAAGGTGCCAATGAATGAAATGTTTATCAAAAGACGGGGACGCTTCTCTAACATGAGAATTGTTTATAAAAATACTGGGGATGCTTCTTTATCACGAAAAGTGTTTATAAAAAAGACTGGGGAAGCTTCTTTAACATAATAAGTGTTTATAAAAAAGACTGGGGAGGCTTCTTTAACATGAGAAGTGTTTATAAAAATACTGGGTAGGGCTGCGCAGTAAGAGAAAGGAAACTGAGGTTGACGAAAACGATTCTTGGATGTTCTGAAAGATAACGATGAACACTGTCTAAATATAGCTTTCTTGCAGGAAAACTAATCCGATGAAAGCAGGAATCTTGTTCATTAAAACATACATATTATGTTATCATGTTCAAATTGTTATTTTAATCGGGTGGTATGGAAAGCAGGGACAAGTTCTGCAACAAAAAAAGCTGACAGAAAGTCACATATTCTCACAGAAGACGCGAGGACGTCAGCGGTATTAAGTATGATATATTGTTACCTGAGCCATGCAAGCAGGCAGTAATTAGACCTGGAATTCCGGTGACATTTCATGTGGCAGCAGAGACATAGAAGAACTTACAATCTAATAGGTTGAGTTTTCCAAAAATAGAAATGCTCAGCTTCTGCTGTCCTTTGCGAAACAACAGCTGTCTGTTTGTGAGTGAAATTAATTGTCATTTGTGTGTGGACGAATTATACGTTATTTGTCTAGGTGAACTATATGTTTTATGTCCTGTTATATCGGAACGCTGAGGGTGGATTATGTTGTTTCTGTGGATGAATTCACGATGTTTATATTTGGATGCCATGTCTGTGTGTGTGTGTGTGTGTGTGTGTGTGTGTGTGTGTGTGTGTGTGTGTGTGTGAGAGAGAGAGAGAGAGAGAGTATGTGTGTGTATATATTTATTTTGTTTTGTTAAAATTCAAAGTGAGTGTTAGCTAGATTGCATACCTGTATGAGTGCCGTCATGTGTTTGTGTGGGTGACGACTTGTGTCTGTGTGGGTGATGGCTTGTGACTCTGTGGGTGACGGCTTATGTATGTGTGGGTGGCGAATTGTGTCTCTATGGGTGACGTATATGTGTGTGGGTGATTACTTATGTCTGTGTACATGACGACATGTGCATGTGTGGCTGTCGACTTGTTTGTGCGTATGACTTGTCTCTGTGTAGGTGACGACTTGTGCCTGTGTGGTTGACGACTTGTGTTTGTGTGGGTGACGACTTATGCCTGTGTGAGTGACGACTTGTGTCTCTGTGGGTGACGTGTGCGTGTGTGTAGGTTACGACGTATGTGTGTGTGGGTGACGACTTGTGCCCTTGTGGGAGACAACGTCTTTGTGCGTGTGGCTTGTGTCTGAGTGGATGACGACGTGTGTCTGTGTGGATAGCGTCTTCTTTGTGCATGTGACTTGTCTCTGTGTGAGTGACGAGTTGTCTATATGTGTGTTTTAAATACATAGTTTAAAAATCAAAAGGATCGACTTCACTGCACCGAGTTTTATCCCATATAGCTCGGTCTCTTTCCGCAGGGAGGTCTGTAGAAAGCGTCCCATAAAACGATAATCCTTAACTCCAGCGACGACCTCCAGGAGTCGCCAAGAAAACTGCACTAGTGAACATAACAACGTAAGCCGAAATCGAACCCACAACCGTCGGAGCGTGAGGCAGACGGATAACCATTTGGCTACGGATGCTATCTTCTGTGTGGGTATGACAGCATGCCATTCCGTGAGATGCATGTGTAAAAGATACAACATGTCGTACTAGTGTGTATGATGCCATGTAATGATGTGACGTTGGCATGTGACGATGTGTAAGATAATTTCTCTAGATGTCAGTATCCAACTATAATCAAAATAAAGAACTCCTTTTCACGCCTTTGGGCGCATTGGGTATATGAGTCTATAACCAGTGGTTCTCAACCTGTAGGAAAATCACCCCCCCCCCCCGAGGGTGGTGGTGGTGGGGGGGGGGGGGATTTTAGCGTTTCCTGTAGGGGAATTAAGATTATTTCAAGATAGCGCTAATACAAGAACCGATTACTTGATATTGTTTTTCCCTCCATACTTTACGGTTCTATACTTCTAGTACTTCTGAAATTCGTTTTATAACGTAAGTAGACCCGCAAATCACGTTTTATGTAGACATCCAGACTTGGTCTAGTATGTGTTATTAACTTATTCAGCGTCAAATAAAAAGTGGGTTTGGATCAAACTTAAATTGATGGCAGAAAATGAGAAGTAGAGGTGTGTCACAATAATGATGTAAAAATTGTTAAAATGGTAGCAGATATATTGTATTATATATCACATTAAAGACGATTGCACAAGGAACATGTTGGTATTGCTACAATTACTATAGGTTAGAAATATAATAATTATATTAGCGGATATTGTAAACAAAAATGAAGACAGGGGTGACAATTGCATGACATTTCCACTTACTAAGGCACTATTTCTCAGTCGCTGATGATAACCCAATGAAGTGTACTGAATAATGATAAATACACCACTTTCAACATGGCGGAACAACGTGTTTTCTTCGTGCGGTCAGCAGTCAACATACCGAAGCGGCGTGGTAGCCGCGCAGGGAAAAAGAAGCAAGGTAAGCGTGGAGGTTTGAGGCGTTTTAGACTCAAGTCTAGGACTCAAGTTTTAGGGCTCAGGAATATCCGTATTCTATATTGGAACTGTGCCAGTGCAAAACAACGGGGCTCTATTTTAGAAACCCTAGTTTACAGGAACGACATTGTAGCACTCCAGGAGACGAGACTGGGCGATCAGCTACTCCAAATAGCCGACTTCAAATGTTTCTACAACAGATGACATCTGGGAATGGCGATTCTCGTTCGCGACAGCATGGTGGCGTAGACCTAGACATGTCCAGTTGGGACAGTGACGATATACAAATACAGGCGTTGAGAGTTCATTCCAGTATACCATTCGTGTTGGTTAATGTTTATGCCCGCAATGCGAGTATGGACGCCCAGAAGTGGCAGTGCTTAAGTGGCATATTAGGCCACGAGAGAAATGTTATTTTCTGTGGTGACTTCAACGCTAAAGGCAGATCATGGGGAAACACTTCCTCCAATACACAGGGGGAGGAGCTCGAGATTGCACTGGAAACCATCGACCTGGTTTGTATCAACAGTGGCTGTGTCACCAGGACAGCAAGCCGTCCGGGCGATGAGGACAGTGCTATTGATCTGGCGCTAGTTTCACCTTCACTCACTACAGTGTGTAGATGGGGTGTCCTAGGACACCATGGCAGCGACCACCACCCGTGCAGCATACTGGTGGAGAAAGGCAGAACCAGGCAGCACAAGCTAAAGGTAAAGACGTTCCAGTATGACAGTACAGGGCAAGATGTGGTGAGTAAAATAAGACGTGACAAGCGCAGAACGTTTCAGGGCAGGAAAAAAAGCTGGGAGCAGCCACCGTGGTGGAGTTTCGAGGTGGAGAAGGCTTGGGTGGATAAGCGTAGTGCTGTAAGGAGATGGCAAAATGCCAAGAAGAACAGAGCTGGTCATCCTAGTCCCTGCTTGCACTTAGAAAGAGAGATGCACACAAAAGTAAGCTACTTCAAAAAACTGGTCAAGGTTGTTAAAAGCGAAAAATGGGCAGAGGTGTGTCAAAGAGTAAGCACAGACAAGTCACTGAAATTGTTCTGGCGACTACATAAAAGCATGAGTGGTGTAGTCAAGAATAAGAGCATTTCTGACTTCCAAGGTGCTGACCTCATCTGGCAGAGGACTGACGAGGACAAGGGCAAAGCCCTTTTTTGAACGCTACCTTGAGCAAAGCAACCAGACAGACATGGGAGGCCGAAATCTGGCCAAGGAGGTCACCTCAGACAGATGCAAGGCCCAGAACACTTCGGATGAAGACACAGTGACAGTGAAAGAAATCAAGGCTGTGCTTCGACGATCAAAAAACAGTGCTCCAGGTCCTGATGGCATAAGATACGACGACATAAATAGGTGTACCGACAATGAGCTAGAGAAACTAGCAGACATGTACAACAACAGTATACAAGGAGGAATGGTTACACAGCTATCTGATTCCCTTGCAGAAGCCTGACAAAGACCACAAAAAAATTCAGGGATATCGAATTATAACCATGCAGAATACAATAGGCAAGCTGCTGGAGAAGGTAATTGCCAGGAAAATATCAAGCCAACTAGAGAGGCAAGGTGTTTTCCCACCCACCCTGGGTGGGTACCGTCCAAAGAGAGAAACCTGGACCAATGCAGCAGTCTTTGCCCAGGATGTCTATGAAGGTTTCCACTCAGGCACTGAAACCGTTGCTGCAGCGATTGATCTTGAGGACGCATACAACAGAGTACCACTGGATTTTTTAATGTTTCAGCTTCTTGAACTAAACGTAAGTCCATTCCTCCTTAGTTGGATCGCTGCAGCCCTCTTCCAACGGAAAGTAGTTTTTAGATGTGGCAGTTGGACTTCGGAACCAACAACAATATATCCTGGCCTACCACAGGGATCACCATTATCTCCGGTACTGTTCAACTGCCTACACAGTGAGAATCACCAGTGAGCAGATCACTGGACCTGGCAGGACATTGTCATATGCCGATGATGTTTTAGTGTATCGTCAGGGGAAGGATAGAGAGGAGGTTGCTGTGGAACTACAAACCGAACTCAATCGCATAAGTACTTGGTGTGATGAAGCTGGGGCAATGGTCAACCCAACAAAGGCAACAGTGACTTGGTTCTCGTTGAATAATCATATTGTCAACACTCCAACACCAACTGTAATGCTGTGTTCAGAGACGGTGGAAAGAACGCAGGCAATGAATTACCTGGGGATACGGTTTGATCGAAGCCTTGCTTATAATGTGCACATAGACCAGGTGATAACAAAGGCCAAGCGGGGTTTGGCAGCGATGCGGGTGATGGCGGCAGCAAACTGTGAGCAGCGCCATCTATGTCTTCTGTACGAGGGGTTGGTCATGTCTGTTTTGGAGTATGCAATGGCAATCCTGACTCTCAGCCATAAGCAGATAGAAAGGATGGAAAGGATACAGAATGAAGCTATGCGCATTATTCTTGGATGTACAAGAGATACAGCATGCAGGGCGATGCGCTACCTTCTTGGTTTCCAACCATTGAAGAGAGAATACAAGGTTGCAGGGCACGCGCCTACCTCAGAATTAACGCAAACACACAACATCCACTGCATAGTGAAATTAGGAAGGTGAAGGGCAGCAGGTTAAAAAGAGGACGGTCGTGGATGGGTCAAGCCGAAGACATTCTTCAACAGGTGTGTTCACTTGAGGACTTAGAACCTGGCGAGGAGTGGGTGCGAGTGCCAACAGACTTCTGCACATCCTTTTCAGTTTGCATCCAACTAGATAGAAAATGCAGACAAGAAAATCCGGCTGCTGTTGAGGCTGAAGTACAAGCGTTGATTTTCGAGAATTCGCTAGACGGTGACGCGGTCATCTACACAGATGGGTCGGTCGTCCGACATGTGAGAAGCTCATGGGCCTTTACAGCTCGGGCCGGAGGGAGAATTGTGAAGGAGGACTCTGGTGCTTTCACTGAAACCACAAGTAGCCTGACCATGGAAGTCATGGCAGTAAGTAATGCAATAACATGGCTCGAGACACAGACATTCACTAGGGCTTGTTTCCTTAGCGACTCAATGAACATGATCAAGAGGATAGAGGAGGGGTCGATCCGAAGAGAATGGTTGCTGCCTCTGGAGCGGTCTCGACTGGCAAAGATTAGTTTCATCTTCGTGCCAGGGCATGCGGGAGTACAAGGAAATGAGCGGGCTGACAAGCTCGCAGGTGAGGCTACTGTGGAGGGCGGAAGCGCCATGGACCAGGCCGACATTCTGAATGCTCTACGAGAAGTAAGACTTTTGCGAGAATCAAGTGATGACTGTGAATCTACAACAATGGCCAGACTGCGAGAGCAGCAAATTAAAAGAGGGGTGGCCAAACAAGAACACTACGCAGGAAGCCAAAGAAGATTGATAAACCAACATAGAACTGGCGTCGTTAGCCGCTACACGTTGCGGGATTTGCTGAGGAGGGGATCCGAGCACTTATGGACTGAATGGTTCGATGTGCAATGAGGATGATCTGTCGACTTACTAACTAACTAACGAATATCTCTAGAACTGCCCCATAACACCAATACAACACAATTAAGGCATCATATTTTGAAGCGCATCATTGTCACACAAAAATGAAAAATGTCAGGAAAACACGAGTCAGGTTTTGGCAGGTTTTCTACTGCGAAACAATATGTGCACTATATTTTTGTTAAAATTTAGTAATAATTATTATATTATAAATTTAATTATTTGACATTGTTTTTCTTAATGACCGCCCGCTAAATAATTTATTTTAACTGAAAAACTACATTAACCATGTGCTATCAGTTTAGAATATTTCACAAAGTCTTTAAATCAGAATAACTATAATCTAACATTGTTTACAACTAGTACCTAATGTAAATATGTGAGGCCGAAAACCAAGGCTTTTGCCATTTCTAAAATCAGAAAGGTAACCACAACTTAACTAAGAAATCCTGCGCAACGTTTAGGTATTTTCTTCCTCTCGTGAACTGTTTTCAACTGGTATACCTTCTTCCGGTGTAAAACTTCATTTACAGGGCAATAAAATTAAGGAAGATACGCGAAATGAAACAAATAACGAAGTGTCAAGATCTTGTCGCTGAAACGGCGTGTGACACTCCAGCGTTGATACATTTTGTCACTGAAGCAGCGCCTGGCACTGAATCATTTAAATTTAGCTATCATGTTTACGTATACTGTGCAGGGGCGGAGGGAATTTATAGAGAGGAAATACGAAAGTGGGAGGGTGATATTCTGATCATATGGTAAAGGGGTGCATGGGCCAAAAAAGGTTGAGAACCACTGGTCTAGACCCATGTGTGTATAAAACAATCGTCATCGAGTGGCTGATGTAGTCAGAATCATGAATCTGATTTCCCAAGACTTATCCTGGCACCCACTTTAGGCTGAGTCCACATGCAAGCCAGTATAATTTTATAATCTCTAATCATAATGATCTAGAAATTACGCTTGTCTTCCTCCGGAATTGTTGGTATATAACTCTGCTAGCCTTTGACACATTAGAAGAATCCTACACGAGAGCATTGGTAGTGCTTGCTTGCTTGTGTTCGTTGGCTTGAGCTCCAGCGTGAAGTCCTGTATGTCGGATGAAGGCATCCTGTTGTCCAACATCAGTGTGATGTCATACCGGACCTGAGGTTTGCGTGAGTATCCGTTGTCTGGCTTATTGGTGTGCAGACTGGTGGTTCCTCGCGTTGGTAGTGTTCATGGATTTCTTACTTGCCTATGGACATACCACAGAACTATTGAGATATTAATAAGAGTTAGCTGCCCCTCACAATAACTCGCCACCTACTGACGGGCATCAGACGTGTTGGTTCACTGCCCCTCACAATAAATAGCCACCTCTCAGTGAGCACCTGATGATCAATGGTTATTCACGGCTGAATTCCACATCTACAGGCCACTCCCCATCCGCCACAGTAGTAGTAGTAGTAAGTAGTAGTAGTAGTAGTAGTAGTAGTAGTAGTAGTAGTAGTAGTAGGAGTAGTAGTAGTAGTGGTAGTAGTAGTAGTTGTTGTTGTTGTTGTTGTTGTTGTATTTGTAGTTATTGTTGTAGTTGTAGTAGTAGAAGTTGTTGTTGTATTAGTATTTGCAGTAGTAGTTCTTGTAGCACCCAGGCTTTGTGTTATTGAGCGGTATAACTTCATTTTACAAACTTAAGTCTGTCAAGGCGGCAAAGTGCCAGTCAGTCAGTCAGTCAGTTGCTGTAGTTGTAGTTGTTGTTGTTGTTGTTGTTATTGTTGTTGTAGTAGTATTGGCGATGGAGATCAGAAGTCAGGAAAGATAATAATTACTTTCTCAATATAGGGTGTCGCACTAAACTATATAAATGAAAACAACAATGGATGTTTGTTGAAATAAAGATAATGCTGTCAGGCTCCGCAGCTTATTTCAATTTTGTATTTTACCCTGCAGCGAAATCACTCTGTCGGCACTCTGTCTTCTGCTCAATTATTCTAGCACTCCCAGCAAGTTATAGATTAGAGGAAGGGTGGTTGTTTGTAGTTTCACCTGTCATGTAGTTTACATTTAATATTGGCATGTGTCGGCCAGAATGGCTTGGTCACTGTGTTCTTCTCCTACCCCTGTAAGATCGAGGGCGATGTTTGCAAATACTCAAAACTACTATGTTTAAAGCCTCGTTTATAAGATGCTGTGTTAATCATTATCCATAAAGTCTTCAACCAGGCGGTCATTTTGAAACAAAGCTTCCAAATACTCTACATCTGCTTTCCAAACCGCGAACTGCGTTTGGTTCTACACGGTATTATCCACACCCAGAATGCTAATTCGATTAATGGTAGGAGCGGGCATGGCTTTTCCCGAACTATTTTGCTTGTGGGTCAACCCAGTGTTACTAGTTTGCTGCTGCTGCTGCTGCGCCGCCGCCGCCGCCACCGCGAAGAATCTATGAGGTTAAGAGAGAGAGAGAGAGAGAGAGAGAGAGAGAGAGAGAGAGAGAGAGAGAGAGAGAGAGAGAGAGAGAGAGAGAGAGAGAGAGATCAGAGAATATATGAGTTTAATACAGAACGAACGAACGAACAAACTATATTTTCAAAAGGTAACAAAGTGGGCCCGTGTTACATTCGACCGTTCCAATCACT
This sequence comes from Cepaea nemoralis, assembly GCA_014155875.1. Lineage (NCBI taxonomy): Eukaryota > Metazoa > Mollusca > Gastropoda > Stylommatophora > Helicidae > Cepaea > Cepaea nemoralis. The sequence continues at coordinate 180,731 of JACEFZ010019845.1, forward strand.
CGTCTTTCGTTCATCAATAGGGCATGATACACTCACATAGGAAACAAAATTGTCAAATGAATGTTATAAACATAAACAATGCATATTACCATGTTATGAGACACATCTCCCACCCACCCACCCACACACCCCCAGACATACATATATGCCTCACCCACCCATCCCCTAACCACACATTCCCTACCCACACACATCACCAACCCAAACATATATTTCCCCACCAATCCCATAACCAACACACACTCACCCACCCACATATCCTCACCACCCACACACCCCCAACCACCCAACCAAACACACATCCCCCAAAAATACATCCTCCCACTCATACACATATCCCCGCCAATCGAATCATTTCTCACCTACCCACACACATCACGCACTCACCCACACATCACCAACTTACACACATCCCCCACCCACACAATTTCTCCCACCCACCCGCACACCCCGCACACACTCACCCACACCCCACCTATCCTCCAACCTACACAGACTCACCCACCCACACATCCTCTACCCACACACCCACACCCCCAATCAACATGCCCCAACCACACAAAACGTAACCACACATCCTTCCCCATCCACACACACACACATCCCCCACTCATACACCCACATCCCCACCCACACACATATCTCCCCAACCGTACGCACATCTCCCACCACACATCCCCCACCAACCCACACCTCCGACGCACACACACCCCACCATCCACATATACATCATCCGACCTACCCACATATCCCCCACACACACAGCCCCCACCTACACAAACATACCCAACCTATACACACTCACCAACCCACACATCCTCCACCCATCCACCCACACATCCTCAACTCACCCATCCTCCAACCACTCATTCCTTAACCACTCATCCATTAACAACACATTCCCACCCAAACACACATTTCCCCAGCCATACACACATCCCCCACCAACACATCCCCACACACCCATACATCCCCAATCCATCCACACACCCACCATCCACCCATACATCCCCTGACCCACCCACACATCCTCTACCGACACAAACCTCCCCCATCCATACACACGTTCCCGCCCATACACACATCCCCCAAACCACCTACACACCCCACACACCCACCCACACATCCTCAGCCACCCAAACATCTCTCTACCCACCAAAACCAATACACCCCACCCACCCAAACGCATACCCCCACCAACACCCCCACACACACATCCCCCAATCCACAATTCTCTCATCAACACACACATCCCCACCCATCCGGACATTTTCTAACCCACCTTCACATCCCCCCACACACACACATCTATCACCCACACATCTTTACAGCCACCTACACATTCCCAACTTACCCGCACATTCCCCACTCACTCACCCACACACAACCCCACCCAAACACTCATCCCCCACTCACTCATACATGATGCCTCGCATAATCACTGAAACTAATAAGGTCAAACCCCAATACTTTACACGCAAATACACTGACTATTATCGTGAGCATCTCACAGAAATGTAAAACATGGAGAAAATATTATACATATACATTATGTAACGTAAAAGATAGCGATGCTCGCACACATTGAGACAGGCGGGAGGCAGAGGTGTTTCCAAGGCACCAGGACCTGGTTATATACTGGCCAAGACCTATTGACGCGTTCTCGTCGAGCGTCCTGGGCAACAGGTCCCTTCGGGGTCCTGGCTAAAGTTAGTAGGATCGCCGATTCCTCCGAAGTCTGAGAGTGTCTGCCTGCACGGCGAGGAACCACCAGTCTGCACACCAATAAGCCAGACATGGGACAACGGATACTCACGCAAACCTCAAGTCCTGAATGACATCACACTAATGTTGGGCAACAGGATGCCTTAATCCGACATACAGGACTTCGCGTTGGAGCTCAAGCCAACGAACACAAGCAAGCAAGCATTGAAACAGGCACACACACACACACACACACACACACACACACACACACACACACTCACTCTTACACCCACCCACTCACTCACTCACTCACTCACTTACTCCTCACTCTCTCACTCACACTACAGTAAAGTATATGTGTTCATATTATTTATGGTATAATCAAGTAGCATTCAAAATGATAAAATGAAACATGAGAATACACTAAAAATATGGAAAAGCATCTTATATGACATGCGTGCTCTCAACTCTCTCTGCTTTCTTTCATACGCACACAGTCATTCATATGCGCGGATACACACACACATACACACATACACACATACATATACACACACACAATAACACATCCACTCTCCGCCAACACACACATCCTGCACCTACCCACACATCCCTCATCCACACAATCTCCTCCCACCCACACATCCCGCACTTACCAGCACACACACATCGCCACCCACACACATATCTCCAATCACACACATACATCCCCACTCATCCCCAACCCACACACACTCACCCAACCACACATCCTCCACCCACCCACACATCCACCGATCACCCATCCCCCAACCACACATCCCTCAACCACAATATCCCCTACAACTCCCCCCCCCCCCCCACAATTACAATATTCCCCATCCACATACACATCGCCCACCCACCCACACACATCCCTCACCCCTCTCACATTGCCTACCCACTCTCATAGAGCGTGAGATCTGAGAATCTATGAGATTAATATAGAGATAGCGTGAGATCGAAGAATATATGAGTTTAACAGCAAGAGAGAGAGAGAGAGAGAGAGAGAGAGAGAGAGAGAGAGAGAGAGAGAGAGAGAGAGAGAGAGAGAGAGGTTGGAGAATCTATGTGTCTAAGACACAGAGTGAGAGATCGGAGAATCTATGAGTATGTCTAGAGTAAGAAAGTAACAGTAAAGATCCCTTTTACACACATAAGTAAGAAGCACCGGGCACAGTAATCTAGACAATATTTATACAGACTAATCGGCACTAAGTGGCTGCCGTGGTTGGTATCACACGCGTCGCTTTTACTCCCCAAAAGATTTAATGGTACCAAACATTTCAGGCTGAAGCGACCTGGAAGCGCGGATCAATTTTAGACATATTCAAACCGCCCATTTGCGGATGGAAACCAAGACCACCAGTGCGACAGGCGTCCATCTAGCTGTTAGGCTATCGTGGCTCCCGTGTCTTTTATCTGGAGTGTAGTGATGATAACCCGGTTTGCAAACAGACGAATATGTGTGTCTTCAATATGTGTGACTGATATCATGTGGATGTAAGTTTAACATCCGGGTGCGCTACATTGTACCGTCATTTACTGTCTCTTCAATTTGTACCTTTATCTTTTTTCCCCAGCAGAATCGATCGTTATCCTTGGATTAGATAGTATGGTATTTCAGTGCTCTCAATGGTTTTCTCCCCCCCCCCCCCCCCAACATTCCCTAGTGGTAGAGCAGGCGATTAATCCTTGGAATGAAAGCAACAGGGACCGTGTGTGTGTGAGAGTCTAGAAATATTTCCAATCAACATTCTATTTTGCAGCGAGTCGTCTAAAATTGATTTCACTGTAGGTATAAGATGCAAGATACAATAGGGTGGTAAAAAAATTCACAGGGGAAAGAAAGAAGATTAAAATAAACTAAGCCATGTTTTTCTTTGTAGTTGTGTGTGTGTGTGGGGGTGGGGGGGCAATCGCTCGCTTTGAACTCAAGCGTAGTCCATACTCACTACTTTTAGTAATTCTGAACTGAATTTTGCGTGTGGATTAGATTTCCCTATTACAAGCAATCCTCGCCATCAGGCGAACCCACTCCGACTTCACAGGTACTTGTAATGTACTTCCTCAAGTCAAGGACTAGAGTGTAGGGGGTTGAACCCCTTACACCGGCATCAGCACACCGAATGGTAAAAACGCGTTCTTATCCTTTCGGCCATTCTGACCTTCAACTAAGCAAATGATAACCTAATATTGGTGAAATCTCACTTGACGACATGGAGTTATACCACTTGTTTACGTAACAATATAGGTAATCATGGGTACAGAGAGGGATAGTAAAACAAGAATACAACAAGCAAACGAATCTCTCAAAGCACAAGGAGACTAACTTAAAACGAGTACCACATTTAGAATATTTAACTCTATCTTTAAAACTGTACCGAAGTGTAGATCAGAGACTCCCAGAACGAATACAACAATAACAGATACACTACACATATTCACTAGCACGATTACAGAATGGAAGGACTTTATGACAGAATTACTCATGTGGAACTTAGGGAGGAACAAGGCACGCAGCTCTTTGGGGTGTTAACTAGGAGAGACGCATTCCCGTCTACAGAGGAACGAAGACGAGGAACAAGCCAGATTCCAGTGATTCAAGAGATGAGGAAAACACACTAGCGCTGGGTAGGACACACATTCAGAAAAACTGAGAATAATATAACTAGAAACTCCACTCAATAGAACCAGTGGAGGAAACCAAATGAAGGAATACCCAAAAACACACGGACAAGACAACTAGAAACAGGTGAAAAATATGGGAGCGGGCTGCAGGAGATAGCAAAAAGATAGAACGGATTGGCGTGAGTTGTTTCAGGGCTGAAGTTCCTAATAGGGGATAAAGAGAGAGGAAGGAGCAGATTACTGCAGGCATACACCCTGGAACACGCTCGATGAGAGAGAAACGGAGCATACAAGAGGGGAATAAGACAGGCAGGCCGACAATTACTGCCAGAGTAGGTACACCAATGTGCAGTCACAGAGACTGACAACCTGAGAGACGGACAGGCGGGAAGACAGGCAGGCCGACAAACACGCAGCCAAGCAAGCACGTCAACACTAATCACAGAGGTGAGATAGACGGGCGATCTGAGGGACAGACAGATAGGGGAGAGGGTAGTATAGAACATTCAGTGTGCGTCAATAAATTGTTGGCGAGACACTACGATACAGACAGATCCCTGGCGTTTATGAATATGATTATATATTGACATTTCTTAGATGGCCCTGCAAAACAACAGACTTCAGGAATTAAAGTATTGTTCCTACATGTTGCCAATATCGACCCATATCTAAGCGTTTGTCGAAATAGAAACCCGCGGCTTTGCTGTCTCGTTGTTAGACATGATTTCTCTGCTGTTTGTTCGTTACGTCCTGTGGACATGTCCACGTGAACACATGGGAACATTCACCCACCACAATCACACAATAGCCTAACTAGTGAACATTCATCCATCACAAGCACACAATAGCACCACTAATGAAATTTCACCCATCACAATCACACAATAGCACCACTAGTGAATATTCACCCATCACAAGCACACAATAGCACCACTAGTGAACATTCACCCATCACAAGCACACAATAGCACCACTAGTGAACATTCACCCACCACAAGCACACAATAGCACCACTAGTGAACATTCACCCACCACAATCATACAATAGCATCACTAGTGAACATTCACCCACCACAAGCACACAATAGCACCACTAGTGAACATTCACCCACCACAAGCACACAATAGCATCACTAGTGAACGTTCACACATCACAAGCACACAATAGCACCACTAGTGAACATTCACCCACCACAAGCACACAATAGCACCACTAGTGAACATTCACACATCACAAGGACACAATTGCACTACTAGTGAACATTCACCCACCACAAGCATACAATAGCACCACTATTGGACGTCATAGAATTGGCTTTTGTGGGACGTCATAGAATTGGCAATGTGGGACGTCATAGAATTGGCTTATGGGACGTCAGAGAATTGGCTATGTGGGGGGACTTCAGGGAATAGGCTATATGGGACGTCAGGGAATAGGCTATGTGGTACTCGCGATTAAAATAGCTCAGCCCATTGTGAGGACGGACATATAAAGATCTGTTGCGAGGTTTTATAGAATTTTGGAGACTACTAGGCAGGTCAGATGATATAATGTCCACAGGACCCGATACCAATCAAGGCGCGGGTTGGATGGAGTTTTACAAAATAAGAAAAGAATATCACACACGCTTCTCCCTGATCATGTAGCAGTAAATCTATCCTTCTCAGACAAGGGCGGAAAGGTTGGAGACTTGTGTGTAAGATGCTCAAGATCAAAACCCTCCGCTACTGAAATCAAAAATAGTAGGAGTTAGACCTCTGTCGGGACCACATTCACATCTAGTCAAAACTCACACTGAAATATGTAAACTACGTGATTCTGATATACACACATTTGGAGAGGAAGGCAACAGCAGTCAACATATAACACTTATTCTAATATGAAAACGAAATACTAGGAGAAACAACACATCAAATTGTTGCTTCGAAAGTAACACAATTCTAAATAATCAACATAATATGGTATGGATGATGGTGATTTAGGGGCGGGGGAGGGGGTGTCGCGTGTGGGGAGGTTACTGTGACCGCCTCAAGCTCGACAGGTACCTGGTTCGATTCCTGCATAGAGTTGGGCATTGTACCACAAAACTAATGATATCCTCCCCTCATCCCTTCTGTGGTGATATCAGAAATCTAACATTCTCGAATAAACACGGAAAAAACATGAGGTGCCCTTGGCAAGTTGTTTACGTTGAAAATCTCACAGCGGCTTGAAATTATAAACAGTGTGTTGTAAAGTATGACAACATTGTTAGGAAAGGTAAACGAACCTACGGGTAGGGAGAGCATTGCAGGCTCTTGAGGGAGTAAACCTTGCACATATGATAACTATATATATATATATTGTCACAACATTGTCCAATTTTTGCCTTCTCATAACGTGGCTAAACAACGATGACTGTCTCTTTCTGATG
>JACEFZ010019845.1:192500-262731 GCA_014155875.1 Cepaea nemoralis
TTGATTGCAGACAATGAACAGGATCTGCAACATTTAGTAGATGCGGTTGTTACACACAGTGAACAATGAGGATTAGAATTAAATTGTAAAAAGACACAGGTTATGGTCGTCACTAGGAAGAACGAAATACCACAATGTAATATACAATTAAATGGGAATATTCTTCAACAAGTGAATAGCTACAATTATCTCGGAACAGTAATAACATCTGATGGGAGATGCCTTGAAGAGATTAGAACAAGAATCGCCATGTCTAAGGTAGCCTTTAGCAAGATGAAAATATTTCTGACCAATAAAAAGATGTCAATTGAAACGAGAAAAAGAGTGTTGAGGTGCTTCATAGAACCTGTACTTTTATATGGATGTGAAGCTTGGACAATGAGCAGTCAAGCTGAAAAACATCTGATGGCTGTAGAAATCTGGTTTATGAGGAAAATGCAAAGAATACCATGGACAGCAAGAAAGACCAATGAACAAGTCCTTCAATAAACAAATGAAGATCGTAAACTGATTAGAGACATTAGACGCAGACAGTCAAAATTTTTTGGGCATGTTATGAGAAGAAATGAATTAGAGAACTTGGTGACAACTGATAAGATCGAAGAAAACAGACCAAGAGGAAGACCTAGAAGCAAATACCTGGATGGCTTGGCCTCGTGGCATGGTCGAGACAGAAACACTGAGCTGATCCACGACTCTGGTGATCGAGTGAGATGGCAAAACATGACCACTCACGCTTACCGGCATGGCACATGATGGATGGTGTCAAGATTTAGAAATCGCAAAACTCGTACTTAGACCATTGATTTCTAATTGTTTGCATATCCTTTACAGGACATTGCTGTCAACATAGCATCTTTCAGCTGATTGTTGATTTCTTGGCAAGATTACGCTCAGTAGTTTGCCATTGCTTTCTGAGCGGCCGGCTCACATACCCCGTAAGTTACAGACGCGATTCGAACCACTGCTGATTCTCACCGTCGTCACGTTACTTACAAGAGTATACGACATTACGGAGAAAAGTCGCTAACCTCTAGGCCAGGAAGCCGGCAGACCATTGATTAAGATACCAAATTAATTATTTATGAAGTTAAGGGAAGATAACTCTACACCTGCATTTGTATTAAATGGCCAGGCTGGTGATTGATGTTTCGGCTGAATGAAGGGAACAACAACACTATCTACAACAGGAGACAACCAACACCCCATTCTCGAGAAGAAGAAAACTGGGGTATGTCGTTGTACATGTTCAATACCTTCATGCAATGACATTTCATACTGGAAACCAGTTTCAACTTATTAAAGCAAGAAGGAAGGGTACATAAAAGTCACCTAAATGCAACACTCAAACCCAGGACCGACCCTTCCGCTACCCAGGTCAGAAAAACAGCTGTATGGAGATGTGAAAGCAATATACCTAGCTTTACAAAATACATTTACGTAAATGTAGTTTGTAAAGCTGCACTATATTTTGTGTTTGTAAATTGTTTACATGCCCACTGTCCATGGCTGTTGAAACCATTTCATTCACATGTAGACAGAAGACCCGAAAGAACCAATAATCAAGTTCAAACCTGAAACAAGTCTCAGAAAGTGTAAATAAACACACATTACGCACACACTACGCAGAACGTTTAGTGTTTGTCAAAACGCATTAGTATCAAGTGCAAAGTAGGAGCAGGATAGAAGATTCCCGTCTGCCGTAAAGTGAATGGGGATGGAAATTCAACAATTACTACCGTCGCTTCCACGAAAGAAAAACGACAGATACACCACAGGATAACCGCTGCGTTAAATTCCACAATTGAATTGACGAAGACAGCGTCACATCAAATACTACCCGTAGTTATACCATCACATCCAATACTACCTGCAGTGATACCATCACATCTACTACTACCACCCGTAATGATACCATCAGATCTATACTACCCATAGTGATACCATCAGATCTATACTACCCATAGTGATACCATCAGATCTGTACTATCCATAGTGATACCATCACATCTACTACTACCCGGAGTGATACCATCAGATCTATACTACCCGTAGTGATACAATCAGGTCTATACTACCCGTAGTGATACCATCATATATATATATACCACCCGTAGTGATACCATCAGATCTATACTACCCTTAGTGATACCATCATATATATATACCACCCGTAGTGATACCATCAGATCTATACTACCCGTAGTGATACCATCATATATATATACCACCCGTGGTGATACCATCAGATCTATACTACCCTTAGTGATACCATCATATATATATATACCACCCGTAGTGATACCATCAGATCTATACTACCCTTAGTGATACCATCATATATATATACCACCCGTAGTGATACCATCAGATCTATACTACCCTTAGTGATACCATCATATATATATATACCACCCGTAGTGATACCATCAGATCTATACTATCCGTAGTGATACCATCAGATCTATACTACCCGTAGTGATACCATCAGATCTATACTACCCGTAGTGATACCATCAGATCTACCACTATCCATATTTATGCCATCAGATCTACCACTACCCTTAGTGATATCATCAGATCTACTACTACCACCAGTGATACTATCAGATATACTATTACCCGTAGTGATAACTACAGATCTACTAACATCCGTAGTGATACAATCATATCTACTACTATCCGTAGCGAAAGATTTGACGGCTTTCTCCGGGTTGTTTGATGCCGTTTGCAACACCGATAAAGGACAGATAAAGATAGAAAACGCCGACCGGCTCTACAAAGGGGAATCAACAATACTACACTCACAGTTCACACTGCTTTTCTATTGGAAATCTGATGCAACAAATCAACATCATCATCGCGTATCATTCCGAAAGGCGTGGGCGTTCATGTTTCGCCATCTCACGTGGTCACCAGAGTCTCGAATCAGGTCTGTGTTCCTGTTCCCGACCATGCCATGCTGCCAAACCATCTGCCTTCCACTTGCTCTCTTAGATCAACATAGGGGAGGCAAGAAGGTAATTACTAACGACATTCTACTAGAAAGTTAACAGAACGTTTCCCACGACATCAACTTGCTCAAGCTGTCACAATATTCGTCACCGCAAGAATTAAGACCCGTTTGTCCCCTAAGAATGAAAAAAAAACATGAAGCAGCTTCAAAATGAAAGTCTAATTTTTTAGATTATCAGGGCTGGCAGAATAATCATATCTGCCACTGTTGCTGTGATCACATCAGAGGGATAAGTCATGTCAGACGCCACAACGCAGGGCTAACTGCAGCAATAGACCAAGCCGTTCTTACCGAGAGTCCTACAGCGCTAAATGCGCTAGAAGTTCAGATGTACGCGACCGAACTGCATGGGTGAACTGGGTGTCTGCAGGTGATGTGCGGGAAGGCACTCGATAGACTGTGCCCACACGCTAAAGTCAACACAGACTTCAGTAGACCTAACACAAATGATGATGCGTTAAATGCATCGGCAACCACGACGACAGATACACGGCTGCCTCTGCCTTCGAGACAGCAAAGGGGCGAAGATCAATATCGACAATGCTCCATGAAGACCAAAATGGCAATATGAGGCAGCCAATTCGTCCGTTTGACCAGCAGGAACAAGTCATGGTAAAAGGGCCACCTCAGTTTGCGATGTCAGTTGAATGATGTGCTGCACCGGCATCCCTCTTCCCCCTAACCCCTGACAACTGTGCTTCGCAGAAGATCCTAGATGAGCTCGCTCATCTTTAAGTGGTGGTTAATGCGGCGCACATGGACGAGATTAAAGCGGAAACGGAAACTGTTTATTTTTTTAAATGCAGGAACAAAGGCAGCAGCTAGAACTGAGAAAAGTAGTACAAATAACCAATCATCCCAGACGGAAATGGCGGCGAATGTAAATAAAAGCGACAGCTACCAAACCCTCAATCCAAGCCACTAAGAGGTTTTAAACAATAAAATAGGCAAAGCCAAAGATATTTACCTCATCAAATCATGCGATACAGCAGTGGGTGCATGTCGTCATCAATTACCACAGGAGTCAAGATAATCGAGAGGGAAAACTCCTCTACATACAGGCAGGCAGTAACCGGAAAACAACCGCATGAAACACATAACAACCACTTTTAGAAGCTTTGAAGAGACTGCATGGTCCTACTAAGGCTGAAATCCTCCTTCCCAAGTTGAGAACTAAACTAACGAGCTTTATTTACCAATGGTCACAACTCGGCACGCAAGCCTGTCTTACATTTGGCCCGAGAGTACATCACTTATCTATTGTGTATAGTACATTCACATAGAACAAACCATTGTCATATTAATGCGGAGAATATAAACAATGTATATTATACCATGACATGATACAGACAGACAGACAGACAGACAGACAGACAGACAGACGGACAGACAGACAGACAGACAGACAGACAGACAGACAGACAGACAGACAGACAGACAGACAGACAGACAGACAGACAGACAGACAGACAGACAGACAGACAGACAGACAGACAGACAGACGTCATTTACACAAATAGTCTGTCTGTCTGTCTGTCTGTCTGTCTGTCAAGCAAAGCATAAAATACGCCCCTTCCTTCTCTCTCTCTCTCTCTCTCTCTCTCTCTCTCTCTCTGTCTCTCTCTCTCTCTCTCTCTCTCTCTCTCTCTCTCTCTCTCTCGCACACACACACATATAAGACATAAATAGATGCTTACACTGGAACACCCATACACGTACACACCTTTACACATGACCACACACAAAAACACACACATACACAAACATAAGTAGCCTCTCCCTCCCTCCCAGACAGACAGACATAGACTGAAACGTGAGAAGCCACAGAAGGAGAACACAGTAGAAAAGCTCAGAAGTTAAACAGCATGAAAGGAAAGATTAACTATACAAATTGAAAACGTCAATGATAACTAAGGCTAAGGAAGCCGCTTGGAGGAGGTGGTATCGATGTTTTCGACCAATTACAATTGCATGCTTAAAGAAATAGATCAGAAACAAGGAAGAATCTATTGCCATGGAGGTGTATATAGTTAAATCACTTAGGATATATAGTCGGATATGAGGAGAACCTGCTTTCTAAATTGGGAAACAGTGTCTGTCAGGCAAGGAATGGTGGCTAAGACGGGAGACAGTGATAGTCACAGTCTTTCATCACTTGATGCTCATAAACCAACATTTGCTGCAAGGTTACTTTCCGTGTGTTGTTGTGTTACAAAACATGTGAATAAAACAAACAAAGTGGAACACCGTATTTAACTTTGACAGTGGAGCAGTAGCAATGGTGTGATAACTGATTATAGCTGTTCACTTATCTTTACTGGTAAAATTAACCACCTTGTCGTGCCGAGCGTGAAAGGCCAGCCGGACGATTTACAGCCTCTGACATGAGCAGCGACAGATCAATGCAACAAGGGAAATAACTTCATAATAATTACATGCAGACATAGATTTACTGACTTATCCTATCACATGGCGTTCGTTGTAGTAAGGGACCGGTTATGGGTAGTGCGCGAGCTCTCGCACATGTATATGTCAATCAGACATGCAGGCGGACAGACAAATCACAGACACCAACAGGTCAGTAGGTATACGAGATAGGTGGTGCGACCGCAACGACACAACAGCTGCCGCAACAACAACAAAAACACTGACTTACCTTCCCCGTCTCCCAGCACGTCGGCAACAATATCCTGCTCTTTCTGTGTGTCTCCTGCCTGGTCCTGTCTCTTGGCGCTTGTCAGCGTCTCCACGCTGGGGGTCGGCTTTGGTACTGGAATACACGCTGGGCTACCTGGAAGAGAACAATATTGTTATACATGATTACAAGGGATCATCTTCTTCTTTGACGTCTACAACCACTACTTTCTTTCTTGTTCATTTTCTGTTCTTTCTCTTACTCTTCCTACTCCTCCTCCTCCTCCTTCCCTTCCTCCTTCTCCTCCTCTTCCTCCTCCTATTCTTTTTCTTCTTCTGATGCCTTCCCAGGTGTCCGGAGCAGACACTGGCAACGAGTTTCCAACCCTCTTTTTTGTTTGATATTTTATTGAAGTTGGTATTGCTTATATTATTTGCTGCCAAGCTATTGAACTTTCCATCTCCTTCTTATTTTCTGTCTTCCTCTGTCGCTCTTATCGGGAACAATCCCCTGAAAAGGCCAATATCTCTATTCCATCTCTTATGCTGAGACACCACATAAACTTCATTTGACTTGTTGGTCCTAATGAACAATCTGGTGATGTCAGCGGGTGTCCACGTCACATCGTTTGTTGTATTTTCAACATTCGGCTCAACAAACCACATCTTCTTTGCCTCCAGCCTTCTTACAATTTCATTATTCATTGTTCGGAATCCGCATAGAGTACGCACCTCGTCTCAGCAAGCGTTTGGTGCTTATGAAATTCTTGTTTTTTTATATTGAATCCTTTCCTAGCAAAAGAGTATGGATTTGGCGATGCTATCTGTATTTCCGCGTCACATTTTCCATCAGATGACAGTGTATTTGCAAGGCTGGCTTGTCTGGACTGTGCAGGTTAACTATTAATAGAGCCGTCCTGAGAACCGTATTATATCAGTGTTTGGATAACCCAGCTAATCAGCCATATTATATATTATATAACCCAGTTAATAATGAGACATAAGCTGTTGATAACGCAGTTACTATTGCATCATTACACAGTGCCGTGGATTAATATTGTTAATATTGCGATGTAAAAAGCCGAGGATAACCCAGTTTATATTGTCACATAAATGTAACTTTGGGATGTGAGTGCCTATCGATTGTTGAAGAGTGAGTGGATAGATAGGGTCCAAACACTAATGACGTTCTTCACACGAATTGAATTGTACTTTATTTAAAAAGGGTTCGGGAGCTGGTCGTTCAGAAAGCAATGGCAAACTACTGAACGTAACACTTGCCTAGTACATCAACAGCAGCTGAAAAATGCTATTGTTGACTGCAACGTCCCGTAAGGGATACGCAACTTAAAAAAAAAAAAACAAACAAACAAACAAACAAACAAAACCAAGAAAAAAAAAAAAGATGGGCACGTAGGGTCGTCTTACATTCTGCTCTTGCAATCACTCATCTTTCGTTCATCAACAGTACATGATACATTCACATAGGGAAAATAAAACATTGTCAAATGAATGTTGTAAGCATAAACAATGCATATTATCATGTTATGTGACACATCCCAACCCACACAGACATCCAGAAAAAACCCACACACACATCCCTCATCCACTCACACATCCCCCACCCACCACACATCCCTCCACCCACTCACACATCCCCTCACCAACCCAGACTTCTCGCAAACACCCACACACACACATCCCTCACCCACATACCCACTTATTCACACATACCTCAACCCACACAAACTCACCCACACACACACATGCTCCACCAACCCACCCACCCACACACCCCCAACCACACACATACCCCTCCGACACACACATCCCGCACCAACCCACAAACACATCCCTAAACCACTCCCACATCCCCCACCCATACCCTCGCATCTTCCCATCCACACACACACACACATATTTTCCCACCCACCCACACAATTTTAGATAGATAGGCTCCAGATGATGACGTTCATTACAAGAACAAATTAAGCTTGCTGTATGTTGTTCCCAGGAAAAACATAAATGAACGTTTATTATGGAAACCATAGCATCTAGCAAAGAGATATAAATACGATAGTTTTATGATAATTCTTATACTAATCCTGTATCTTTATCATCATCATCATCAGCCTCTTCTTCTCCCTCCTCCTTTTTCTCATTCGTCTTCTATATTGTTTCCTACCTCAGAGCTTTCGAGAACTGTCCTGTTTCTTTCAATCACAGTGTCTCAATTGTTAATTTTAATCACTCTGTCCCAGATGCTACTATTAGTCACTTTGTCCCAGTTGCTACTTTTACAAAGTTGTTACTTTCAAACACCCTTTCCTAGTTGTTACTTTTAATCACTGTGTAATAATTGTTGCTACTATGACTCTTGGCGGGCTGTTGAACGAGGGAACCTAGCGCGTATGGGAGTGTCCAAGACTCTAAACTCGCAGAGAACTCTTCAGCTGCACATTGGTAGCACGCCTGTAGAAAGTGTAACCGAGCACAAGGCACTGGGTCTTATCATAGATCAAAATCTATCCTTTAATTCCCATGTTCATGCTCTAGTTAAACAAATAACCAAAAAAGTATACCAACTTGCCACAATTAAAAAATTCCTCGACGAAAACACAAGAAAGATATTCTATACTTCCCACATACAAACACATATTAATTATTGCTCCACAATGTGGGATGGATGCTCCAAATCAATAACAAAGCGCCTTTATTCACTCCAGAAAATGAGTGATAAGTTTACAGACAGTTCTAACCTACATGAACGTCTTCAGTTACTGCCACTCCACAAACGCCTACTTTTTAATAAGGCTAAACTAACTCACAAAATCCTATTTCAAAATGCCCCAAGCTACCTTTGGCCATTGTTGAAATATAACGCAAGACATAGCGAACGACTAAATATACTTCATGTCCCTAAACCTAGGATAGACTTATATAAAACCAGCTTAGCATACTCTGCCACTCAGTTGTGGAATAATCTTCCACAAGAAATCAAAGACACCACCAATCATTATACATACAGTCGCAACCTGTTTGAACACTACCTCAGGACAGACTACATGCCCCCTTTAAAAAAGCAACAATGAAAATAATAATGGTAAATTATCTCGAACGACAACTAGCCAGAAAAAGAAAAAAAAAACATTCCCATATGCGTGGTACGTTACACCCGCCTTGGGTATTTGTGATGCCCATGTTAAACATTGCCTCAACGAGTCATGTATTATTGATTATTTTTCATGCGTTTAATGCTTATTGTTCTTTTGTTGTCAAAGAATTTGCTTCATAGGAGATGTTGAATGAAAGAATGTATCAGAGGAAATAGAGAAGAAGGGCAGAATGTCAGACGGGCCTGCGTGCCCAATTGTTAACCCTTTGAAAATAAAGATTTTCGTTCGTTCGTTCGTTCGTGTCCTGAATGCAGTGATGTCGGTTCTCAGCTCAACTTAACTAAAGTTGTTACTTTTAATCATTGTCCTAGTTACTTTTAATGGCGCTATACTAATTACTACTTTTAATCATTCTGTCCTAATTGTTGCGTTTATTCAGTCTGCCGTATTTGTTACTTGTATCACTGTCCTAATTGTTACTTTTATAATTGTCCCAGTTATTACTTTATCTACATGAGACACGTGACAATCGTAATTTGATTAGAGAAATTAGACGTAGACAATCAAAATTTTTTGGACATGTTATGAGTAGAAATGGATTGAAGAACTTTGTGACAACTGGCAAGATCGAAGGGAACAGACCAAGGGGAAGACCGAGAGGAAAATACCTGGATGGCTTGGCCATGTGGCATGGACGAGACAGGAACACTGAGCTGATCCACGACTCTGGTGATCGAGGGAAATGGCGAGTCATGACCGCCCACGCTTTCCGGCATGGCACATGATTGATTGATTGATTACTGTATCACTGTCCTAGTTGTTACTTTTAATCATTCGGTCCTAGAAGTTACTTAAACTCCCATAGTCCCACAATCTTATGGCTTGCAACTCCTGAAGACGAAAGTTGTATGTATGTTACAAATTCAAGTACCAGGGGCAAACATAGAGAACATCCAATAAATACACTTACTTTTGCTCCCAAATTTCCCAATCTTGATCAAAAGCTTCTTTTTCATCTTTTCGTTGTTCTCATTGAGAGAAATAACATCCGTTTGTATGAGAATATCTCGAGTATCGCCTGACCCGCCTTCCATGTCGTCCCTGGATCTCACCG
Organism: Cepaea nemoralis; assembly: GCA_014155875.1. Lineage (NCBI taxonomy): Eukaryota > Metazoa > Mollusca > Gastropoda > Stylommatophora > Helicidae > Cepaea > Cepaea nemoralis. Next base: position 202,381 of record JACEFZ010019845.1, read on the forward strand.
TTTTAAAGACAAACTGAGCCCGCTCATCTTTGGTAGTGATCTTGATCGTCTTCTCTGGGGTGATAGACCTGGAGCAGTTGGAGACGCTCAGCTTCCGATTATGATGATGATGATAATGATGCGAATGGCGTCGGATGTGGTGAAGGTTGCACCTGTTGTTATGTTGAGCAGAGTCGGCAGAACTATCAAAGCTGACATGAGGATCGGTAGGCGATATCTCCAGTGAAGCTGCTGTTTTATTTGCAAACTTGTGATGATTTCTTGTCGGTGACGTAGGAGAATTAGTTTTTATATTTTCACTCGCAGTTGTCATTTTATTACCTTCACTATATTTTACATCTCTGCTTTCTTCGATGAAAATGATCGACTTGCTTTCAATTTTACTGAAAACTGGCGGTAGAGGTTGAACAGTCAACGGGGAAATAGTTGGAGCTTTCCAGTATTCTAGGCTGCTATTGACTCCTGTATGATGTGAGGTGTTTGATTTGACTGCATTTGTCTGATTTTTGAAAGTTTCTTCCGAAGCCTTGGATGATGCTACAGAATGCGGCCGGTTCATGGCAGGTAATGATTCTACTGGAGGCAAGGAGGGGACGTTCGTGTCTGATCTATCTTCTCCTGAAATTCTGCTGGGGTTTTGGCAGGGCCCACTGTTCCGCTGTGGAGTGCCTGGTCTGACTGCAGGTGCTACTAACAGCGGTGTGTGTGTTGTCTCGTTGACTAACTCTGGGCTGTAGCAGCCCTGTGGTTGTTTGTCCCTGAAATCACAACAAGCACGTTGAAGGGTGAGAGAATAACAACCCACTGACTATTTATATCAGAGAAACAGTACATGTTAACTTTTACAGGTGTGTGTTCAAAGCATATTAGTACATAGTAACATTCTAAGTTATTTTTAAATGTCTGTAATGACACCCATAAACCTGTTTATTAATATTCTAGTATATGACTGGCACCTTGCCGTCTTGCCAGACAATAGTTTGTAAAGAGTTATTCCTCTGAATAACACAGCCTGGGCTGAGCTTAGAGACCACGTGATGCCCATGCTGCATGATTCCCCTCTCTGCCTACCTTGGTTACTCCATAGAAAAGGTAATACTAATTCTATAGGGACAAGACAAGCCGCAGAAGCTGCCGGATCAGCAAAACAATGCTCTAGCTGTCCGCCTGTCGGAGCTTCCATTCTAGACCAGTTGCCAACCAAGGCTTAGGGCCTGGTCTGCCCTGCCATGACATTTAGTCTTTAGGTTGCATTTCTAGCACTATGGTAAGGCTTGCACCTTCCCACTTGCACCCCTCCAGTCGAAGCCGTTGGCACAATCTGGGGTGTCGAGTTTGGTGAGCGCCGCCCAACATTCGGCTCTAACAGAAAGCAGGTTGTACCGTGTACTGTCATATGGTAGCTCAGTCATATCTGACTAAGACCTGACACACTATAGTATCTACTTTTGCGCATAACTGCACCATACTCAGTCAGACAAAATCAGTGGTTGCAATATGATGTGACGCTTTCATGTTTTAGATACAACGGTTGACGACATTTCCAAAACCACTCGATAGATGTTTCCAAGGCTGCTGCCTATTGTCCATGTTTCACATCCATATATCGGAGACGGTTCTATAAAACACTTCAACGTTCTTTTTCGCATTCAACCGGTGACCTTTTATTGGTCAGTAATTTGTCTATCTTGCAAACGGCTGGCTTTGAAATAGCGATACTTGTTCTAGTCTCTCCAAAGCTTCTTCCATTAGATGTTTGACTGTTCCAAAATAGTTGTACCGATTCATTTGTTTAAGAATTTTCCCATTTACTTGGATGTCACAGTGTGGTCATTTTCAGCCTAGTTTTTCACTATGTTGTTCACAATGGCAAACTTCATTCATTCATTCTTTCATTCAGTAGCATGTCCTTTGCAGAACCTCGCTCCCGTAACAACCTTCCGGAGATCTTCTCGATCACAAGCAAGATGTCCTGAGTCCAATACACCCATCTGGAGATCATCCGCCATATCCTACACCCATTTTGACCTTCTCTTTGACCTTCCTCTTCCTCTCGTCCCAGGCATATACCCCTCCATTATTGTTCCCTCCAAACTTTCATGACGTTTTAAGTGACCAAAATATAATATATCAATTTTCGTTGTTTTATTGTCTTTAATAGCCAACCCACCATGATGCATTATAAGGCAGACGTGGTTGCGGCCTTGTGGGAGCACGTGTACACCTCGGAGGAGCAAATGGATCACCACGGTCTGGCAAGAATGCGACAATGTGGAGTGACGAGGGGATCTGGCCGATACTCGACGCTCAGAGGAAAGGCGAGATGGACATATAATCAGATTGCTACTGGTACTATTGGGGTTGGAACTCTTCGCTGGCTTCTGAGGATGGGGACGGAGCGCTTATGGGAATGTCCCGAGTGCTGTGATGTCGGTTCCTAAATCAATCAATCAATCAATCAATCAGTCAATCAATCAATCAATCAATCAATCAATCAACAATATTCAGCTCTTGAAGTATGGATGTATCTGTACTCTTCTTTACCCAAGATATTCTTAGAACTTGTCTATGACATTTATATTCAAAAGCATTTATGCGCTGTTTAGCTTGTTTAGTAAGTAGTGTCCAGGTTTCACAGGCGTGGCAATCTACTGAGGGTAAAATTGCCTAGTAAATCAAACAGGCAATTAATGCTGCGGTGTATAGCAGCGTCCCGTTACACGATATGCAACTAATGTTAATCTCTACAGATTACTGACATCGTGCATTCTGTTAAAAATTGAATATATGCATATATATATATACACTACACATACACATCACGCACACACACATCACACACACACACACACACACACACACACACACACACACGCATATATATTTAAAAAAAATTGATAAAACTTTGATCGAAAGGTGTGCCTGGGTCTGTCTTGTCCATTCGTAAAGCTTTCTAGCCATGTCTTGTGTTTATTTTGACTCTGGTACCACTGTTTATCTCGATGGCCGGATATGTCACAATATGACAGTGCGTATGCTTAGTAAAGTGGAAAAAGGAATGTTTCATGTGGAATGGCTCACCTTTCTTCAGGTCACATATTATAAGAAATGTATGGCTTTTTTGCCCTGGCCATGTGGGAGCGCGGGGGGAATGAACAGGCTGATAGGCTGGCAGGAAACGCACCTCTTGGTGGTCGATTACCTATAGACAAGGGAGAGGTGATCGTGCTCCTGTGGGACCAGATGGAGAAGGTGGAGGAACAGATTGAGAACCCGCATGTGGAAAGGGTGAGATTGCGGAGGACTGGCATGGGTTCTGGTAGAATCTCAAAACTGAGAAGAAAGACCAGGAGATAGCGGTGGGAACGATTAGTAGTGTGACTCTGCGCTGGCTGTTGAACGAGGGGACGGAGCGCATATCGGAATGTCCTGAGTGCAGTTATGTGGGTTCTTAGCTCAACTGTCACAATGTATTGCGACTGTCAGGCACTTTCCATCTTATGTTATTTTTGTCCCTAGATATTTGAATACTGTAATCAAGTAATTTTAAAGACTGCATTACAGTGTACTACAAAATGCATCGCAGCATCTTACAATATCATTTTCTTCCAGAACGGCGCGATCCGACAGTTTATATTTACCTTGTTGAGAGTGACTTGCAACTTTCTATGCTGTCCTTCTTGTCTGCTCGTGGTATAGATTCATTCTGAACTTTATTAGTCTGTTTGACATCTTTCGTTGCTTTTGTCGATATGTGAATTCCTGTAACAGATCAATTTACTCGTAACTTATAACGTACATACATAATAGGAGAGTAATTTAGGAAATAACTGGTCTTTCTGTCTGTCCGCCTTTTTTTTTTTTTCGTAGTAGGAGAAGTAGTGGTAGTAGTAGGGGTAGTAGTAGTAGAAGTTTTAGTTCTAGTTGTAGTAGTAGTAATAGTATGAGTAGTGGTGGTAATCATAGCAGTAGTGGTGGTGGTAGGCGTAGAAGTCGTAGTTGTAGTAATTGGAATTGTAGGAGTGTTAGTAGTGGTAGTTGTTGTGGCAGTGATAGCGGTAGCGGTAGCAGTAGCGGTAGCAGTAGAAAGTAGCAGTAGCAGTAGTAGTAGTAGTAGTAGTAGTAGTAGTAGTAGTAGTAGTAGTTGTTGTTGTTGTTGTTATAGCAGCAGCAGCAGTAGCAGTAGTAGTAGTAGTAGAAGTAGTAGTTGTAGTTGCAGTGATAGTGATGGTGTTAGTAGTAGTAGTACTAGTAGTGAAATAAAAACACTCTTAGTAAAATGGGTTCTAGGCCTATAACCGAGTGATACACGTGATGTATTGTGACCATTATGACAGGTGGCCGTTACATTCTCACAAGAGCGGTGTCCTTCCATTTTATGAGACCATATCGAATGAAATCAGTGTAGCTCTAGGAATCACACCCAACACTGCTACCAGCAGGTATCAAACCTTGGAGGGCCACTGTTTCTGTAGGCTAGTGTTATAACCGTCCCACCTCCTACACACAGATGATATACACATAAGCAAATTTCTTACATAAAGGCTACCTTAAGTTTGGATCAGTATTATCCTACTTGAACAGTCCACATCCCATTTCGTGAACCACTGATATATTCTTCCTTCTTCTTTTTCCTTTCTTTTACCTGTTTTTGCCTTTCTTTTTCCTTTCTTTTTCCTGTCTGTTTGTTTCCTGTCTGTTTCCTCCTGTCTTTTTCCTCCTGTCTTTTTCCTCCAGCCTTTTTCCTGCCTTTTTCCTGCCTCCTTCCTGACTCCTTTCTGCCTCCTTCCTGCTTCTTTCCTCTTCTCCTGCTCCTTCTCCTGCTCCTGCTTCTCCTTCTCCTTTTCCTTCTCCTCCTCCTCCTTCTCCTCCTCCTCCTCCTCCTTCTTCTTCTTCTTCTTCTTCTTCTTCCTCCTCCTCCTCCTCCTCCTCCTCTTCTCTAGCTGTCATCCACACATGAAATAAACATGCCTTTAAGCAACGCAACCCATGCCGTTTGAAGACTTCCTCATGGCTGTCTATGTTTTGCAGCTAAAGCAGTCTACCGGATGCAGTAGCCAGTCTCACGCCAATTTTCCTATGTTTTGCAGCTAAAGCAGTCTACCGGATGCAGTAGCCAGTCTCACGCCAATATTCCTATGTTTTGCAGCTAAAGCAGTCTACCGGATGCAGTAGCCAGTCTCACGCCAATATTCCTATGTTTTGCAGCTAAAGCAGTCTACCGGATGCAGTAGCCAGTCTCACGCCAATATTCCTATGTTTTGCAGCTAAAGCAGTCTACCGGATGCAGTAGCCAGTCTCACGCCAATATTCCTATGTTTTGCAGCTAAAGCAGTCTACCGGATGCAGTAGCCAGTCTCACGCCAATATTCCTATGTTTTGCAGCTAAAGCAGTCTACCGGATGCAGTAGCCAGTCTCACGCCAATATTCCTATGTTTTGCAGCTAAAGCAGTCTACCGGATGCAGTAGCCAGTCTCACGCCAATATTCCTATGTTTTGCAGCTAAAGCAGTCTACCGGATGCAGTAGCCAGTCTCACGCCAATATTCCTATGTTTTGCAGCTAAAGCAGTCTACCGGATGCAGTAGCCAGTCTCACGCCAATATTCCTATGTTTTGCAGCTAAAGCAGTCTACCGGATGCAGTAGCCAGTCTCACGCCAATATTCCTATGTTTTGCAGCTAAAGCAGTCTACCGGATGCAGTAGCCAGTCTCACGCCAATATTCCTATGTTTTGCAGCTAAAGCAGTCTACCGGATGCAGTAGCCAGTCTCACGCCAATATTCCTATGTTTTGCAGCTAAAGCAGTCTACCGGATGCAGTAGCCAGTCTCACGCCAATATTCCTATGTTTTGCAGCTAAAGCAGTCTACCGGATGCAGTAGCCAGTCTCACGCCAATATTCCTATGTTTTGCAGCTAAAGCAGTCTACCGGATGCAGTAGCCAGTCTCACGCCAATATTCCTATGTTTTGCAGCTAAAGCAGTCTACCGGATGCAGTAGCCAGTCTCACGCCAATATTCCTATGTTTTGCAGCTAAAGCAGTCTACCGGATGCAGTAGCCAGTCTCACGCCAATATTCCTATGTTTTGCAGCTAAAGCAGTCTACCGGATGCAGTAGCCAGTCTCACGCCAATATTCCTATGTTTTGCAGCTAAAGCAGTCTACCGGATGCAGTAGCCAGTCTCACGCCAATATTCCTATGTTTTGCAGCTAAAGCAGTCTACCGGATGCAGTAGCCAGTCTCACGCCAATATTCCTATGTTTTGCAGCTAAAGCAGTCTACCGGATGCAGTAGCCAGTCTCACGCCAATATTCCTATGTTTTGCAGCTAAAGCAGTCTACCGGATGCAGTAGCCAGTCTCACGCCAATATTCCTATGTTTTGCAGCTAAAGCAGTCTACCGGATGCAGTAGCCAGTCTCACGCCAATATTCCTATGTTTTGCAGCTAAAGCAGTCTACCGGATGCAGTAGCCAGTCTCACGCCAATATTCCTATGTTTTGCAGCTAAAGCAGTCTACCGGATGCAGTAGCCAGTCTCACGCCAATATTCCTATGTTTTGTAGCTAAAGCAGTCTACCGGATGCAGTAGCCAGTCTCACGCCAATATTCCTATGTTTTGCAGCTAATGCAGTCTACCGGATGCAGTAGCCAGTCTCACGCCAATATTAATATGTTTTGCAGCTAAAGCAGTCTACCGGATGCAGTAGCCAGTCTCACGCCAATATTCCTATGTTTTGCAGCTAAAGCAGTCTACCGGATGCAGTAGCCAGTCTCACGCCAATATTCCTATGTTTTGCAGCTAAAGCAGTCTACCGGATGCAGTAGCCAGTCTCACGCCAATATTCCTATGTTTTGCAGCTAAAGCAGTCTACCGGATGCAGTAGCCAGTCTCACGCCAATATTCCTATGTTTTGCAGCTAAAGCAGTCTACCGGATGCAGTAGCCAGTCTCACGCCAATATTCCTATGTTTTGCAGCTAAAGCAGTCTACCGGATGCAGTAGCCAGTCTCACGCCAATATTCCTATGTTTTGCAGCTAAAGCAGTCTACCGATGCAGTAGCCAGTCTCACGCCAATATTCCTATGTTTTGCAGCTAAAGCAGTCTACCGATGCAGTAGCCAGTCTCACGCCAATATTCCTATGTTTTGCAGCTAAAGCAGTCTACCGATGCAGTAGCCAGTCTCACGCCAATATTCCTATGTTTTGCAGCTAAAGCAGTCTACCGGATGCAGTAGCCAGTCTCACGCCAATATTCCTATGTCGTCTCTTATGACATGCTTGGTGGATTACAGTGTTGCTATTCCTTGCATTCCTTCTACCCCTCCCGGTAAGAAACGGGCGTAACACTTGCATAGCGTAAAGTGCAACCGCCACCCAGCCTTGTAATTAAGGCAATCTTAGTGACGCATTGTGAGGACTTAGCTGTCCGAAAGGTCGACTACTTTAACAGTTTCCGCACATATTCTGCGTCTTCACACTGACATTGGTGAGCCGTGATCGCCATGTTTCTTTGTGCTTTATGAGGTTGATGTTGCTTGTATTATTTTTCCCACCGAAGTATACTAAGTAACCTAAATCTTTGTTTATGTTTGCTTCTCGTGCCTAGCCCTTTACTTCTTTGTGTTAAGTTATCTATTTCATTCTATTGTATCCCTGCGCTATCTAAAAATTAATGGGTTGTATGACTTACTTGAGTAACACTTTAACATCGGAGACCATTAGGTAGTCGGCACCCAGGTTCTGGGCTCATGGACTTCTTCCATGGCCTGTTTGGGATGTAATGACTTTCTATTATCTAGAGGCGACAATAAAGTCTGTGTCTCACTAATGTTAGATGCGTTTACGAGGGTCTGTCTTCCCCCCCCCCCCCCCCCCCCCCCCACCCCAGGGTTTATCTGCTGCAGGATTACCCTTATATGACTGGCAAAACAACATAACACCTAATAATGGAAGTGTTCATAATATAATTAGTTAGTCAACACATTATTCTCATTACATATGAACCCATTGTATATTGGTGCTGGAAATCCCCTCCCATTAATCTTTTATCCATGCCTTTATAATGCATATCGTTTATATTGTTGCTGTTCTAAGTCAGCCTTGAATGATGTGTGAATGAGATAATGTATGAAAGAGAATGATACAAGGGCAGAATGTTAGACGGGCCTGCGTGCCCAATTCTTAACCCTTTGAAAATAAAATTTTTTCGTTCGTTTGTTCCCTCAGCGTGCAGCGGCTTGAAGACACTAGTCCTGTATTCGTTAAATATATAATTAGCCCAGTTCACTCTTGTGATTCTGGGATAAATCATCCCCTGGTTTGTTAAAACGTGGTATCAGTTACATGTCATGTGGGGTCTGTGATTCATAGCCTGCCTTGTACCTTGTGGATTCATCTATTCCCACTGTATTGATGCACCCAGTCGTCCTGTGGAGACAGCTGATTAGTAAGGTTGTGAGACTGGCCCAGTATCATATATTTGCTGGAAGAGTTCTGGAAAAATAGAGACTGCCGACATCATACTGACCATTACCATGTGTCGATAGATCATGGAGAACATTCACAAGCTGAATTACTGCAGCACAGCTTGTAAATGGTATGCTTGACACAGCCTGTAAATGGTATGATTGACACAGCCTGTAAATGGTATGCTTGACACAGCCTGTAAATGGTATGCTTGACACAGCTTGTTTGATGTGATATGTCCGTGTTGTAGACAGTGCTGCCATGTCAGGTGGCCAACTTTATTCTTAGTCTTACAGATGGGCAACCCGCGTTAGCGCTAGTGGCAAGCACACTTGCCTGTCGGTCTGGTCGCCACGTGTTCGACTCCCAACCGAGGCAAATTTGTTGACCTGAGCTGCCAGATCGACCTAGCCTTAAAAAGGGCACCAGTAAATATAATGGAAAACACAGGCAGATGACGTCATATTGCTATATTAAGTGTCGTAGGGCTACTACCATATACCGCGGTGGCGCAGTGGCTAGCAAAATTGCTTGCTGGTCCGGCGGTCATGGGTTTGAACTCGTAGCCAGCCGGATTGTAACAATTGACCTGAGTATCCGGGAGGTTGAGTGGTCTCGAGGTATGGTGTCCGCCTCGAGTGCTGGGGGTCCCGTGTTCAAGCCCCGGTGAGGGCCAGGATTCTTTCACGTAGACTTCTAGTAAAATAAATTTCCCTGGTCTCTGGGTAGTGAGATCGGACGCCCATGTGTATTGTTGTGCACGTAAAGAATCCCTTGGCAGTTGGAAATCGAACAAGAGTCGGCTAACGGTGCCACCCGGGCAAAATTTAGAGGTAAAATTCTACCCAAAGTATTTCAGGATCCTCGCCGGTGCTACGGAGTTTGTGCACTGAGCTGAGATTCTCCGGACTCAGGCTTGAATAAGGGAGTAGAACGGAGCACTTATGTTTTACACCCGTGTGCCGTGATATTGATCCGTCGACTAAACTAAAACTAAACTGTCCAGGTCAATACAGTCTGAAATGCATGCCAGGATATGTCTGGATTAGTAAATGCGGTTGCAATGATAATAATCACATCACCCCATGGAGTGTCGACCAGGCTGTAAAACCGCAGGGCCAACACCACATGCCCAACACTCCTCTAGGAGTTTAAAAAGAGTTCATAGACACAATATGCCTCAAGGCATCAACTAGAGGTCCTTTAGTTTTACTTAGTTGTTCTACCTCGCATACAATGCGTCCCTTCTCATAAAATGTAGAACAATGCCCATTTTTACGCTAGTAGCAACGTTGCACGAAGTAGTCTACGTATTAATTGGGGATGTGGTGTGTTGTTCGTCATCGACCGACACATCCAAGGGTGTTACAGAACAAATATAGATCTAACAGTCGTTAAAATTCAACCGCGCGACAAACATGTTTAAGAAGGTAGAAAGTCAACCACACAAGCTTCAGTTTATAGACCAGTCTGTAGTCGGTGGGTGATGTGGTCAGTAACACATCGGAGACCAGTCGGTACTCGGTGGGAGATGTGGTCAGTAACACATCGGAGACCAGTCGGTACTCTGTGGGAGATGTGGTCAGTAACACATGGGAGATCAGTCGGTACTCGGTGGGAGATGTGGTCAGTAACACATGGGAGATCAGTCGGTACTCTGTGGGAGATGTCGTCAGTAACACATGGGAGAGCATTACTTCTCAAGACATGTTCTCGTACTTATTTTAGGTTGGGTCGATCTGGGAGCCCAGTTTCATTTTACAAATCCATCTTGATGTAGATTCAAGTCCACTAGAACGCAGACGAGCGTCTTGCTACTACTCTATAGCAGCTTCGTTCTTCTTTTGGTAGTTTTCGTGGCGAAGTGGTCAAGCCGTCTGACTCGGGATCCTAAGGTTGTGGGTTCGATTCCGAGCGGCATCCTTCGGTTCACGAGTGAAATTATTTCGGAGACTTCTGAGGGTGATCGTTGGAGCTACAGAGCTCTTGCTTTGTGCGACGCGTTCCTTGCTGCGGAAAAAAAACTGAGCCTTGAGGAACACAAACCCGATGCAATGAAGTCGACCTGTCGACTTATAAGCGACGTTTTTTTAAGCTTCGTTCTTATAATCAGCTGACTGCCCCCCCCCCCCATGTACCTCCACCTTGTCGCGGTGGGGGAGGGGGGGGCGCTTGCTTGTCCTTGTGACCCCAAGTGCTATGCCAACGGAAACACAACTACATGTCGGACAGCTCTTGGGATAGGGGCTTGACTAAGCGAGACACAGCCTGCTGCTCTGCAGGTTGACTGAAGATAGTAGTCGAAGTCTAGATCGGGCGCACGATGCCGCTAATTCTTGGTCCGGACACATACTCCAAGGCTCCCAGTCGAGGGATATGGCTGAATGCCTCTAAGCCATAATCCCTCGGATGTGAGAGCCGGGCCGATACCCACCTACCGAAAAATGGAAGTGAGATGCTTAGCATGCTACATGCTCAGCTCAGATACTTGTTTTAGGCTCTCAGCTGGGGGATATGAGGGATCCCAGATGAGAGGGCCTGGCCGTTTCTTGCTCACTGATCGCGCACGGAGGTAAGGTGTTGAGACGGCAGCACATGTAGCCTACCTCGTGAGCGAGTACTAAATGTAGAAAGTGCTCCAGTCGCACATAATGGTTACGAAAATGTCTGTATCTATAGAGAGGTGGAAAAAGGTCAAAGGTGGAAAAACGTATCAATAACACGACATGGAACGCTTGGCTAGCGAATCCTTTGCAATCGAAGTCCGAAGCGAAAGCTTACCTAGTGGATGCCGTCCGCAGTCTGACCATTCCTGATTTGTTCTTGAGCGACCAGTGGCAGGCGAAATGCCCAATACACGGAAGTGAGGAACTGAAGCACCCATGAGCAGGACGTGGCAATTCCTCGGGTGAGCCCAGTCTCAGAGCTATATGTGCCGGTTCTGCAATTATGGAAGCCCCCTTGGATAGCGGGAAATGCCCATGGTCTGCCTCTGCCTTCCCTTGAGGGTTGACCGGGATGTCTTTGACCGTTCTACCTTGACCAGCTGAGATGTGAGAGACACCACAACAATAAGAGTCTAACATGTCTTGAAACCCGAGGAAGGCTAACCTCATTAAGAAATGCCCGCCGAAGTCGGAAGTACCGGCCTACAGGTGGCAAAATAAAAATTGGCACTACGCAATTATGTCCGAGTGAAGTGTCTTTCGTTGTCGGAAAAGCTCTGACTAACTAGTCTTCCGAATGTCCTTAACGTTCGGAACTGCTCTGACTAGCTAGTTTCAGGTTGTCCCTCGTGCTAGCAACAGCTATGACTGTCTAGTTTTCCGAATGCTCCTCGTGTCTGGAACAGCTCTGACTAGCTAGTTTTCCGAGTGTCCGTCGTGCCCGGAACTATAGAGTCGTGCTCTGACTATATTGTCCCCAGGCACAGCGACAAGCACCTGTCCGTTTCGAAAACTCGCTATTTGGATACCATCTGCAGACCGGTCTGGTTTGTGCGGGAACCGCCCGGGGCGAACGAAATGCCCAATATATTGAAGTGACGAATTAAAGCAGCCATGAGCAGAACGTGACGATTCCCTCGGTGAGCCAAGCACCAGGGCGGTATGTGTCGGCTCTGCAATTATTGAAGCCACCCTGGATGGCGGAAAATGCCATGGACTGTTCCAGCCTTCCATTGAAGTCTGATTGTGAAGTATTCGACCGTTCCAACTTGACCAGCTGGGATGTGGACGGCACCACAAAAGTGAGAGTCTCTCAAGAATGATAACCTGGTCAAAAACGCACGCAGAAGTCGGATGAGTTGGCCCAAGGGTTTCGGCCCAAGGGTGCGTAACATCACCAAGCAATCACATCTGAAAACACACTCCGGATGAACGCAAAGAAGAAGAGGATCTGTTGACTGTATAGTGAAAGCCAGCCTTGGACAGTAAACTTCCGTGTCTGACACCCTTCTGTGTACACATACATGGTTCTAACTGGTCATTGATTTTTATAAAAGTACTGTTTCTTTATTGTTTCGAGGAGTTTTGTCATCAAATTTCATTGATTGCTCTGTTAGTTTGATCCGTGGAAATGGGATTACGGACGCAGTTCGTAATCCCGCATACCGCGATCGATACACAGCTGTAAGCGATTTGGCAGCAGACCGCTTTACGTTTATGGTATGGGCGCCGGTCGTTCAGAAAGCAATGGCAAATTACTGAGTGTAAACGTGCCCAGGAATCACGAACAGCCAAGAAATGCTGGGGTTGAGTCCTACGACCTTTAAATGATATGCAACTAGATAGTTTGATTATTTCTTCATGTTTCACACTGTCACGCGATTGTGTATATCGTTGAGGCATACGTACAGTGCTGTGTTTACTTCTATCGCTCTTCTCTCAAATCACCTCTGTATTACTCTGTCTACAGAGCTACAGAAACTAAAGCTGTGCGGCTTTTACAACAGAATAAATAAGAAAGTTCTTCACTGCACCAGGTTAGAACTTACTAATAAAACAAAAAGCTACCCTGAGGACATAGTACGAACAAATATGTACATACCAGACTAGGGTCTCGGTTTAAGTAAACAAAATAACCAACGCATGGAGAAATAAATGACAATAATATGTTTAACAAAAATACTTGTCTCAATCAGTGATTACAATTACTATATTTTTTATATAAATTCCATACCCTACGCTGATTATTCTGTTTACGTAGACTGAGGGCCTAGTCGAATATAAAAATGTGTTTGTTGCTATTGTTTGTCTGCAAGAACTTTTTGCTTCATCTTTAAAAGAATTGTCAAGACAAGAGGTCAATTGGAGACTACTATCATAAGAAGGCAAAGAACGTAGGAAGGCAAACGAGGCGAGAGAGAGAGAGAGAGAGAGAGAGAGAGAGAGAGAGAGAGAGAGAGAGAGAGAGGAGAGAGAGAGAGAGAGAGGAGGGGGGGGAGAGTGAGAGAGAGATATGCTTATACAGTTTGACATGAACATCAGTATGTAAAATGTCCGGGAACACACAAAACACCAGGGTGTAGACAAACATGGCGACTAACGCGACTCAGTACATGGACTAGGAAGAATACAAAATGTTAACACGTATAGATAAAAAATTTCTATAAAAGTAAATAAACCTAATCACACAGTCCTTGCAAATATACAGTTAAGTACTCCGAAGTTTTGTGGAATCACTTGAAATCTTCCGAGTACCATTCCTCTTCAAGTATAGTCAATACAGAAGCCAATATATAATATTCACCATCAACAGTACTTATTATGGTTGCAGACTTGTAAACTAAACCCATGTCTGCAAAACTTTACTTCCCTTTAATATCTTACAATTTCCAACAGCCGTACTCCGTGGCGATGCGGTTGCGGACGCGATTCGTAATTAGGCTTACTCGCGTTCGAAACACAGCGGCGACATATTTGGCAGCAGACCGCGTCGCACTGGTTATAACGTGTTGGTATGGGAGCCGGTCGTTCATAAAGCAATGGCATACTTTTTTTTTCCGCATATCATTGTACATGACATTGCAGTCAACACCAGCATTTTTCAGCTGCTGTTGATGTCTTGGCAAATTTTACATTCAGTAGTTTGTCACTGCTTTCTGAAAGACCGGCTCACATACCTCCGTAAGTAACCATCGCGACAAGATCCCGCTGCCGAATCTCGCACAGCTATGTTTCGTACGAGAGTATACGGGATTACGAACAACAAGGAGACGGCCAGAGAGACCGGCAATGGCATACTACTGAACGTACAAATTTGCCAAAACATCAACAACGGCAGTAAAATGCTGCTGTTGACTGCAACGTCCTGTAAAGGATATGCAACTTTAAAAAACAGCGTAAAGGCTAGAGTTGCTGGCACTGTGGTGGTGGGTTTGAATCATACGGCGGTCTTGTATAACTGATCTGAAATACTAGACAGGCCTTGAATAATGAAGACACAAACAATAGATTGCACGATTTATTGTCTGGCATATTTCGCTGCATCTCGTCAGGTACATACTGCACAAATCACACAACTTACGTGAATTAACTAGATAAATCCTTCAAGTTGAAATATACACATATTCGCACAGTAATGTCAATTATCTACCAAGGTAATTTTAAGCTGACTAACATGTCTTTCTGTTTGCACAATTCTGGCTTGCGTTGATTGATCATAATTGCTTCTGCAAATTTTAACAAGCGAGTATTTTGTGTGTTAAACAACACGCGAAAGGCAGTGTCTCTGTCAACCACATGGCCGCTTTCGATAATGTGCCTACCAATTGAAGACGCCGGGAGCTTCCGGTGTGTCGGCCCCACGAGGCTAGCATCTCCTGTGTGTTGTATCTTGTTGACCCATTGAGGTATGTGTACTGACACTCGTTTGTTAAGCTGTACCTCTGTTCTACCAATGTAGACGACCTGGCATCTACATGTGAATTGGTAAATACAATTGTTTGTGGCGTACAGAGGAACAGGCTCTTTGACTGCTGGTGTAGGAATCGGTACGGTTTTATATCTAATGACTGGAGTTGCAGCACAGAATGTTCGGCCTACTGCTGTAGTAAGCCGGTCTTGTAGACGTTGCATTACGTCATCCCCTCGAAAGGTTAGCTGGATGAATACCTTGAGTTTAGGGACTGTAGTTACGTCTGGTTTTAGGTTTGGGCTGTTGGCAGTGGCGCTTTATAAATCCTGTGGAGTACCCATTCAGGTTTAAGACATTCTTCAGAGTTTCAAATTCCTCTGTCAGTGTGTCCTGGGTGCATATCTTTCTAGCACGGTCAAACAGGGTCCGTACTAAGCCTCGTTTGTACTGGACAGGTGTGAAGCTCTGAAAATTTAGGTATTGGCCAGTCCATGTTCCTTTGCGATACACCGATCTTTGAATTGTGCCGTCTGCTCTACGTCTCATTAGAATATCTAGGAACGGTAACGCTTCGTTGTGTTCGTGTTCCATAGATAGAGAGATGTTTTTATGCGTCTTGTTCATTGTGGCCTGGAACGATGTTGCTTGTAGCTCGTCTGTGGTGAAATTAGTATATCGTCCACATAACGACGGTAAAGGCCAAGTTGTTGATGTCTGAGGATCTCTTGTCTTCTAAATGTGCCATGAAGATGTCCGCTAGAATAGGACCAAGAGGACTCCCCATGGCCACTCCGTCAATTTGGCGGTATGACTTAGTTAGAAAATTGAATTGTATGTTGGCGGTACATAGTAGTAGTAGCCTCTCCAGAATAGGTGTTGGTATGCCTAATTTTAGTTGTTTGTCTTCAATGCGTTCCCTTATTATTTTCACTGTCTCCTCTAATGGAACGTTAGTGAATAGGGAGGCTATATCCATGGATGCCATGTGTTTGTTATTTATGTCCATAGTATCCAATAATTCCACCAGTTGGAATGTATCTCTGAGTATTTTTGGATCGAAGGACTGTCGTACTGGCTTTAAAATTTCAGCTAGCCATCTCGCCATTCGGTGTTGTGCAGAGTTAACCATGGACAGGATAGGTCTTAGCGGGATGCCGGGCTTGTGAAGTTTGGGTAGACCGTACATCTGAGGAGTGTGCGAGCCACGTGGTGTGAGCGTTTTTGCAGTGGCCTCACTGATGAGTCCCGCATTCACAAGTGACTGGATCTCTTTCCTCATTATTGCATCCAGGTCCTCCGACTTGTTTACTTTTTGATCTATCCTGAATTTGGATTCATCTGACAATATTTCATCCATTTTTCTCTGGTAGTCTGGCATGTCCATCAGTACTGCACCGCTCCCTTTGTCAGGTTTCAGTATGACGAGGGTTTTGTTAGCCTTTAACGCTTTTAAGGCAGTAAGGTGTTGGTTGGTCAGCGGACATGTCTGTTTAGAGGGTGTTGTGCGATACTGGTGTTCTAAATCTACCAGTTTGGCCTTCAGCCACCCGACAGACTCAGCAGAGGTAGGTGGTAACTTGGAGACTTGATCGAACAACATTTCAAACTGTGCTTGCGACTCAACACGGTTAATGTGTTTGGGCTTTATGCAGAATTTCAATCCGTATGCAAGGGCCTCCGTTTCAATGTTGTTGAGTACGTACGACGATAAGTTCCTCACATACTTCTCTGGGTTGTCTAGTACTGACGTTGTTACCTTTTCAGAGCTCAGTGATTTGTTGAGACGAGCATTCTCTGCGATTTTCACCTTGTACACTGTTTCTGTGCAGAATTTAGTGAACTTCAAGTAGCCATCCAAGCTCAGTTCTTTGGTGACGTAGTAGGCAGAACTATGTGTGCGCTTCAAGTTGGCCAGCTTGGACTGGGTTTCTTCTATCTGGTTTTTTGTCAGTCGTCTCAGGTTTTTTCTTGTCGGACATATTCTGTCAGCCCTCAGAGATCTGAAATACCGGTGAGGAAATATCCCCGTCCTTAGGCAGACCTAGACAGAACGTCTAAACTGGGAACCATGAAACGTCATGGCAAGTAAAGATGGCCGACATGATAGTAAACACATCACCCATCAGTGCCTAGATGTCTATAAACATATAGTCTAGGTCCATACACTGCCAAGCCATGCTAAGTGATCTTTCTCTGTTATTAAACTACCCGGATTTGTGTGTACAGTTAAACTGTATATGTATTTGACATGCTACCTCACCAGGCAAGACCACTCGTTACTGACATAAAACAGCCGCTGGCGATTTGGAAGCAGACAGCCTTACGTTGATTTCCAATGTCGGCCTTCAAAAATCATTGGCAAACTATTGAACTAAATTTACCTAGTAAATCACAAACAGCCATTAAAGACTGGGGTTGATTGCAACATTCTGTAAAGGAAATGTAGCTAACTGTCATCTAGACTGTCATCATCAGCATGTGCCATGGCGAGCAGCTTGGGAAACATGTGCCAAACATCTGTCGAGTAAGACTTGATAAGTTTGACTGGTGATCGCTCTCTCTTTACTGTCAAACCTTTCAGCGACTAGATCAGTGCTTCTCGTGGGACAGAAACAAAGACCAACCATAAAGTACAGAGACTACATGGGGTAGATTGATTGATTGATTGATTTAGGAACCGACATAACAGCATTCGGGACATTCCCATAAGCGCTCCGTCCCCATCCTCAGCAGCCAGCGAAGAGTTTCAACACTAATAGTTCCAGTAGCAATCTGATTATATGTCTGTCTCGCCTTTCCTCTGAGGTAAAAAGAAAGACCAACCATTGACCACACAGACAAAATTGTACAGAAAGAAAGACCAACCATTGACCACACAGACAAAATTGTACAGAAAGAAAGACCAACCATTGACCACAGAGACAAAATTGTACAGAAATAAAGACCAACCATTGACCACACAGACAACATTGTACAGAAAGTAAGACCAACCATAAAGTACTGAGACTACATGGGACAGAAATAAAGACCAACCATAACGTATAGAGACTGCATAAGACATAAAGAAAAACCATAAAGTTAAGAGACTATATGGGACAGACAGAAAGACTAATCATAAAGTACAGAGACTATATGGGACAGACAGAAAGACTAATCATAAAGTACAGAGACTACATGGGACAGACAGAAAGACTAACCATAAAGTACAGAGACTATATGGGACAGACAGAAAGACTAATCATAAAGTTCAGAGACTATATGGGACAGACAGAAAGACTAACCATAAAGTTCAGAGACTATATGGGACAGACAGAAAGACTAACCGTAAAGTACAGAGACTACATGGGACAGACAGAAAGACTAACCATAAAGTTCAGAGACTATATGGGACAGACAGAAAGACTAATCATAAAGTACAGAGACTACATGGGACAGACAGAAAGACTAATCATAAAGTACAGAGACTATATGGGACAGACAGAAAGACTAACCATATAGTACAGAGACTATATGGGACAGACAGAAAGACTAACCATAAAGTACAGAGACTACATGGGACAGACAGAAAGACTAACCATAAAGTACAAAGACTATATGGGACAGACAAAAAGACTAACCATAACGTATAGAGACTGCATAAGACATAAAGAAAAACCATAAAGTTCAGAGACTATATGGGACAGACAGAAAGACTAATCATAAAGTACAGAGATTACATGGGACAGACAGAAAGACTAACCATAAAGTACAGAGACTATATGGGACAGACAGAAAGACTAATCATAAAGTTCAGAGACTATATGGGACAGACAGAAAGACTAACTATAAAGTTCAGAGACTATATGGGACAGACAGAAAGACTAACCATAAAGTACAGAGACTACATGGGACAGACAGAAAGACTAACCATAAAGTTCAGAGACTATATGGGACAGACAGAAAGACTAATCATAAAGTACAGAGACTACATGGGACAGACAGAAAGACTAATAATAAAGTACGGAGACTATATGGGACAGACAGATAGACTAACCATAAAGTACAGAGACTATATGGGACAGACAGAAAGACTAACCATAAAGTACAGAGACTACATGGGACAGGCAGAAAGACTAACCATAAAGTTCAGAGACTATATGGGACAGACAGAAAGACTAACCATAAAGTACAGAGACTATATGGGACAGACAGAAAGACTAACCATAAAGTTCAGAGACTATATGGGACAGACAGAAAGACTAACCATAAAGTACAGAGACTATATGGGACAGACAGAAAGACTAACCATAAAGTTCAGAGACTATATGGGACAGACAGAAAGACTAACCATAAAGTACAGAGACTATATGGGACAGACAGAAAGACTAACCATAAAGTACAGAGACTATATGGGACAGACAGAAAGACTAACCATAAAGTACAGAGACTATATGGGACAGCATTAAAGACCAACCATAATGTATAGTGATTATACGGGA
This sequence comes from Cepaea nemoralis, assembly GCA_014155875.1. Classification (NCBI taxonomy): domain Eukaryota; kingdom Metazoa; phylum Mollusca; class Gastropoda; order Stylommatophora; family Helicidae; genus Cepaea; species Cepaea nemoralis. The sequence goes on from JACEFZ010019845.1 coordinate 221,684, forward strand.
CAGAAAGAAAAACCATCCATAAAGTACAGTGACTATATGAGACAGACAGAAAGAACGACTTGACATGTAGATGTTCTATCACTTGACATGTAGATGTTATATCACTTGACATGTAGATGTTATATCACTTGACATGCACGATGTTCTTTCACTTGACATATAGATGTTCTATCACTTGACATGTAGATGTTCTATCACTTGACATGCACGATGTTCTATCACTTGACATGTAGATTTTCTATCACTTGACATGCACGATGTTCTATCACTTGACATTCAAGATGTTCTATCACTTGACAAATTAAGATGTTCTATCACTTGATATGTAATATGTTATGTCACTTGATGTGTAGATGTTGTGTCACTAGACATGCACGATGTTCTATCACTTGAGATATAAGATGTATTCCAAGGCAAGCACACTCTGCTGTTCTATCACTTTACTTACAAGATGTATCACAGCGCAAGCACACTCTAATGTTCTATCACTTTACATACAAGATGTATCACAGTTCAAGCACACACTACTGTTCTATCACTTTACATACAAGATGTATCACATTTTAGGTACACTCTACTGTTCTATCACTTTACATACAAGATGTGTCACAGTGCAAGCACACTCTACTGTACTATCACTTTACATACAAGATGTATCACAGTGCAAGCACACACTACTGTTCTATCACTTTACATACAAGCTGTATCACAGTGCAAGCACACTCTACTGTTCTATCACTTTAGATACACGAATTATCACAGTGCAAGCACACTCTACAGATCTATCACTTTACATACACGATGTATCACAGTGCAAGCACACTCTACTGTTCTATCACTGCAACTGCCTGGCAGTGGGGTTTGTTTACCGAGTGTGCCACACTTAGAGCTATAAAACAGAGATCGTGTGCTTTCATTTCCTGTAGTGGTTGTATTGTTGATGTATGTCTTTCACGCAAGCGTAAACTTCAAATATCGCCTGCCATTTTCCACACAAGGATTCGTATTCTTGTCATTTCTGTTTCCTGTTGTTCAGGGCATTTACTGTTAATATTACAGATCCTACATCGGATGCAATTACACTTGGGATCTCTTCGTCGTGCGCACTGAGCGGGATAATGTAGCATTCGGAAAAAAACATTGATATTTTTTAGAGGAAACTGAACAACACAATCAAACAATGCACAATTCACACAGAATATTGAAATATTCGCATTCCTTCCTGTTTCATTACATATGGATACCTCAAGTATCCCATACAGTTTATATACAACGTAATTTCACCAGAGTGCATGAAACTCAGTATCATCGACATGTATGCGCATGTATATACAAGAGAAAGATATACAATAAACATTCATTTGTGCCTAGATGTTCTCATTTGGAAACCAGCCCCGGACAGAACACCCCGTTCTGCCTGGTCTTTTCCATTTCAAACTGCGAGATCTGTAATATGCACAATGGCCTTTCGAGTTTTCGTCCTTTGAACAAGAAAGTTGGACATCCCATGGCAGGATCAGGGAGGAGTATTCTTTTCTTATTTGTAAACATTCAAACAGTGAAAAGAACTACGATCCAGGGCGGATCTTTAAAGGTATGAGCTACTCCGCCCCTCGCAACATTGTTTGCCCAATTGTGATAGCAAACACTGCACAAACAATGATACAGAACAGGCATATCTGGGAGAGAACTTGTCACTTATTTGTTCAATATCTGTTCACTGATCCCACACTTGACTCTACAATGATATGACTGACCCCTCTCTGATATAACTGACCCCACATTGATACGTCTGACCCTTGCGTGATATGACTGATCCCATACTGATATTACTAACTACACATTGATATGCCTGATCCCACTGTGATATGACTTATCCCACATTGATATGACAGACCCCACGCTGATATGCCTGACGCCGCGATGACATGCCTGACGCCACATTTATAAGGCTGAAACCCAATTAGATATGACTGGCCCGAATGTGATATGATTTATCCCCGCACTGAGATGATTGACCCCAGACTGCTATGCCTGACCCCATACTGATATAACTGACTCCATTCTGTTATGACTGACTCTACACAGGCGCATAAAAGAAGAAACATGAAAGACAATTACAGTGAAACCTCAGTGTTCCTTGACTTCGGTTTACCTCGATTTCGGGTGTCGTCGATTTTTTCCGCGCAAAATTTGTCTCAGTTTTCGTCGGTTGCGTTGGATTTCGTCTGCGTGACAAGGTGGCCTCGCTGCTAATTTTGCGAAAACAAAGGGAACTGGGCTTTCTTCTGCTCAGTTTGACGTGTTTCTCGTTGTATGAGCATCATTTGCTAATAAGTTAACCCTTTTCTTTTAGCTCCATCATGAGACTAAAGAAAGTTTCCAAAGCCAGCAGCCCATGGAAGAAAAAGGCCAAGAACACAATCGAGTTGAAAGAAGGAAATCAGTGAAAAATACGAGAGCGGCATTATGATTGCTGGAATCGGCCGCATGTACAAGAAGTCGCCATCCACGATAAATACCATTGTGACGAAAGGGGAAGCTATAAAAGTAACTAATGTAGCGGAAGGCGTGAATGTGCTAACGAAACAGAGATCACAAACAATTGAAGATGTAAAACAGTTATAATTAATTGGGATCAATACGAAAACAGTTAGATGGCGATTCTGTTTCGGAGGCAACCATATGTGAAAAGGCCAGACTGTTGTATACCGATCTAAGAAAATGACTGGGACGAGTGCTAGTGTGCTTAGTGATTGTAAGGCCAGCAGTAGATGGTTTGAAAAACTTAAGAGGCGCACTAACATTCATTCATTCATTCATTCAGTAGCATGTCCTTTGCAGAACCTCGCTCCAATAACAACCTTCCAGAAAACCTCTCGATCATAAGCAAGATGCCCCGCGTCTGATACATCCATCTGGAGATCATCCGCCACATCCTGCACCCATCTTCTCTTTGGCCTTCTTCTTCCTCTCTTCCCAGGCATATACCCTTCCATTATTGTTCTCTCCAAACTTTCGTGACGTTTCAAGTGACCAAAATATTTCAATTTTCTTTGTTTTATCGTCTTTAATAGCACTAACATACAAAAGACAAATAGACCAAAAAGGGAATTGACCACAGATAGTGTTTTGATACCTAAGGTCCTTATGGAGGGGTAGTCCCATTCTAAACATTAATATCTACACCACTCTCTCTCCTCCTCGTTGTCCTCCATACGCCAAGAAGTCTTCAGAAAGGTAAAGCCTTGTTAATTGTTGTTCGTCGGCCATACATTTTTTTCTTTTATATTCATTTTATATTAATTGTTTATTGTTTTCAGTGTTAAAAACTATTTTATTCTCTATAACATGTGTTATTGGTATGCATTTTGGAGTGTCTAGAACGAATCAATTGGATATAGATTGATTCATATGGAAATAATTGCCCCGGTTTTCGTCGGTTTCGGATTTCGCCGATTGTTTTGGGACGCATTATCGACGAAAGCTGAGGTTTCACTGTATAATGATACCACCAGCAGGGAATCTGGTTTGCCATTTATTTATGTGGACAATCAGCTCTTGCTCTCCTCCACACATATACATGGGTGCATCTGGCTTGCTAGATGTGTGAATCCGACGCGTTTGAACAATTATGGAGTTAACGAACAGCACCTTGATGCAGCCCACACAAAGGCTCTGTCCAGATGGCTCCATTTGAACTGACTCATACAGGCTGAACAGTTACAGAGAACAGAAGAAGACTCCCTGTCTCTCTGTGTCTCTCTGTCTCTGTCTCTCTGTCTCTCTGCCTCTATCTCTTTGCCTGCGTGCGTGCGTGCGTGCGTGTGTGTGTGTGTGTGTTTGTGTGTTATGGGAATGTACAGTAGATATAATGCACGAAGTGCAGTCTTGGACTGACGATTATGGCATCTAAAATCTTTGGTACTTTAGACGAAGGATGGACGTAACTGCGCTCGGCACAAGCCTACAATCGTCCAGTCTGCCCGCAGAAGATCAAGGATGTGGATATTGATTGGTATCAGTTGCGATCTGGTAAGTTACATGCCGAGACTACCCTCGTATTGGGCCTTTGCTACCAGTTCACTACTGCACACTCCACTCCAGTAGCTGTGATGTGGTAGTTTAATCAAGGGATATGTAACCATTCACCACGTGGTTATTTTTGCCCACAATAAAAAAAAACCTCCCCCACCCCCGTTTATGTTTAGTGTCCAGATGGAAGAAGAGGGTGGGGGAAGGGTTGGACAAACACAAATATAGATAGGTCTTCCGGTCCAACATGGAGGTTAGGCGGTGAGCTGTTAAGGCATATGGAGTGTTTATGCTTGTGGCTGCGGTTTACTTACACATTTTCCCCTTGTTGGGTGTGGTGCATGGTTCCGCCACGATGCTACTGAGTTGACTGCGTGGAGTGACACTGTGAGCTGTGGATTTCATGTGGAGTGCTTTTACATCTGTCCGCGGTTGTTCGTGATTTGAAATGCATGTTCGGAAAAATGTCGGCCGCCGGTTTTTGAACTAACTGGGATTGCCTTATGCAGTAAAGTGTGGCTGTTGGTTTTCTAGTGGCTGCCGCTTCCATCGACGATAGACTGTATTGTTCATCGCGGACTTTTATGTTGGCATTCTGGCAGCGGCATTATGTATAGTTTACCTGTACGGGCTGTTGATTTGTTGAGACTTCGGTCTGTTCTACTTTTGACATGGGACAGTGAGAAGCATTCTGTATGATTTTCACTGGCACAGGAATGGAGCATGATCGGGGGACCTTTTACCGTGAAGTTGGAACTGCGACTAATTAACTAATTAAATAAAGATAAATACCGGACAATGCAGAACCCTTAGTCTCCGTGGCGAAGTAGTCAAGACGTCGGACTCAGGCTCCGAAGGTTGTGGATTCGATTCCAGGCCGCGTCCTTCGGTTCATGAGTGCATGTTTTCGGAGTAACCAGGGGTCGTCGCTGAAGCTACAGATTTCGTGCTTTATGCGACGCTTTCGGCAGTTCGTTGCGGAAAGACACTGAGCCATATAGGATAACAACCCGGTGCAATGAAGTCGACCCTGTCGACTTTTAAGCGACTTTTAATGCAGAACCCTTGGTGCATGCGACAGGATGCGTGGGAAGAGATTACGAAACTTATCGGCGAGGAGCAATGAGAACGACATACTGCAAGAGACCTGCTACATTTTGATGATCCTATGGCAGTTGCTTTACAAAGCTAGCACATCAGCTGTCTGTGTGTCTGCACGTGCTTGACGACGTACACACCAGTTCCTGGAAGTTTGCGATCTACTCAGTTGTCATCCATTAAAGAACTATCCTATACATCAGGGGTGGGGAACGGGGCTTTCGCCAAGGGTCAATTAGATATGTATAAGATCATTCGTCGGCCATACGGAATTAACAACTAAAACGATTTGTCAGCTATATGTGATCAACTATTTAATTAACTGCGATGACTGCAACTACTTATTTTTGGTGAAGCATGCCAGATCAGCTGGTATTGATACTGTGGCTGTTAGATGTAGTGATGATTGTTTATACAGATTCTAGAGTGACTGAATTCCAGTCCCACTTGCAGTTGCCTTGATAGAGCCAGACCAACTGATTTCGGAGACAATACACGTTCTGCACGTCGGACTTTCCCTATCCCTACTCTACATAGCACTACATGAAGCAGTTATTCAAAACAAATCATAGAGAGGATGAAAGAAGGGTGGCCGAACATTGTCAACAAGTATCGTTTCCACGATGGCCTGTAATAAGTATTCATGAACGTTTATTCTTCATCTTCACGCAACTTTCTGCTTAGTGATTATTTCCAACTACCGAGGGATGTTTAACATGTACCATTCATGCAGGACTCTTCCACTTCATCCCATTGGGCTATATACCAACAAGTAACGTTATCTTCCCATTGCACACTCTATTAAAGTTTTCAAGCCAACAGATCCTTTAACCAGAGTCTGCAGTTCTTTATTTTCCCGAAATACTTTAGTTGTCTGACCTCTGATCTCATTCAGCAACGTTTTCTTCTGCCTACGTTTCTGTAATATTTATTTGTTTGTATTATTCTTCTGCTTTGGTGATGCTTCTATTGGTCTATATACCCACACTTTAATCTTGATCTCACATTATTTATTCATTGTCCATGTTTCTCCACACATGTACAATATAATGTATACACATTCATAATCACCCTTAATGTTAATTCGCAACATCGTTGATTAGATGTAGGAATCTGTTTCACATTGTTGCATAAGACTTAGGCCATTATTATTGTCTTTCTTTATGACAGTACTCACAGAGTGGCACCTTGCCGTCTTGACAGACGATAGTTTGTGCCTCAAAAAGGCATAATAACGTTCACCCATGGCGGTAGCGAATGTGACTGAAAAGTCCAATTAGCGCTGTAAATGTTCGTACACAGTGGGTGCATGTGAACACGTGGTCATTTTCACCATCACGCGCCATCTTACGTCTCACAAGCTCGATGTGTGACTTATCTGCAATAATTTTCTCCTTTGTCTTTATTCCATTTCTGATGATTGCCCTCCATGCAACACGTTCAGCGGCGACTTGCTCCCAATGTGCATTATCAATGCCTGTATCAATCATGTCCCGTTTACACACATCTTTGTATCGTAGTAGAGGCCGACCCTGAGATCTCTTACCCATCTGTAATTCACCAAACAAGATATCCTTTTGGTATTCTACCATCATCCATCCTCCTAAGATGTCCTATCCATCTAAGTCTACGAAGACTGAGCATGGAACACACCGTCACACAACCTGATCTTTTCAATACTTCAGTATTTGTGATTTTGTCTTGCCACTTAATACCAAGAATTCTTCGCAGACACCGCATATGAAAGCTGTTTAAACGTTTCTCTTGGCGTGAGTAAGTTGTCCAGGTTTTACTGCCATAAAGAAGAGTACCAAAGACACAGGCTTGATAGACAAGGACTTTTGTTTTGGCAGTAAGCTTCCTGTTCTCCCAGACTCTTTTTCTTAACCTGTTCATTGTTGTTGATGCCTTACCAATCCGGATGTTGATTTCCTGATCTAGGGATAATTTGCTATTTACCACTGATCCTAGATATGTAAAATGGTCTACTATTTCTAGTTCCGCGTCGTCAATAAAGATTGATGGTACTCCGTGTGCACCTTGTGACATAATCTGTGTCTTCTTTTTGCTAATTGTTAAACCAAATTCAGAACAAGCATTGAAGAATGCAGATAGTAGTCATTGTATTTCTTCCTCAGAGTGGGTCGCAACTGCAGCATCATCTGCAAGAAGCTACTCTCTGATCAGTACCCTCCTAATTTTGGTCTTGGCCTTCAATCTCTGAGCATTGTAGAGGCCGCCATCTGAGCGTGAGTGAATGTATATACCACCATCCTGATCACGAAAGGCATATTTCAGTAGAAGTGAAAAGTATATTCCAAAAAGGGTGGGAGCTAGTACACAACCTTGCTCAACTCCACTTTTGATTTCAAACTCTTCAGAAGTTGCAATATCAAACTTGATTATACCCTTCATGCCTGCATGGAACGATTCCACAATGGACAGAAGAGATGGTTGGCAGCCAATCTTCTTTAGTGCCTTGAACAGACCCTCACGACTGACCAAATCAAATGTCTTTGTGAGGTCGATGAAAGCAATAAACAGTGGTTGATTCTGTTCACGGCATTTGTCTTGCATTTGTCGCAATAAGAATATCATATTAATGGTAATCCGGTTCTGTCGAAAGCCACACTGTGATTCGGGGTAGACTTGATCTCCTAGGACTTAAAGCCTGCGCAGTACAATTCTGGCAAGTACTTTTCCAACAATACACAGAAGTGAGATACCCCTATAGTTGTTGCAGTCGATCCGATCGAGTGAGTGTGTCTTGTCCACTCCTGATAACCTCTATTGGAATCCCATCCTTACCTGGAGCCTTGCCAGATGCAAGTTCATTTATAGCACAATTAACTTCTGTTATGGTGGGAAGTGTGTCCAGGTGGTCAAGAATTGGTAGAGCCTCTATGGCGTTGAGGGCATCATCCGCTAGTTTGGTTTCACTTGAGTAAAGCTCCAAATAGTGCTCTACCCATCTGTCCATCTGCAGTTTCTTATCAGTTATGATTTCTTCAGACACGGTTTTCAATAGTGCACTTCTTTTGATCATTTAGCCACAGGCTTTCTTTATTCCTTCATACACGCTTCTGATGTTTCCCTTATCACTTGCGATTTGAATGGACTCACATACCTTGATCCAATAATCATTTGCACACTGCCTGGCAGCCTTTTGCACATCCTTCCTAGCTTGCTTTAGTTCACTCAGAGTGTTACGCGTTGGTCTTTCCTTGATTCTTAAGAGAGCTATCTTATTCTTATCAATCAAGGGCTGCAGAGTCTGGCTGTTTGCCGCAAACCAGTCCTGCCTCTTATGATCCACAGTGCCGTAAGCCCCTATGGTTTTATAAAGAGTTTCCTTAAGTTGCCCCCCCCCCCCCTTTTCACTTACTGTACAATTTGCTGGTGTATCAGTGAAAGCGTCTTCAAGTTGCTATTGAAACTGAACGCACTTTTCAGGATCGTGAGTGTTAATAATATTAATCCTGGGGCTAGATTTGTGTTTAGCTGTGTAGATTCTCTTTGGTCTCAGTCTAACCCTTGCAACAACCAAAGAATGATCCGTATCACAGTCAGCACTGTGGTAACTTCAAGTCAATGATATATGGTTCAGATGTTGTCTCCGTGTGATGATGAAGTCCAGCTGGTGCCAATGGCCTGATCTTGGATGTTTCCATGTGACCTTATGCAGCTCTTTTGTTTATAAAAAAGGAGTTTGTAGGTCATTTCCGGTGCAATGCTCCAGCAGCCTTTGCCCATTTTCATTCATGTATTTCATTGTATTTTCCAAGGCACACTGGCCATGAACTCGAGTACTTGCCCACACGAGCATTGAAATCACCGAGTATATAAATGTGGTCAGATTTTAGAACTACCTTGATCACGGAGTCTAACTCCTGATAGAACGAATCCTTCAAATCATCAGAGGAATCGGGTGTCGGTGCATATGCAGTAATAATGTTGGCAAAACCACAAGAGGTTGCCAAGCGCAGGGATAATAGTCTTTCATTTCCTCCTGCTGGAATTTCAATCATTGCCAGTAGCAAATTCTTCACTGCTAAGCCCACACCGTGTTGCCTTTTTTCTGCCTGCCCTCTACCCTTCCAAAAATTTAAAAAAAAGTGTAATTGTTTTTTCCATGAGTGACCCTTCCACAGCAAAGCGAGTCTCCTGCAGGCCAGCAATATCAATGTTAAGACGATTGAGTTCGGCATCAATCACAGCAGTTTTTCTCACATCGTCAATATTGTTCAAGTCTGAGGAAAATCCTGGACACATGGTTCTCAAGTTCCAGGTTGCCAGCCGTAGCTCGAGGTGTCTATTATTTTCTTTTTATTAGTACCTGGTGCATTGGTTTTACAGCCTGCGATTCAGATTTTGCCCTAGCCCCAAGCACCCATTGAAGCAGGCAGGCTGTGGCGGATCAGCACCCAATTGGCCGGGGGCTGCCCAGCTTGAGGTGGGCGGTAGCTGAGGGCGGTAGCTGATCAGTGACATCTGTAGGTGTCTCCCATCATCAGAGGCAACGCGTGGCGCCCCATGTCTACGCCAATTGACAGGGCCTTATAACCAGTAACAGTTGCCTCTCGCTTTGATTTCGAGACCGGTTAAGACCAGGGATGGAGTTATTGCCTCTCCATAGCACTCCCAGATTACGGCAGGTGGTAACCACACGCTTAAATCTGTTATTGATTGTCCTAGGTAAGAGCCACTCATATTTCTTTCTGTATATATTTTCACGTTTCCACCTTGTCGTGGTGGGGGAGCTTGAGTTTCTCAATGACCCTGAGAGCTATGCCGGCGGTAGCGTAGCTACCAGCAGGGCCTCCCAAGCCGGACAGGTCAAAGGGTAGAGAACAGACAAAGAGAAACACCCTGGTCCTCCAGGTTGGGGGTTGAAGCGTGGGGTTAACATCCCCACCTTTGTAAAAACCTTTCTTTGTTACGAAACAAATACATGAGCCTCGATATCGGACTGACTTATCTGGACAACGACCTTGGAACGTTAAAGGACTTTTGAGATTTGGAACATGGAATGTACGGACACTATATCGAGCTGGAGCGGCCGAAGAACTAACCCGGGAGCTGGTTGAATATCAAATGGATATCACAGCAATTCAAGAAATAAGGTGGCCAGGAGAGGGTACTTTAGAGCAAAATGGAATGATTATAATATATGGAGGAAACACCCAAAATAAACATGAATTAGGAACAGGATTTGTCATCAAAAAAGAGTTATGGGGGAACATTTTAAACTTTAAAGCTTTTAATGACAGGATTAGTAAATTACGAATAAAAGGTAAATGGAAAAATATAACGATGATTAATGTACATGCACCTACTGAAGAGAAAGAAGATGATATTAAAGAAGACTTTTATAATGATCTGGAAGATGTCATAGAAGAAACCCCCAAACAGGACATCCTGATTGTGCTGGGAGACTTCAATGCAAAAATAGGTAGAGAGCAAACTAATAAAAAAGTGGCCGGTATGGAAAGCCTACATACAACTTCAAATGATAATGGATGGAGAGTCATCAACCTGGCAGAAGCCAAAGGACTGCAGATTAGCAGTACCAGACTACAAAGAAAGGATATACACAAACAAACTTGGAAATCATGTGACAAGAGAACCTATAATCAAATAGATCACATTTTAATTAACAACAGAAATGCATCAAACATACAGCAAGTCAGAAGTTATAGAGGAGCTGAGTGCCACAGTGACCATTTCCTCGTTGGAGCAAAATTTAAAATAAAACTTAAGAGAGCTTTCTATACTAAATTACAAAGATTACACCCAACATATAACAGAGAAAAACTACAAGACATTACAGTCAAAGAGAAATTTACAGATGAAATAAAATGTAAACTTGAAACTTTTCAAAACCCTTTGGAGGAAAGCGTTGACCAAACTTGGTTGAACATCAAGAATACACTTCAATCTACCGCAGAAGAATGTCTCGGTGTGTCAACCACGCATAGAAAGAACAGATGGTTCAATCAAAAATGTGAAGAAGCAGTCACTAAGAAGAAGAATGCCAGACATGTATGGTTAAATGACATCAATAACATCCAAAAGGAAGAGCATTATAGAAATGAATGTAAAGAGGCTACAAAAATAGTCAGACAGCAGAAGCGAGAATATATGAGTAATATAATCAAAGATATGGAAACTAATCACCAGAAAAATGAATCCAGAAAGTTTTTTAAAGTACTGAAGTCAATGAAACGAGGGCACCAACAAAACACATATGGTTTAAAAGACAAAAATGGGAATATGATAAATACCAATGAAGAAATGTGCAACACATGGAAAGAATATTTTATTGAATTACTAAATTGTGAAGCTCCAAGTAACATTTTCCCACAGGAAGAGGTTCTAACATGCGAACCACAAATTGAAGAACCTACATTTGAAGAAATCCTATATGTAATCACACGACTTAAAAACAATAAGGCAACTGGGACTGATGGAATTGCTGCTGAATTTATAAAGGCAGGTGGCCATGCATTACATCTAAAGCTATACGAACTAATAATAAAAATCTGGAGGACAGAAGAATTACCCCATGACTGGAAAGAGTCATTATTGATACCTATCTTTAAGAAAGGAGACAAGTTCCAATGTGGAAATTATAGAGGAATATCACTACTGTCCACAAGCTATAAGATACTATCCGCAGTATTACTAAATAGACTAAAACCATATTCAGAAGACATATTAGGTGACTACCAGGCGGGTTTTAGACAAAACAGATCAACAATAGATCAGATATTTATCTTACGACAAATAGCCGAGAAACATTGGGAATATAAAAGAGATCTCCATAACATTTTTGTGGATTTTAAAAAGGCTTATGATAGTGTCCATAGGAATAGTCTATGGAATGTTATGCAGGAATTTGGAATACCAAGGAAGTTAATTAACATGACCAAACTATGCATGGAAGATACTTATAATATAGTAACATATAAAGGCAGGAAATCAGACCCCTTCCAAATAACATCTGGCTTGAAACAGGGTGATGCACTATCGCCGCTACTCTTCAATCTGGCTCTAGAGAAAGTTGTAAGGAAGGTAAAGGAGGAATGTGATATTGGAGGAACATCCAAGCTGCTTGGTTATGCAGATGATATAGATATTATAGGGCAAAGTGAACAAAAGACATTAGAAATATTGACTCACTTAAAGGAAAAAGCCCAACAGATGGGGCTGGTTATCAACCAAGATAAGACAGAATATATGGTAATTTCAAGAGACGGAATGGCTAAAAACTCTGGCCACATACAAATAGATAATATGACCATTAAAAGAACGGAAACATACAAATACCTGGGTACAATCTTCAACTGCTCCAACATCATAAGGGAAGAAATACAAACTAGAATCAACTCTGGAAATAAGATATACTATGCACTACAACATCTACTAAAATCAAAGGCGCTATCTCGTAACACCAAAATCACAATATACAAAACACTGATCAGACCAGTTGTGCTGTATGGCTCTGAAACCTGGAGTACAACGAAAGGAGACGAAGCCTTGTTACAAACCTTTGAGAACAAAATTTTAAGACGCATCTTTGGACCCATTAGGGATACACAAAGTGGAGAGTGGAAAAGAAGAAGTAACAAAGACATTTATGATTTGTTTAAGTCCCCGCTAATCACTGGTATCATGAAGGCTAATAGACTACAATGGCTGGGGCATATAGAAAGAATGGAAGATAATAGGGAAACAAAACTCGCTTACACTCAGGAAATAAATGACCGTAGACCCCGAGGTAGACCAAGAAGGCGGTGGAGAGATAATATACATACAGACCTACAAGCACTTGGAATCAACGACTGGCAAGAGAAGGTCCACCAGAGAGACGAATGGAGACAGATTGTATTTGCAGCAAAGAACCTCAATGGCTCGGAATGCTGAAGAAGAAGAAGATATATTTTCACATTTGACGTGATACAATTGTATACTGTAATTTCTCGCCTTGAGTAATTTTTTTTCCATATCTCTTACAGGACGTTGCAGTCAACATCAGCATTTTTTAGCTGCTGTTGATGTACTAGGGAGGATTACGCTCAGTAGTTTGCCGTTGTTTTCTGAGCGACCGGATAACATACCCCTAAGTTACCAACGCGGCGATAACCGCTACCGATTCTCGCGTAGGTTACGTTACTCACGAGAATATACGCGATTACGGAGAAAGACGTTAACTCCTAGGCCAGGGAGACCGTCAGAGTAAAAATAGGTGATGGAAAATCTAAGTAGTGTAGCTGAACTGTAAAACACACAGACAACGTATACAGACATGAATAGAAACCAAAAGTCAGACAATATAAATACTCAGAGGGTTCTTCCGCGATCAGCTTGAAATAAAAACATTGTAACAGTAGAAACCACTGTAAAAAAAAACAACAATGCAAGATAACGCGAAAGACGAATCACTAAAGTTGGAAGCGATGTGACCACGAGATGTGGACACAATAAACACAAACTATGCACTAAGTCGCCGGTCTCTCTGGCTGTGGGGTTACAACACTTCCTCTCTGTAATCCCGTTTATCACGCAGAGTCTCGTAGCGGAGCGAGAGCTGAGGCGGTTCGACCCCCGTTCGTGACTTGCGGGATACTGAGCCAGCGGCTCAGAAAGCAATGGCAAACTACTGAGCGTAATCTTGCCAAGAGATCAACATACAGCTGAAGATGCTGGTGTTGACAGCTAAGTCCTGTAAGAGATATGCTGGTGTTGACAGCTAAGTCCTGTAAAGGATATGCTTAAAAAAAAAATGCACTAAGTCAACCTCCGTAGATACTCGGGAAAACACGAGAAGAGGCAATCAACAACGTGTAACAGGCGTAGAGGAAAGAGACACCCGGCAAACAAATTCAATATTACTAGCTGAGAACCGTGTTTGGACAAAAACTCCTCGTGAAATAAATTCCCAAACAACTCATTTTCGGGTGAAATATTATTTGTGTGATTTCAACAACTCGATTGAAACTGACACCCGGACAGGTTGCGGACTATATTGACCGCTATTGATTGACACCTCAAGGAAGACAGGAACGGGGAGAATCAAAAGCACACACGGCCAGCTATCTGCGACTACAACACATTGAACCAGCAAGAACGACACAGATTAGGAAGACCCACCTTTGCTATTGGCCGAGGCCGGGTCCTTGTTGGCCAGTTTGCTCATGACCTGAGCGCAGTCTTTGCCAGTAGTGACGTCACTGTGGACAAGTGCTGGAGATGAAGACGCAGAACAACCCATCTCTCTTGGTCAGCACATCGATACAGCTTCTGAAGATGACAGTAAAAAATACAGCAATTGAGCCAGGTCGGTTTTAGTGAATACAGTTGTGTTGTGTGTGCTGTAGATACACACATGTATAGACTATTTGACAACAGGAATTAGTCCAACCATCCATATCACTTTTGCTCTGTTTTCTTTTATTCCATGAGCATTAAGATTTCTGTATTCATCCATTTTGTCTTAGTTTTTTTGGTTTCTCTCCGGTAATTTTTCTTTGCTAGTTTGATGAATGTAGTCCATTAACACGTCCCATTGTTCATGAATACTCTGTATTTTAGATATTGCATTGTACCTATTTTTCAGTCACTCTGTATTGTTGTAGAGTTTCTTTATCTACTTTCAGAACTCTTTATTAAGTCTCAATTTCTTAACCATTTTTTCCCTCTCTTTAATCTTACTTTTATTTGTCCACATAGTGGTACATGATCACTATTACAGTCAGCACCAGGCATTGTCTTTACATTAATTAAATCATTTCAAAATCTTTTATTAATAAGTATGTAGTCAATTTAGTTGCGAATTTTCTAATTAGGGTTGTTAGATGTATATAGTCGTCTTTTATGTTGTTTAAACCAATCGTTTCCAAGTATCATATCATTGATATTTGCCCATTCTATTAGTTTCTCCCCTCTTTCATTTCTTGTACCTAAACCATAATTCCCAACAACTCCTCCAATTTTCCCTTTCCTACTTTTCATTAAAATCTCCCAGGATTATTTACATTGAGCCATCGCCATTTCTACTTCACCGTAAAAGTGTTATATTTAATATATATATATACTAGCTGACACGGCCCGGCTTCGCCCAGTCACTGGTGGGGAGCATCTAATTTAATTCATTTAAGTAGTCATATAAGTTCTCGTTTTCGTTACCGACTATCTGTCTGTCTGTCTGACCCGGCCCGGCATCGCCCAGCTCCTGGTGTGGAGCATCTCATTTAATTCATATAAGTAGTCATATAAGCTCCCGTTCCCGTTCCCGTCTGTCTGTCTGTCTGTCCCTCCCTCTCTGTCTGTCTGTCTGTCTGCCTGTCTGTCTAATCATTTATTGGTTGCAGTTAGAACAACCTTAGATAAACGAAGATCAACTTACAAAAAGCATTAGAAAGAGCATTTGAAACATCTTTACATCTTCCCCAACAATTAACTTGGGTAAATGGAGCGGCGGCAGCAGCAGCAGCAGAAGAAGAAAAAGGAGGAGTAGGAGGAGGGAGGAAGAGATAGGCGGAGAGAGGAGGAGGAGGAGGAGGTAGGATAAGGAGGAGGGAGGAGAAGAACGCAGGAGGGGGGAGGAGAGGGAGATGGAGGAGGAGACGGAGGGAGGAGGAGGGAGGAGGAAAGTGGAGGAGGAGGGATGAGGGGGAGGACGTAGGAGGAGGAGGGAGTAGGAGGAGAAGGGAGGAGGAGTGATTAGGAGGAGGAGGGGAGGAGGAGGAGGAGGATTATAACGCATATGCCTGTAGATAACTGCAGCGAAAAGGTGGGTCTGTCTATCTATCTGACCCGGCGTGGCTTGGCCCAGCTCCTGGCGGGTAGCATCTCATTAAATTCATACAACAAAAAAAAAAGTAACTTAAAAGAATGTCCTTCCACACACCATCCATTATTTTTAATGAAAACTGTTTTTAATCACCAACATGACTGTAGATAACTTCTTAAGCATAAAAAGATGAGTTATAATGTTATGCATTATGCATTATTTTTATGAAAACTTTGAAAATGCCTTAAAGATTGTATCATTATTTATTACAACTCATATGCCGGTACATAACTATAGACAAAGAGTTTATAAATCTATGAAAACGATGCAACAATATGACTATAAGGTATACAGCAATGTTATTAAAAGTTATGCCCCTTGAAATAACTTTTCTAGAGTTAAGTCCCCTCGCTATATATAAATTATAACGAAAAATGGAAAATGAAATAATATTAAGTAAGCAGCCGATTTCACACTAAAAAAATATCACAGTTGGCTGCGCTGGAATGAAAGGAAGACGTGTAGAAAATTTCATCTCAATCGGATGGGCCGTTCACGAGTGCATAAAGGATATACAGACGGAGATTGCCTTTTATATATAAGATATATATATATATATATATATATATAATATATTTGTATCTAGTAGATTTGTATCTAATAGATCAATCAATCAATCAATCAATGATTGATTGATTGATTGATTGATTGATCTATTAGATTGCCTTTGAGTTTGAGCATAATATCTCTCTCAGAAATACGCCAGTATTCATTAATTGACTTGGCTGTTTTTCTATCAAATATTATTCTTACACTTTTTTTCGTGTGTATCGCCTCCAGAATAAATTATTGTCTGTTTGTCAGCTATAATTTTGCCCGATCCCTTCCATCTCATCTTACTTATGCCTAGTATATTCATTTTCATGCTACCCATCTCTCTTAGAACATTGGTCAACTTTCCGAGCTCATTTAATATTCTAACATTCCATGTTCCTGCTCTAAATTTATTTAGTTTAGTTATGGTTTTGCAATCAGTAGCTGGATGACAGTCTGGTGTTACCTGTGGCTCATGACTGTCCTTACAAGAGGATGTCCTAAGACAGCCATTATCGTTGTCACTACCTCTGAAGTATGTTTTGCCATGAAGTCTTGGGAAGATAATGTGGTGGTTTCCCCTTGACTTCCACATCCACATCGTAGTATTTTCACTCTGCCTTTGACAGCCATTTCCGACTGTAAAGACAAGTGGGTGCGCCGCTCTGCTCAGCTGCATAGTTGTCCATTTATTTCGGTGGATACTCGGTGGGTAAACAAGCGAAAAATCCCTAGAAGCGTATGAAATGTTGTTTTATAGAAAAATGTTGGGGAACAACAATGATGAAGAATCTGGATATATGGAGTGAAGCTAAGTTGCAACCACAACTTCTCAGAAACTTCAGAAAGAGGCAGCCATCATTTTTGGCCACATAACGAGAAGACATAAAATGGAACATGTTGTAACAACTGGAACAGTTTGTTGAAAAAGGAATAGACGAAGACAGAGTAAGAAGAAATGGGCTGGACGTTTTGTTTTCATGTCTCTGGAACTGTCGCCTTCCATTTATCCTTACTGTCTTATGATGAAGAATTTAAACAGTTCTCAAACTTGTTAATGTATAATTTATTTGATGTAAGTGTAAAGTGCCGGTTTCCGTATTGCCGCATACTCTCGTGAGTAACGTGACGTGAGCGAGAATCGGTGGTGGTTCTAGCCGGTCGGTAACTTACGGGGTATGTGAACCGGTCGTTCCGAAAGCAATGGCATGAACAATCAGCTGAAAGATGCTGATGTTGACAACGATGTCCTGTACAAAGATATGCAAGCAAAAAACAAGTGTAAAGTGAGACTTGCCTCCCCTATCGCCACACCAATTATTGTTGACGGTTAACAATTACAACAATTATGTTGCCTTCGCTTTAAGATGAAAAGAATTTTAGAATATTATTTCTTAACAATGCAGCATTCGCAATACATTGATGATACTTTGTATTTTAATGTTTCAAAGTGCAGAGTAATGAGACCGCTCCAGCCGCCCTAGAGATGATTCCGCCTCCGTGCATACACGCACTGCTCACCCGTCACAGGCAGTGCATAATGCCCGTAACTCCATTGTGTTGCGTTCTCTCTGTCCACGATATTCTCGCTCACAAACACATCTCTCCTGCCTCCAGGTTTGTCATCGCTTGATTACTTAGTGTTCAGCATTTGCATTCAAGAGAGCAACAGACCACACATAACCTTTCAGTAAAGGAATCCTACAGCTGTGATGATATTCCTGTCTTACCAGACGCTTAACCGATGATCAATCATATGAAGTATGTGTGAACGTACACGGCTGTAGTAATTGAAAGAAACTACTTATGTCTATATTAAAATATTATTTGCATTGGTACACGGCTGTCTAAACTGTCTCTGTTGTCTAGTGTGGCCTCTCAGTTTTTGCTTCGTTCATTTTATCACGTGAGCCCAGGCAGCGGACTGACTTTTTCTCATGTTTATAAGTCGGTGCAACCTCAGTGAGGGGAAAACATAATCCTGACTATGTTCGGGATTGAACCCCAAACACTATATGGGCAAGCAAGCACACCAACCACTGAACCATCGCGGCTCTCTCAAGTACATGAAAAGTGTTCAGTCTCATGGACGCACAGTTGCAGGCAGGACAGAGAAGTGTTGCCACAGGAGCACGATTCATGTTGGTCTACAGGGGTTAACTATCGGCTTGTTCGGCCACTAAGAAAACGGCCTCTATATAAGAGAAGCAAACACACAACACATGGAGAAGAGAAAGAGATCAGAAGTACCTTTAGAGCCTGGCCACGTGGCAAAATACAGATGTGCAATGTGGGAAAACCCGTCAGAAGTGGCCACACACCCGAGCACCTAGCCTGGACTTGTTGTCTCATTGTAAACAAACTAGCACAATTATAAAAATAAGTCTCGGTGATAAATAGCACGGAGCGGAGTTGGGGAGGGGGTGGGGTGGAACGGGAGGCATTAAAAGGCACTCGGCAGTACAAGGTGGAAAGTTCTAGCAAACACAACGGAAATCCGGGTGTAGACTAGTGGAAAACATGGTAAACTGCAAGTCATATGATCGATACATTCATTTGGAGTTCGGCAGCTTTCGGATCTTCGTTTCAGATTTGATATTAGTTACTGCTCCTTCATTGGTGCTCGTCTCCAACAATTTGCTAGTCACAGACACCACAGGAAGGTATGTATGTGGTTACCTTACGGCCTTCGGTATGTGCTGGATTCAGGTCTGGAGTGAAATGCATGCATGTATTGCTGCTATTCCAACAGGCCAATGAGTACGCATCAGCCAATGTGAAAAAAATGACGCCGAATTAGACATTGTACTTTTATGCTCGACCTGTCATTTATTTTTAAGAAGCAAGAATGTCATTTGGTTGTCATTGATGACGGAGGAAGAATTAACAGGGATCGGTGAACACAAGGTTGGTTTGGCTTTAGTAAAAGAGTTGATTTGAGTTGGGTCAAGAACCGATATCACAGCGCTCGCGACATTCCCACAACTGCTTCGTCCTTACAAGAACAAAAGGAGGCACCGATGCTACTTTTAGCGTTGAGAAAGATGAGTGCAAAATTATATAGAATACATAAACGAGCTAATTGTGGAGTTGGAGGATCAAGAAAAAGCCTTTTGACTGAATATATATGAACAAGAGGTGGAAAGGGCTGTGAGTATACTTTGTAAACGGGACAGCTATGGGATAACATAACGGCTGTGTATCAAAACAGTGAATGTGCAGTAAAAACACATGTCGACACGACAATAAGGTTCCAAATAACACAAGGCGACCGTACCGTGGTCGTCTACGGTAGCGTGAAAACCTCACATATAAAGTAGATGACAAGTTTAGATTAGTCGATGGATTAACATCACGGCACACGGGTGTAACCCATAAGTGCTTCGTTCTCCTCCTAACTCAAACGTGAGTTTAAAGAAACTCAGCTCAGTGCACGAACTCCGTAGCACCGGTGAGGATCCTGAAATACTTTGGATAGATTTTTAACTCGAAATTTTGCCCTAGCAGCGCCGTTAGGTTACTCTTTTTCAATTTCCAACTGCCTTCGGAAAGTCTACCCACTTAAGGAAGAGAAGATACATTCTGCTCTAGGAGGTACGAGATATTTGTCCCAGTAGAAATCTCATCCCTTACAGTGGCACAGAATGAAGGAAGAAAATGAATCCTCCAACCTCTTTCGTACAACAGGACGATAGAGATTCCAATATTTAAACAACTTTCGTTCTGACTACTCTACTACTGATCTAATTACTGTCAAAAGTTTAAATGAAATACACTTCAATTATTATAGTTTAGTCTCTTCTCTTCTCATCTTGCCTCTCTAGTACCTTGCGGTGTCGAGGTAAAGTATAAACAGCAGGACAGTGCCCGCTTAAGGGCTTCATGTATCGATATTTCCATGGACTCCGCTATTCCCTCAGCGCATCATTTACGTGGTCGGCCTCTTCCTCTGCTTCCCTCTGGTCTGTACATCATTGCTTGTTGTTGTTTACTGTTAGTTGGTAACCTACTTGCATGGCCAAACCAGTAGACTTGCTGCCTTCTAATAGAATCTAGTGCAGCTATAACCCCCACTTTAGTCCTGATTTCTTCATTTCTGATCTTATCTCTTCTTGATACATTGAGTATTCTTCTCAGGAATCTCATTTCTGTTGTTGTGATTTTTCTTTTCTCTTTTTCTGTCATTGTCCAGGTTTGGCATTGGTAACATAGAGTTGGTAGGAAGATTGTGTTGTAGAGTGCTTTCTTAGTAGTTATTGATACATGTTTGTTCTTTAGTATTGGTGCCATTTGTCCAATGAGTTGGTTTGCCTTATTGCATCTATTTTCGATCTCGTCTTCTGATTTGCCATTTGATGATATTATACTTCCTAGGTACTTGAAACTCTTTACTTGTTTCAAGGGATGTTCGTTTAGGTGAATTGTTGTTGCTTTTTCTTCTTTAGTTATAGTCATTACCTCTGTTTTACTTGTGCTAATTTTCATGTTATTTCCCTACACATTTCATTTAGATTATTCATGTGGTCTTGTAATTCAGCTTCTGATTTTGCTATTAGTGCTTGGTCGCCCGCAAACAGGAGTTCTCTAATGGTTAGATTTGCAGATGATTCTTCTTCTGTGTTCTCGTCATGCAGTATTCTTGCGGTCTCTGTTTGGCTGGTTTCTTTACATATGTTGTCTATATATGTTATGAACAAGAGAGGGAACAGGACACAGCCTTGTCGTACTCCAGATCTTATGGTGAAGGGTTCTGAGTGTTCTCCAGTTTCTCTCACTATGCATTCACTGTTGTTTTATAAGCTTCTACATAGGTTTGTTAGATGTGTACTCACTCCATATTGTTTAAGGATTTCCTACAGCTTGTTTCTATCTACTCTATCAAATGCCTTTTCTTGGTCGACAAAGGCTAAGTAGAGTGTTTCATTGAATTCGATTGATTTTTCTATAAGTTGTCTAAGAGCAAAAAATGGCAGCAGTGCATCCTTTGTTTTTCCTAAATCCAAGTTGTGTTTCGCTTAGCTGGGGTTCTATAGTCGTTCGTAATCTTTTCTCAAGAATTTTGCAAAATATGTTCCCAGTATGACTCAACAGTGAAATGACTCTGTATTGTGTGCAATCTCTTTTGCTGCCTTTGTTTTTCCAAATTCAGATAATTATGGCGTTTCCCCAGTCTCGTGGTGTCTGTTGTTCTACATGTTTAACAGTCTGTGTAGCCATGCTGTTCCTACTTCTTTTGCTGCTTTAATTAGTTCATTTGGTATTTCATCTTGTCCTGGGGATTTGTTCAACGGAGCTAATCTGACGACTTCTACAATTTCATCTTTCTGTATGTCTGGTTCAAGTTCTTCGGTGGGATCTGTATCGGTTTCTTGAACTCCTGTGACATCTGATGTGATGTTGAGAAGTTGTTCATAGTACTGTTTCCATCTTATTAGGATTTGTTCTTGTTCATTTATTGGTTCTCATTTTCGCTGTTAATTATTTCAGTTGGGTCAAAGGATTATCCTTTGATTCTCATTGCACTTATCTTTTTGTAGAAGTTTCTAGTTGCCTCCTTGTAGTTTTTATTTAAGGTTTCTCCATACTCCTCCCAGTCTTTTTGCATTTCTCTCTTTACTATTCTATTCACATGCCTTCTCGCTATTCTATATTCTATATAATCGCATTCCTGTTTGCTCTTCGACCACTTTTTAAATTTTTCTTTTTGTCTTTTACAACTTTCTTTACTTCTGCGTTCCACCAACTTGTTATTTTCTTTATCCGTGTTTTGCATTGTTTCGTGGATCCACGTCTTATTTTTTCTGTATTTAAAATGCTTGATTTGAGTACCTAACATTCTTCTTCCACTGTCTTTCTTTCTATAGGTAATTTTACACAGATTTCAGTTAGTTCTTTCTCATAATTTTCCATAATTGCCTCGTATTTGAGGTTTTTTAAGTTTACTGATTCGCATGGCATGCATTGTCCTGGTCTTTGCTTTCTTCTACAATGGTTCTTATTGTGGCAACGACTGCTTTGTGGTTTGTGTTTATACTTAAGTTGGGCACTACCCTTGCATCTAATATATTTCTCTTTCTGTTATTTCTTGTTAATATAAAA
Organism: Cepaea nemoralis; assembly: GCA_014155875.1. Classification (NCBI taxonomy): domain Eukaryota; kingdom Metazoa; phylum Mollusca; class Gastropoda; order Stylommatophora; family Helicidae; genus Cepaea; species Cepaea nemoralis. The sequence continues at coordinate 244,305 of JACEFZ010019845.1, forward strand.
TCAATTTGGCTTTTAGTATCTAGATCGTTCCATTTATACCAGGTTTATATTTGTGAGTCTTTGTGTGTATATAATGTGTTTGTTACATAGAGGTCGTGTTGGCTGCATAACTCTATCAGTCTACTTCCGTTATAATCTCTTTCATTATGTTGGTCTCCAAATGCTCCAAGATGTTTTTCTATGCCCGCTCTGTTGTGTCCTAGTCTTGCATTGAAGTCTTATATAACTATGATGTTGTCCTGCTTATCTATTTTATTTAGCACGTCATGGATGTCTTCGTAGAATTACTCGCATTCTTGTTCATTATTATTTGTATTACATGGTGCATATATTTAGTTTGCCGGCTTTCTGGCTTAGAGGTTAGCGACTTTTCTCCGTAATCTCGTAAATAACGTGACGACGGTGAGAATCAGTAGTGGTTCGAATCGAGTCGGTAACTTACGGGGTATGTGAGCCGACCGCTCAGAAAGCAATGGCAAAGTACTGAGCTTAATCTTGCCAAGAAATCAACATACAGCTGAAAGATGTTGATGTTGACAGCGATGTCCTGTAAAGGATATGCAAAAAAAAAAACATAAACATATATTTAATTTCCTAGAAACACACAGGCGTAAAATCACATCATGTGAGATGAGATGCTTAAGAAATGCAGCTGGAAACCCAAGATGAAATATAGATAAAGAGGCAATTGAGAAACTTAGAACCGCTACCACACCTATTACTTTAAAAAAAAATATAACATCAAAGAATTAAATGGTTCGGACAGCAGGAATGGAACAAGATCAACCAGCGGCTAGAGTTTATCTTTGCGCCTGAATGTATGAACGCGCTCAGGCGTGTAAGCGTGGATAGATGGATGGATGAATCTGTTTATCCTTTCTGTCCGTCTGCGTGTCTATCTCTCTCTCCGTCCATGCGTCCACCCACTCACCTGTATCCCTGTCTGTTTGTCTGTCCGTCGATGCATCCACCCATCTACTTACCTACCTTTCTGTCTCACTATCTATCATTTGTACTACCTATCTATATGTCCCTCATACTGTTGGTCTGCGTGTCTCGTTCTATGTATGACACGACAACCCAAACATAAGACACAGTAACTGCAACAGAGGACAGGTGACTGAGGTCAGAAACGCTAGACTACTAGCCTGTAGTTCCTAGCCTGGTGTTCTCAACATGGTCATTGACCATCACTTCTGAAACAACTTTCATGTGAAAGTTCTTGTATGGAGTGTAATAAGTGTGAGGGAAATGTTTGTGCACATATACCGAAAACCTGCAGGCGATTTGGCAGCAGACCGCCTTGCGTTAGTTTTTTACGAAATCGTATGGGTGCCTGTCGACTACTGAATATAAACTTACCAAAGAGATCAAAAATAGAAAAACATGTTACGTAAAGGATATGCAACTAACTTAACACACAGAACGTCCAGTCTAAAACAAGGGACATCATCGTACCCACGTAAGGACAACCCAACCAGAAAAAAGAACGGAAACACAGGCATCTTAAGACTCTTAAGTAGAAATATTTCCATTTTCTAGCCATATATTTATTCAGTGCTCCGTAATGGGATTTGAGTTTGCCAATCAGAATACACAGATGTTGTCTGCAAGGGACGAGGCTATCTCAGCTACTGGCTGCTTACAGGATGGATAGATTTCAGGATAAGATCATCTCATCGACAACACTTCAGGGCTGACAGATGCTTTTCAACTGTGGCTGTTTACGTGCCGTGTGGGCAAGGCGGGCACAAATACAATACATTCTTATGTACTGATGGGCACTGATCTATATGACAGTGAATTAAGTAAACAACTGGTGCGATTCTAGACGCACCACGAGGTTGACATGCCTCCACATGGTGGTATGCTCACCCGAGTATACGACTGTGTATCTACATCATTATATTTGTACATTGTTGTATGTATCCACAGACCTCTACATTGATCTTTGTTTCTATACATGCAAACAATACATGAAGTTATGGCTCACGTTAGAGTCTAGAGTGGGGTTAAAACATGTGTCTCATGTTAGAGTCCACAGTGTAGTTACTATATGTGAGGTTTTATCTCATGTTTTACTGTGCTCAGAGTGGGGCTAATACATGTGAGGTTATGTCTCATACTAGAGTCTAGATTGTGGTTAAAACACGTGAAGATATGTCTCATTTTAGAGTCTAGAGTGTGATTACAAAATGTGAAATTATGTCACATTTTAGTGTCTAGATTGTGGTTAATACGTGTGAATTATGTCTTATGTTAGAGTATAGAGTGTGGTTAATACATGTGAAATTACGTGACATGTTAGAGTCTAGATTGTGGTATGTAAGAGGCCAGCGGCAGTCACATTGACTAACGCTTGCAGTAGGACCCTGGACAAGCTCTAGATATGGAGGACACGCTATAACCGGTAGAAAAACAACTGTTCCCCGTAGACCCGGGAGCTGTCACCAGATGTGCAACAGCGATCTTCTAACTGCTGAGCTAGAAGCTCTTCCATCAAGACGGGTAACGCGATAAAGGTCCCGCGGTAATAAAGATAGACAGGGAAATCACACGAGCATAACAAAGACAGGACAAGACAACAAAACAAATAAAGCGAAGTACAAGGGACTCAGACAGTGTAATGTGATTGTGGACATTTGAAACTCACACACGTGAAAGTAATCAACTTGAACACTATCCCCAAGGACAGAAAGAGACAATGAGATAAGGACAGCGACGAGGACAAGAAAAGGATACATTATGGAAGTTCCTGAACCGGGACATAGTGATGAATGGCCATGTCCTTCATTGACTGACCCTGGGTGGGTAGTCTGCTTTAGATTGGGAGAGTCTCAACAAATGGCATTTAAATGTTATTTCGTTTGGTGGCGGGAAAGAAAATGAAAAGTATCTCATGAAATAAGTCATTATCACTGACTGTAAGAAAGAGAGTGCGTACATCTTAAATAGAACCCGTTTTGATGTTTGGTATTGAATTGTTGAATGTCAATGAAAAAATAAGGAAAAGTTTAGACGCAATAGAGCTGTGGTTCCTGAGACGAATGTTGCAATTACTTTGGACTGTCAGAGTAGATAACAACCATTGGCTGGGAGAGGCTTATTAAACTAGAATAATTATATACACCTATAATAAAGAGACAAACAACGATCTTTCATTATGTGATGACAAGACGGGGAATATTGTGACAGCTGGAAATATCAGTAGGAACAGAGGCAGAGGCAAAGGAAGAGAAAAGATGTTGGATGGACTAAGACACTGAAATGGAGGGATATCAACACCAGAGTTGAACAAGACATCAATAACTGAGATATGTGGAGTGACAAGAACATTTACGACAGCTGAACGGCACATAATGATGATGTTAATAAAAGGGAACGGGCTACTTATACATGAATTCTGGTTCTCCGGGGTGTATGGTGTATGAGAAGGTAGATAATCTCTATACCAGGCAAACATGTTTAAAGATAGGTCACACCACTCTTTACCAGGCACACATGTTTACAGATAGGTCACACCACTATATACCAGGCACACATGTTTACAGATAGGTCACACCACTCTATACCAGACACACATGTTTACAGATAGGTCACAGCACTCTATACCAGGCACACATGTTTACAGATAGGTCACATCACTCTATACCAGGCACACATGTTTACAGATAGGTCACATCACTCTATACCAGGCACACATGTTTGTTTACAGATAGGTCACACCCCTCTATACCAGGCAAACATATTTACAGATAGGTCACACCACTCTATACCAGGCACACATGTTTACAGATAGGTCACACCAATCTATACCAGGCACACATGTTTACAGATAGGTCACACCACTCTATACCAGGCACACATGTTTACAGATAGGTCACACCACTCTATACCAGGCATACATGTTTGTTTACAGATAGGTCACACCCCTCTATACCAGGCAAACATGTTTACAGATAGGTCACACCACTCTATACCAGGCACACATGTTTACAGATAGGTCACACCACTCTATACCAGGCACACATGTTTACAGATAGGTCACACCAATCTATACCAGGCACACATGTTTACAGATAGGTCACACCACTCTATACCAGGCACACATGTTTACAGATAGGTCACACCACTCTATACCAGGCATACATGTTTGTTTACAGATAGGTCACACCCCTCTATACCAGGCAAACATGTTTACAGATAGGTCACACCACTCTATACCAGGCACACATGTTTACAGATAGGTCACACCACTCTATACCAGGCACACATGTTTACAGATAGGTCACACCACTCTATACCAGGCACACATGTTTACAGATAGGTCTGTTGACGTCTTACTTTGTCTAGGTAACTTAATGGGTTCACACAGGTGTTAATTAATACAAACAATAAATACGTTCGCTATGATAGAGCCGATTTATTGTGGCAATCTACAGTTGGCTCAGTGGGTTAAACAGCCCGCGCTTTACATCATCATCATATCACAGATTATAGAACATCAAACATTTCATATAACAAACTAGCACACTATCTAGCCTATGTTCTATCTCTATACAAGAGCTAACGAGTCCCTCTCAGGCAGACACTTGTTGCCTGGTCTCAGTCCATTTGTCCTCTGATGGTTTTCCGCGTGTCGCTATTCGACGGGCGGTAACCCTGTTCGAGTTCCTCGTGGACCCCGCTTCAGGCGGGCCACATTAGTGTCCACGGACCCATGAACTCGAGGGTTGACCTTCGATAAGGTTCTGGACTTTTCTTAGCCTGAGCAACTCGGTTGTCTCTCTTGGGCTAGAGTTGCAGCCCTCTAATTCTATCTTTAGGTGAGGTGATGACAGGATTCCCCTCTCCCCTCCTGATCTGGCTTGTTATTGGTCAATTAGATTTAATCTAATTCTGTCATCGACTCATCTAAAGTTAGGGTTTGTAGTTTGGTGGACAGTAACTTGGTAAGCTACCTAATGGCATTAGTAACTCATGTATTCTACCATACACTACTTCTCTGATTTGCTAAAGAGATCACTCTGTCTCCTGTGTCCTTAACAATGCTTATCAGACCGAAGTTACGTGGCGTTTTAATAGTTGTATTGACAACTCGCCCTTCTCACGCACCCTATTGGTGCCCAGACAATTAATCTCTGGTTAAAGAGAGTTAACAGGACCGAAGTCCTGGCTAGTTAAGTACACTTTCAAATCTTGATTCGTGAGTGTATTTTAATACACTTTTACTCTCGTATGTCATCCAATGCTAAATATGTAGTTACGATGTTCTCTTATCCCCCTCAGACTACATGTGTCCCTGTTGGCTTGTTAGTGTGTTTGACTAATAAGTTGATGTCTATAATAAAGTGACTGTATTTTAAATTGAAAGTGTTGAGTTTTCAGGTTTGTGTATGTGCTGACTGGATGGTGTATTTCCAAGCGTCACGAGTTGGGATAACCTCAATCATGAATCCTTGCACTGTGTGCACTACATGATCCGGCATTCCAAGTAGTGATGCTTAGTTATATCCTAAATGCTAACCTAAGTATGTTAACTATTTACTAACTAAGCTAAATCCTAAACTAAGTTCTATACATGTATTCACAATTTAGACAAGTTATGTACTTTTACATCAAAAACGCAGACAAATTACAATAAATACGTGTTGCGTACAATTTGTCCGCCAAGTGTATCGTTCTCTTATTTAATCCTTTCACACATTCATTCATTCGTCTTTCAAACACAATAGTATTCGATTAAAATATATAATTTAAGTTAAGGTAAATGTTATTGCCCTTGGAAACAATGGGCTAGGCGATATTCGCCCTTTAAGAAAAAACGTACTTTCTGTACGATGAAGGAAAAGTAGGTTATAATTTAAATAGAGACAATTGTATAGGACGGGTTTTCTTAGCCTCTGAATGGCACCGCCTGTAATATTAAAGTAGAATATGTACAAATTACAGGTTAACACAATTTATATACATCAATAATGGAAATATGATACATATTTAATTAAATTAACTAATTAATTAACTCCAACGATGATGTGCGTGTTGCCGTCCTGTTGTTCCTGTGTTTTGCTATAAATGTTAAAGTTCGTATAGCTGTCTCTTGCGTGTTGTAGTTGATGTCGTACTATTTCGGCTGTTTGCAACGTTTGTAGCAACAGTAAATTATGGGTTCTTTTCCATGTTTCGTATGAAATATTACAGTGTTCATGGTTTGTTCTGGTTGATCTTACTGGTTGAAATAAACACCGTTACTGTTTCTTGATGGTCTAGTAATAGAGTTTAGGCACTTGATGGTATAACTATTGAAGTACCGTGTTCATGGGTGTTGTAATAAACTAATCACTAAGAGAACTTAGGCGGTGTATAGGTACACTTATATGAAACGGTATAAAAGTATCACAGTATATAATATGGCTAGTGGTTGACTGAGTAGTGTCAATCTACTGGCGCATTTGACTGGCGTGATAAAATGTCGGCCAGAATATTATCGGTGCCCTTGATATGGCGTATTTCAAAATCATAATCTTCCAGCAATAAACGCCATCTTTGTAACCTGTGGTTCTTGGGCGACCCTTGGTTAAGGACTAATAATGGTGAACTGTCGGTGAGAACCAGGAAGTGGCTCCCTAAAAGGAACTTCGAGAGCCTCAGTATACAAAACAATAGGGCTAGACACTCCAATTCAATTGTTGCATATCGAGTTTCAGCCTTCTTCAGTTTCCTGCTCACGTAGAGAATAGGGTGTCTAATTCCGTCGACTTCCTGCATCAAGCAACCTCCTATAGCTATGGCGCTTGCATCTGTGGTTAAGATAAAAGGTAATTTTATGTTGGGTAATCGTAACACTGGAGGATTTGAAAAAATATGTTTCAATCTACACATTGCATCATCTAAGCTGGTACTTTTACAAATTTTCGATGGATGATCTTTAGTTAACATATCAGAAAAAACTGAGGTGAGTTCTGCCCAATGTGGAATGAATTTGGAATAATAATTAATGAGACCTAGTAAACTCCTAATCTGCTTCTTTGTAGTAGGTACTTCTAGATTCAAAATCTTGGAAACAATTTTCTCATCAGTCAATAATTTACCTTGAGAAATTCTATGACCGAGGAAGTCTATTTCTGTGTAACCTATTTCAACCTTGGAAGGTTTGATAGTAAGTCCGAAAAGAGAAATTTGGTTGAAGACTTGTTTTAAGGTAAGTAGATGAGAAGACATGTCAGATGAATGGACGCATATGTCATCTATATAGGAAACTACATGTGTAATTCCGTGTAATAATAATCTTGTAAGCCTTACAAAGGTGGCCGGTGCGTTCTTCAGGCCGAAAGGAAGGTATAGCCACTCGTATAATCCAAGAGGTGTTGCAAACGCTGTAATATGTCTACAAGAAGGGTGTAGTGGGACCTGCCAATATCCTTTAGCTAAATCTATCTTAGAAAATATGGACGATTGAGCCATGTTTAAGATAAGATCTTCACAACTGCTCATTGGCTCTGCGTCCGTAGTTGTTCTCGTATTTAAAATTCTATAGTCAATGCACAAGCGAATGGTCTGGTCCTTTTTCTTAACCAGGACAATAGGTGATGAATATTGTGACATTGATTTTTGAATAATGCCATTCCTCTCTAATTCTAAAATTTCTTTATCTAAATTAGATCTGTAATGGAGAGGAATCGAGTATGGTCTACACTTGACTGGTCTTAGATCCGTCAGTACAATTGAATGGGTTATTTTATCAGTGCGTCCAGGTTTGTTAGAAAAGATTTGTTTGTAGTCGTTCAGGATATTCCAAATGTCTTGTCGCTGTTGCTGCGTTAATGCGTCACTGATATGGATGTCGTCAATGCTCCCGTCGTTAGTCATGATTGGTACAGGGACTTCCGTGTTGTCTATGTCTGTCTGATTTATCACAGATGCTACTGTTTGTAAGTTGTTTTCAATGTCGTTGTCGTCGTCGTCAAGGTCAATAGTCAATAAGTCGTTAATTTTGTCGTCATTGTCGCTATCACAGAGTGTCGGTAATGTCCATAGTTCTTCGTCGTTTTCGTTGTCGTAAGCGTAAGTCGTTAATGATGCTTCGTTTGTCGACGTGTCATTCTGTTGGGGAAATGTCGTTTCCTGCATGTTATCTGGTTGCGTCCCTTTATCCGTGTCATTGTCTTGTCTTAGAAAATACGGTTTTAGCATATTTATATGGAATATTTTAAGTTTTCCATTTATTGAGATTTCGTAGTCTACTTCTGAAATCCTTCTAATGACCTTAAAAGGTCCCTGCCATGACGTTGACAGTAGATCTCTTTTGTCAGGTAAGAGTAGCAAAATGTCCTGACCTGGATATAGCACAACAGTCTTTGCACCTTTATTGGCGTATTGCCTGTATTTAAAACCTTTCTCCTGTAGTGATGTTCTGGCCATTATACAGGAACGTATGATTTTGTCTCTGGTGTCAGTGACCAAATCATATGTAGAAATGGGAAGGTGGATATCTACAGGTTGTGATATTATGTCTTTATAGATGGTGAGAGGTCCTCTTGGGTTCGCTCCATACATCAATTCGAAGGGAGAGAACCCTGTACTTGATTGTGGGACTTCTCTATATGCGAACAGCACCGTTGGGAGAAGTACGTCCCAATCGGCTGGATTTTCAGCTGTCACTTTGGCAAGCATGTGCTTCAAGTCTCCATTTAATTTTTCGCAGATGCCATTTGCGGCTGGTCTGTATGGACTTGTGAAGCACTGCTTGATGCCCAGTAACTTTGTTACTGATTGGGTGGCATTTGAGATGAACTGGGTTCCCCTATCAGAAATTATTTTCTCCGGAAAGCCAAAACGGGAGAAAATATTCAGTAATATGTCCGTTACATCCTTAGAGGAGATAGATCTTAGTGGTAACATTTCGGGCCATCTTGTACATAAATCAACAAGAGTAAAAATATATCTGTTGCCCTTGTTCGAAATGTGATTTAAAGGACCCACAAGATCAACTGCCACGATTTGAAAAGGCCTCGAGGCAGTTGTCGTTGATTGCACTTCTGCTGTAGGGTTCTTTCCCTTTTTACCCAGTTTTTGACATACTTCACAAGATTTACAGAAAGTCTTTATATCATGGCAAAACTTCGGCCAATAAAATTGTGTCAGTACTCTGGCTCTGGTCTTTTCATACCCCATATGACCTCCAAAAGGTGAGTCATGGGCTAATTTTAGAACGTTGTTTCGATGTGCTAATGGTAACACTATTTGTTGTGTCGTGGTTTGTTTTGTAGTGTAATATCTAGTAAGGATGTTATTTTGTAGCCTAAATACCCACGATGCGTTTTTCGTTACCTTAGGTTTTATTCCTACTAATCTGAAATATGGTGTCAGTGTAGGATCATTTTTCTGTTCGTTTCCGAAATTGATGTTAGTGGTGTTCGGCGCTGCTGTTTCTAGTGATTCTTGTAGTTGGTCCGTGTTGGTTTTGTGGGTTGTCTGTCGTGTAATGGCGTTTGTGTCGTGTGTGTTTTGTAGCACATTTACAGGTTTGGTATCTTTGTAGTATGGGAGTGACCTCAATTCGAGGTTTTAATTCGGTCGTCTCGTTAAACGATTCGACCGCCCCTGCGTTGTGCACTTCGGTGAATTCTTTTTGAATAATCTCAGTGTTTGTCTCCCTTGGTATTTTGGCAGTTTGAGACAAATTAACATGGTGTTTCTCTTTAATATCGGTATTTGTGTGGTGGATACCGTGTTTTTCTTCCCAGTCTTTAATTTCTTTGTCAGAGCATGGATGGATGTTAGGTAAATTCCCAAGTATGATATCTGCGATTGGGTCTTCAAGGACAGCGCACAAAAGTTGTCCTGATATATATGGTGTTTGAATTTCGACCATCGCAAGGGGGTATCTTTCTATCGTACCTGAAAATGTGCGACAGTTAACATGTCTGTCTGTGTAGTCTGTGGTGTTGACTAATGTTTTCTTTACCCCACAGAGCGTTGCCCCGGTATCGCGGATTAATGAGCACTTTTTCCTGTTCACGAAGCCTGTCAAAAATGTTAGCTTCCCTGTGGCTGACAAAGCAGCGTTGGCTGTCTCATTTGCAATAGGTATCGTGTGGCCACATGGTAATGATGGATCTAGTTGGAATTTCGTGCAAGCGTTACATGTTTCATCTACAATGGTGTTAACTATATGTACAGCATTACCAAGCTCGCTTTCATTGTCATGCTGATTATAACCTTCAATCAGTGAATCCGTCTCATCATCAGAAGACGTTGCTACTAATGCAGCGTTAGCTTGCTTCAGTAACTTACGACCTTCACAATATCGTGAATAATGTCCCCAGCTTCTGCAAAAGTAACATTTTACAGCCTTTTGGTACGCGTTACGTTTTGCTTTCTGTTTATCCACCATCATTTTTAGGTGGTGGGGATAGTTCGGTGACTTGTCGCACATTTCGTAAGCGTTGTGTGTCAAACTGCAATACTGGCATTTTGCTACTTTATCACTGTTGGATCGCGGTTTAAATTTGCCTTGTGTTTGCTTGGAGTACTTAGTATTTATTACTGCAGCTGCTGTGTCATTGTGGCTAATGTTGAGTTGAAATATATCCCTGTTTGCTGTGTAGAATGCATTGCCTTTGGATTCAATTTCTTGGATGGTTTTGCAATCCATCTGTTTTAAAAATTTTGCAAACGGTGTGGGGATGGTGCTCACAATTTTATCTATGATGATTAGTTCTTTAAGTTTATCGTGGCTATTGTTGGTTTTCGCCGAGTTTATCCATTTAGTGCATATGTCTTGTACTGTACTAACATAATCTATGAATGTTTGGTTTGGTTGGGGAGCTAATTTTGCAAATTGTTGTTGGTACCCTGCAGTGTCTAACGAAAAATGTTGGAGAATGCGTTGTTTGAGGTATTCGTAGTCTTTTCGCATCTCTTGTGGTACTGTTTCTATTACTTTAAGCGGCTCGAGAGCCAGATTTCTCATGAGTATAAAAGCCCAATCTGCCTTAATTATTTTATGGTAGGCCATGAGACATTCGAAATTTTCTAAATAGGCGGAGATGGAATCTCCTGCACAGAAAGCCTTAACGAGACCTTTATATTTACTATATTTCTGTTCCTCTTCTTTATTTCTTAATTTGTTTATTGATATCTCTGTGTTGGACTCTATTTCCATCTGTTTCAATTTCAACTGTGTATCAGCGTTCAATTGGGCCTGTTTGGCCGCTGCGTCGAGCTCCATTTGCAATTTCTTTTCCGCTGCCTGTAGTTGCTTTTCTTCGGTCTCTCTTTGCAATTTTCTTTCTTCTGCATCTTGTTGCAATTTTCTTTCTTCTGCTTCTCTTTGCAATCTTCTTTCTTCGGTCTCTCTTTCTTGTTGCAATTTTCTTTCCTCTGCTTCTTGTTGCAATTTTCTTTCCTCTGCTTCTCTTTGCAATCTTCTTTCTTCGGTCTCTCTTTCTTGTTGCAATTTTCTTTCCTCTGCTTCTTGTTGCAATTTTCTTTCTTCGGTCTCTCTTTCTTGTTGCAATTTTCTTTCTTCTCTTTCTATTGCTCTTTCTTCACGGGCAATATTTTCTGCGTGCGTTTTCTGTGCCCATTCTGACAGTTTCTCTTCTTTATAACCTAACTTTATTCCCTGCTCAATGCATTTATCTAAGCTTGACATTTTAGATTTTATTTATTAGTAATGTTTATAGAGTTATTTCCCTTAACAAAAACTTTGGTGTGTAGAAAAAATTTGGTTGCCTACCTTGCTTACTAATGTGTAAATCAAAATGCACGGTTATAATGGTGGCAAGGTCATGAATATACAAACAAATAAATATGAAATACAATAATATATTGATGATAATGAGAATGGGAAGCACAGCTTAGACTTTACAATGAGTATGATCTGAAACTTAGCTCTGAATAGTAGCGCTCGATGTTGTCGTTCTTTCGTCACTGCTGGGAAAAGTTACACTGCGTTGCACGTGGTCCTCTCTGTCACACAACTTAGTGGCTTGAAAAAATCACATGTGTTGCCCACGGTATTCTTTGCGGCACAATCTGCTCGTAGAGCAAGAAACATTAGTCACGGTCAACGAAAAAAAAAACAAAAATGTCATAGTTATGTTAAACAGTTATACATCGTTAACAGACCACTAATATTGTGGTGTAAGGTATGGACTTTGTTTTGAGACTGTTGAGGGACTCTGCTTATTCTGATTACTTTTATTCTATTGCTAGATAGCTACTAAATATGTTGAACAATTTATGGTTAACAATTTTCTTCTATTGTAACCAAACAATGTGATATGAATAAATAATTTTACATGACATTTCACAGTTATTTCATAACATATTATGTCAAAACCGGTACTAGCCCCCAAAAACCTGTTGACGTCTTACTTTGTCTAGGTAACTTAATGGGTTCACACAGGTGTTAATTAATACAAACAATAAATACGTTCGCTATGATATAGCCGATTTATTGTGGCAATCTACAGTTGGCGCAGTGGGTTAAACAGCCCGCGCTTTACATCATCATCATATCACAGATTATAGAACATCAAACATTTCATATAACAAACTAGCACACTATCTAGCCTATGTTCTATCTCTATACAAGAGCTAACGAGTCCCTCTCAGGCAGACACTTGTTGCCTGGTCTCAGTCCATTTGTCCTCTGATGGTTTTCCGCGTGTCGCTATTCGACGGGCGGTAACCCTGTTCGAGTTCCTCGTGGACCCCGCTTCAGGCGGGCCACATTAGTGTCCACGGACCCATGAACTCGAGGGTTGACCTTCGATAAGGTTCTGGACTTTTCTTAGCCTGAGCAACTCGGTTGTCTCTCTTGGGCTAGAGTTGCAGCCCTCTAATTCTATCTTTAGGTGAGGTGATGACAGGTCACACCACTCTATACTAGGCACACATGTTTACAGATAGGTCACACTACTCTATACCAGGCACACATGTTTGTTTACAGATAAGTCACAAAACTCTATACCAGGCACACATGTTTACAGATAGGTCACACCACTCTATACCAGGCACACATGTTTAAAGATAGGTCACACCAATCTATACCATACACACATGTTTGTTTACAGATAAGTCACACCATTCTATACCAGGCACACATGTTTCTTTACAGATAGGTCACACCACTCTATACCAGGCACACATGTTTGTTTACAGATAGGTCACACCACTCTATCCCAGGCACACATGTTTATTTACAGATAAGTCACACACCTCTATACCAGGCACACATGTTTGTTTACAGATAGGTCACACTATTCTATACCAGGCACACATGTCTACAGATAGGTCACACCACTCTATACCAGGCACACATGTTTACAGATAGGTCACACCACTCTATACCAGGCACACATGTTTACAGATAGGTCACACTATTCTATACCAGGCACACATGTTTACAGATAGGTCACACTATTCTATACCAGGCACACATGTTTACAGATATGTCACACCACGCTATCACGTGTTTATTTACAGATAGGTCACACTATTCTATACCAGGCACACATGTTTACAGATAGGTCACACCACTCTATACCAGACACACATGTTTATTTACAGATAGGTCACACTATTCTATACCAGGCACACATGTTTACAGATAGGTCACACTATTCTATACCAGGCACACATGTTTACAGATAGGTCACACCACTCTATACCAGGCACACATGTTTATTTACAGATAGGTCACACTATTCTATAACTGGCACACTTGTTTACGGATAGGTCACACTATTCTATACCAGGCACACATGTTTACAGATAGGTCACACCACTCTATACCAGGCACACATGTTTACAGATAGGTCACACTATTCTATACCAGGCACACATGTTTACAGATAGGACACACTATTCTATACCAGGCACACATGTTTACAGATAGGTCACACCACTCTATACTAGGCACACATGTTTATTTACAGATAGGTCACACCACTCTATACCAGGCACACATGTTTATTTACAGATAGGTCAAACTATTCTATACCAGGCACACATGTGTGTTTACAAATAGGTCACTCCACTCTATAGCAGGCACACATGTTTACAGATAGGTCACAGCACTCTATACCAGGCACACATGTTTGTTTACAGATAAGTCACATGTTTACAGATAGGTCACACCACTCTATACCAGGCACACATGTTTACAGATAGGTCACACTATTCTATACCAGGCACACATGTTTACAGATAGGTCACACTATTCTATACCAGGCTCACATGTTTACAGATAGGTCACACCACTCTATACCAGGCACACATGTTTATTTACAGATAGGTCACACCACTCTATACCAGGCACACATGTTTATTTACAGATAGGTCACACTATTCTATACCAGGCACACATGTGTGTTTACAAATAGGTCACTCCACTCTATAGCAGACACACATGTTTACAGATAGGTCACACCCCTCTATACCAGGCACACATGTTTGTTTACAGATAAGTCACACCACTCTATACAAGGCACACATGTTTGTTTACAGATAAGTCACACCACTCTATACCAGGCACACATGTTTGTTTACAGATAAGTCACACCACTCTATCCCAGGCACACATTTTTATTTACAGATAAGTCACACACCTCTATACCAGGCACACATGTTTGTTTACAGATAGGTCACACTATTCTATACCAGGCACACATGTTTACAGATAGGTCACACCACTCTATACCAGGCACACATGTTTACAGATAGGTCACACCACTCTATACCAGGCACACATGTTTACAGATAGGTCACACTATTCTATACCAGGCACACATGTTTACAGATAGGTCACACTATTCTATACCAGGCACACATGTTTACAGATATGTCACACCACGCTATACCAGGCACACATGTTTATTTACAGATAGGTCACACAATTCTATACCAGGCACTCATGTTTACAGATAGGTCACACCACTCTATACAAGGCACACATGTTTATTTACAGATAGGTCACACTATTCTATACCAGGCACACATGTTTACAGATAGGTCACACTATTCTATACCAGGCACACATGTTTACAGATAGGTCACACCACTCTATACCAGGCACACATGTTTACAGATAGGTCACACTATTCTATACCAGGCACACATGTTTACAGATAGGTCACACTATTCTATACCAGGCACACATGTTTACAGATAGGTCACACCACTCTATACCAGGCACATATGTTTATTTACAAAAAGGTCACACCACTCTATACCAGGCACACATGTTTATTTACAGATAGGTCACACTATTCTATACCAGGCACACATGTGTGTTTACAAATAGGTCACTCCACTCTATAGCAGGCACACATGTTTACAGATAGGTCACACCCCTCTATACCAGGCACACATGTTTGTTTACAGATAGGTAACACCACTCTATACCAGGCACACATGTATGTTTACAGATAGGTCACACCACTCTATACCAGGCACACATGTTTGTTTACAGATAGGTCACACCACTCTATACCAGGCACACATGTTTACAGATAGGTCACACCACTCTATACCAGGCACACATGTTTGTTTACAGATAGGTCACACCCTCTATACCAGGCACACATGTTTACAGATAGGTCACATCACTCTATACCAGGCACACATGTTTGTTTACAGATAGGTCACACCCCTCTATACCAGGCACACATGTTTACAGATAGGTCACACCACTCTATACCAGGCACACATGTTTACAGATAGGTCACACCACTCTATACCAGGCACACATGTTTGTTTACAGATAGGTCACACTATTCTATACCAGGCACACATGTTTACAGATAGGTCACACTATTCTATACCAGGCACACATATTTACAGATAGGTCACACCACTCTATTCCAGGCACACATGTTTACAGATAGGTCACACTATTCTATACCAGGCACACATGTTTACAGATAGGTCACACTATTCTATACCAGGCACACATGTTTACAGATAGGTCACACCACTCTATACCAGGCACACATGTTTATTTACAGATAGGTCACACCACTCTATACCATTCACACATGTTTATTTACAGATAGGTCACACTATTCTATACCAGGCACACATGTGTGTTTACAAATAGGTCACTCCACTCTATAGCAGGCACACATGTTTACAGATAGGTCACACCCCTCTATACCAGGCACACATGTTTGTTTACAGATAGGTAACACCACTCTATACCAGGCACACATGTATGTTTACAGATAGGTCACACCACTCTATACCAGGCACACATGTTTGTTTACAGATAGGTCACACCACTCTATATCAGGCACACATGTTTACAGATAGGTCACACCACTCTATACCAGGCACATGTTTGTTTACAGATAGGTCACACCCCTCTATACCAGGCACACATGTTTGTTTACAGATAAGTCACACCATTCTATACCAGGCATACATGTTTCTTTACAGATAGGTCACACCACTCTATACCAGGCACACATGTTTGTTTACAGATAAGTCACACACCTCTATACCAGGCACACATGTTTGTTTACAGATAGGTCACACTATACTATACCAGGCACACATGTTTACAGATAGGTCACACCACTCTATACCAGGCACACATGTTTACAGATAGGTCACACCACTCTATACCAGGCACACATGTTTACAGATAGGTCACACTATTCTATACCAGGCACACATGTTTACAGATAGGTCACACTATTCTATACCAGGCACACATGTTTACAGATATGTCATACCACGCTATACTAGGCACACATGTTTATTTACAGATAGGTCACACTATTCTATACCAGGCACACATGTTTACAGATAGGTCACACCACTCTATACCAGGCACACATGTTTATTTACAGATAGGTCACACCACTCTATACCAGGCACACATGTTTATTTACAGATAGGTCACACTATTCTATACCAGGCACACATGTGTGTTTACAAATAGGTCACTCCACTCTATAGCAGGCACACATGTTTACAGATAGGTCACACCCCTCTATACCAGGCACACATGTTTGTTTACAGATAGGTAACACCACTCTATACCAGGCACACATGTATGTTTACAGGTAGGTCACACACCTCTATACCAGGCACACATGTTTGTTTACAGATAGGTCACACTATTCTATACCAGGCACACATGTTTACAGATAGGTCACACCACTCTATACCAGGCACACATGTTTACAGATAGGTCACACCACTCTATACCAGGCACACATGTTTACAGATAGGTCACACTATTCTATACCAGGCACACATGTTTACAGATAGGTCACACTATTCTATACCAGGCACACATGTTTACAGATAGGGCACACCTTTTTATAACGGCACACATGTTTCAGATAGGTCACACTATTCTATACCAGGCACACATGTTTACAGATAGGTCAAACCCCCTCTATACCCGGCACACATGTTTACAGATAGGTCACACTATTCTATCCAGGCACACATGTTTACAGATAGGTCACACTATTCTATACCAGGCACACATGGTTACAGATAGGTCACACCACTCTATACTAGGCACACATGTTTATTTACAGATAGGTCACACCACTCTATACCAGGCACACAGGTTTATTTACAGATAGGTCACACTATTCTATACCAGGCACACATGTGTGTTTACAAATAGGTCACTCCACTCTATAGCAGGCACACATGTTTACAGATAGGTCACAGCACTCTATACCAGGCACACATGTTTGTTTACAGATAAGTCACATGTTTACAGATAGGTCACACCACTCTATACCAGGCACACATGTTTACAGATAGGTCACACTATTCTATACCAGGCACACATGTTTACAGATAGGTCACACTATTCTATACCAGGCACACATGTTTACAGATAGGTCACACCACTCTATACCAGGCACACATGTTTATTTACAGATAGGTCACACCACTCTATACCAGGCACACATGTTTATTTACAGATAGGTCACACTATTCTATACCAGGCACACAAGTGTGTTTACAAATAGGTCACTCCACTCTATAGCAGACACACATGTTTACAGATAGGTCACACCCCTCTATACCAGGCACACATGTTTGTTTACAGATAAGTCACACCACTCTATACCAGGCACACATGTTTGTTTACAGATAAGTCACACCACTCTATACCAGGCACACATGTTTGTTTACAGATAAGTCACACCACTCTATCCCAGGCACACATTTTTATTTACAGATAAGTCACACCAATCTATACCAGGCACACATGTTTACAGATAGGTCACACCACTCTATACCAGGCACACATGTTTACAGATAGGTCACACTATTCTATACCAGGCACACATGTTTACAGAAAGGTCACACTATTCTATACCAGGCACACATGTTTACAGATATGTCACACCACGCTATACCAGGCAACATTTTATTTACC
>JACEFZ010019846.1:0-20408 GCA_014155875.1 Cepaea nemoralis
ATCAGTTACCAACACTGGAGCTACATCTCACTAGAATACAACACCATCAGTTACCAACACTGGAGCTACATCTCACTAGAATACAACACCATCAGTTACCAATACTAGAATACAACACCATCAGTTACCAACACTAGAATACAACACCATCAGTTACCAGCACTGGAGCTACATCTCACTAGAATACAACACCATCAGTTACCAGCACTAGAGCTACACCTAAGAAGATGTCTTTATTTTGTTGTTGTTGCACTTGCTTTCTTTGAACTCAAGCGTAGTCCATACACACTACTTTTAGTAGCATTGGACTGAATTTTGCATGTGGATTAGCTTTCCCTTTTAACAGTGTCCCTCGCCATCAAGCAAACTCATGCTGACTTCAGAGGTGCTTGAAATATGGGTCCCCAGGTCAAGGACGAGAGGCCAACATTTTAGTCCAGCTGTCCTGTGTAGGGGTGTAACCCTTACCTCAGCACACTGGATGCTTAAGAACACATGTTCTTACCCATTCGGCCATGCTGATCTGCATAAAATGGATTTATACCTCTCCATGACATTAAGCCTCGACTTAATTTGGAGACCATGTGTTGCCCATGCAGCATGGTCCCTCTCTCTGCCTGCCTAGTTTACTCTAGAGAAAAGATAACACCAATACGTCTGAAACAAGACAAGCAGCAAAAGCTGCTGCATCAGCAAAGCAATACTCTAATTGTCCGCCTGTCACACAGAATGACTTAATCCAGTGCCATGCATCAGGTGCTGGAATGTCATTCCTCTTCACCATGCTTGAAGGAAAAAGTGGAATATGATCATTTGTCCGTAGTCAGCTATGTTTAGAGTGGTGACATATTTAAGCTATAAATCAATCTGTTGGATGTCTGGTGTCATTTATTAGTTACTGCAGCAAAGTAAATACGAGATCTTTTGCTTTACACTGTACATGGGCCTGTCACTGCTCCTCCTTGGCTGTAACTCAAAGATCAGTCTGTTATATAACTAACATCTTTGTCAATGTGTTTATATTCTTATGCTGAGTGTGTGCACCATAGCTGATACATTATTTCTCAGGCCAGATTGTGTTTTGGTGTTTGAGTTGCCTTCCACAGACATCTCTCGTGATGGTGCCTACAGAGCAATAGATAGGTTAGTGTATCAAAGTGTCCTTACCTGATCTCTTGATCTTTTGGCAGAGGCGGTTCCACTTTACACAACCCCCCCCACCCCCCCCACACACACACACACACACACACTACTGACCCCCATTCCCACTGGAGGAAAATAATGAATCAGACAGTGCATTGCTCACAAAAGATCATCATCATAAGCATTGCCAGCTAGCATAGGTGTTCATGTCTTTTCATTCTTTTTTTCTCAAGTCTCTTTCTTTAGGGGGGGACTGTGCGGTCTCGAGGTATGGTGTCTGCCTCGAGTGCTGGAGGTCCCGGGTTCATTCCCAGGCGAGGACCGGGTTGTTTTTTTTTTTTTCATGTGGACTTCTAGTAATAACATCCCTGGTCTCTGGGTAGTGAGATCGGATGCCCGTGTGTATTGTTGCTCACGTAAAATAATCCCTTGGCAGTTGGAAATCGAAAAAAGAGTAGCCTAACGGCGCTGCCTGGGCAAAATTCCGAGTAAAAAATCTACCCAAAGTATTTCAGGATCCTAGGCGGTGCTACAGAGTTTGTGCACTGAGCTGAGTTTCTCCAGACTCAGGTTTGAGTTAGGAGAAGAACGGAGCACTTATGGGTTACACCCGCGTGCCGTGATGTTGATCCACTGACTAAACTAAATTTTCTCAAGCCAGTTTGTTTTCATGTTTGAGCTGCCTTCCATCTCCTAATGGTGTCCGCATGACAAAAGGTGGGTTAGTTTATCAAGTGCTTCTGACCTCATCTCTCAATCTTACAGCAGAGGTACTCCCACTATAAACATCAAGTAGACACACCTTCTCCCATTGGAGAAAAACTGAATGAATCAGACATTGCATTGCGCACGATAAATGGAAGTATTGTTTTCTTATTTAAGGGTAGATACTAACAAATACGAGCCAAAGTAACACTGACTGATGACTTAGGGAGCACAGAAAATAAGCACATGGCCAACAGAGATGACATGGAAATGCATTAATACAGACACATTCAAAAACCACGTCATAAAGAACAATTTGAACTGACTTCTTTTCTGATATAACTGACTTACTCTTATCTTGATCTGGGTATTCCACATCTACTTCAGGTTGTTCCGTCTTAATTCTCACTGACAGTTTACTATCTGCCATGTCAAAGACTTCCACCTCAGTAGTCATCTCTTTAGCCCAACTGTGAACATGGTCAGTCTGAAAGGATTTAGGAATTACATATTTCAGTACATATTAAAAGATAGTTGCATATCCTTTACAGGATGTTGCAATCAGCCCCAGCCTTTTTGGCTGTTATTGATCTCAGGGCAAGTTTACGCTCAGTAGTTTGCCACTGCTTTCTGAATGATCAGCACCCATTCCATTTTATAAAAACCCCAACGCAAGGCTGTCTGCTGCCAAATCACCCAAAGCTGTGTTTTGAACGCGGTTTGCGGGATTACAAACTGTCTGTAAATCCTTTGCCACGGAGCCGCCACATTCCAGCCTCAACAAGTAATAATATAAGGAAAGAATAGTATTCTTCGCCTTACCCCTCCAGACCCTGGTATAGTGGAACCAGTATCTATCATTCTCAGATAAGGGAGAAAAACTGGGAGAACTCATGTGCTGCATGCTATAAGATTGTTGGCAGTTGTAAATTGAAGAAGACAGACTGAATAGACCACTATCCATTTTATATTATTAAAAAATATATCTACCGACAAACAAATATTTATAGCATGTGTGATTCTGGTATATACTACACACACTTAGGCCCTAAACTGAAGCTATGTAGTTCATGCACTGTGCTAAGATTCTCAATATGTGATTGCTGAGAGAAGACTTCGGCATTTATGGAGATACCTGTGTGCAATGAAAGTGACGCTTAACAACCCAGACCAAATCATCTATACATATATATGAACCTGAAATTAAGATTTCTGATTGTGATGTTAAGTCAATTTCTGAGACAAAAATACTCATGGTTCTTTCATGTTACAACCGTGCAGTCAAGCATAGCATAGTGAAATTAGTCCACACACAACAAAAATAACATAACTTATAATATTAGCCACAATACTCTTTACTATGTTTACATGTTTTGGAGATTATAAAAGTTAGTGCTGCTCCTTCTTCTTCTTTTTATCTCCCAAAAAAGCACATGTTCTCAACTACAATATTCTTTGCTATCTCCTGCACCTTCCTCTGTACCCTCCTCATATTATTAATCTGTCTCTTTCTTCTCTGCATGTTTTAGGTCTCTTTCTAATGATACTATTAACAAGTTTCCTCAATGTGTGCCTTATCTAGCTAATGGTGCACCATTAACTACTATGACAGCAGCAATTCTTTGTTTAAGGTCTTTTCATCCATATACAGCTGCTGCAATATATCATGAAGGAATACAGACAGATCAAGTGAGATGGACTTAACAGTTAACTAATTTACAGTGTGTTTACAATTTACCTGATAAATAAAAGTGTTGTAGGCATAAATGTGTTTTGTATCCACTGATTAACTAGAGGAATGGCCTCATGACAACAATGCTCTAAGACTATGAAGACACGGTTTGCAGAAAGTAAACAAGATTTCTTGATTGTTGTATAGTGTCGATAAATCAAAATTAATAAAAATATTTTGGTAATAATGAATAGTAAATAATACCAATGTAACAGTTATGTTACAATAAAATAATAATGCAACACAATGCCTATTTTGTGAAATGGTCTTACAGAATCTGCTTGTTGTATCACATTTCAACTGAATATGAATTCATTCATGCTGTCAGAGATTATATTTTGTGGAGAAGCATGATCACCGATATCAGCCAGAAAGGCACTGGATGATGATGATGAATTTAAACTATGTGCACACTAGTTACTTTCCACTATTAAACCTATTCAAGCAATAACAAATAGAACAGTAGACATTAAGCTAACTAGTGTGTTCTCACATAAATGAGTATTTGCAACTATATGTAAGTATTGAACATGAGTATATGCAGAAATGCCAGTCTCCCTGATGAAGGAGTTAACGACGTTGTTCGTAATCCCGTATACTCTCGTGCGAAACACTGCTGCGCGAGATTCAGCAAACTACTGAGCATACAACTTGCCAAGACATCAACAGCAGCTAATAAATGCTGGTGTTGACTCTAATGTCCTGTAAAGGATTTGTGAAAGAAAAAAAATATGCAGAATTATAAATGTAGTAAGATTATACATTTAAGAGAGAATTCCATGAATATGTTATGTTCTATCAATGATCTCATAATCAAATAATGAACAGTGTTTGCAACTGTATATAAGTATGCAACTGTTTGTAAGTATGAAACTAGTGTACGAACTAGTGAACTAGTGTACGAGTATGAAACTACAAGTATGCAACTGTTTGTAAGTGTGCAACAGTATGTAACTATTTGTAAGTATGTAAATGTCTGTAAGTATGGAACTGTTTGTAAGTATGGAACTGTTTACAAGTATGGAACTGTTTACAAGTAAGGAACTGTTTGTAAGTATGAAACTGTTTGTAAGGATGGAACTGTTTACAAGTAAGGAACTGTTTGTAAGTATGAAACTGTTTGTAAGAATAGAAATGTTTGTAAGTATTAAACTGTTTAAAAGTGTGGAACTGTTTACTAGAATGAAACTGTTTACAAGTATGCAACTGTTTGTAAGTATGAAACTGTTTACAAGTATAGAACTGCTTTTAAGTATGGAACTGTTTGTAATTATGGAACTACATGCAAGTATGGCATTGTTTGTAAATATGGAACTGTTTGTAAGTGTAAAAGTTTTAAATATAAAACTACATGTAAGGTTGGAACTGTTTGTAAGTATGGAACTACACGTTAGTATGGAACTGAATACAAGTAGAAATAATGTATGGAGATGCATGTAAATATGGAACACAACGATAGCTAGAAGTGTAATATAGAAAGTGAATGTAGTAAGATTATTTCAGAATGAACTTCCTGAGCATGCTACTTTCTACCAATGATCAAAACAAACAAAAACTACTTACTTGAGAAGCTGGTTCCAGTTTTATATTGTGACTTGGTAAAAGGCTGTATGAATCCATGCTTCCTGGAGTCAAAATAAAAAGTGATCACTTGGTATGTTGGGGATACTTTTTTTTATTATAACACATACTAATATTTATATTTAGTGGTGTAGGGTAAAGACAGAGGGATAGTACCTCACAGTGAGTGGCTGCCACATCCCAAGGGATAGACCAGGATCCTATTTATTTCCCATCTCTTTACCTAGCTCATGTATGGCTCCACAAATACTGCTTGTATAAAGAAGTGGCCACACTATGGGCAACAGTCTTGGCTGACTGGCTAAACTACAGGAGTGAAGTAGGGATAATATCCTACTAAGGACTAGTACACAAAAGACGGGGATGGTGAACAGGCAGATGAATCTATACAGATCAACAGATTACAAAGCAAAACAGCAGAGTGTGTGGCACACATGAGACATGTTCAGGACACAATAGTAAACATGTCTGGCCATCGTGGAAGAGATTGGGACCTCACCCCGTAGTATCGCACAGACAGCAATGAGATCACAACAAAAAGAAAACAGTGATACAGTAACGATCCCTGGAAATGAGCCCACTGAAAATATGTTCAGGGAAGAGACAACTCCTATAGTGAATAAAGGAATGAATAATGACGAATCCATCCCAAATTCTTTTGAAAAGGTGCATTCTGACAATACCTACCTGAAAAGAAGAAGGCAAAGTCTGAAAACTGGTATGTGGAACGTATACACCCTGTATCAAGCAAGGAAATTTGACAACTTTATGTCAGAAGCATAAAACATAAATTTAGATATTTTAGGTGCATTAGAAACAAGATGGACAGATGGTATATAAGAAGAGACGATTACATATTAATTAACTTGGGAGGAGATCATCATGAGAGATGCGTAGGAATTTGCATGTGGTGATCCATGTAAAAATCTGTTCAAGGATATTGGGCCGTGTCGGACAGAGTTCTAAAAGTTAAATTAAGTGGCAGACCTTTTAGCATAAATATTATTCAAGTATATGCCCCAACAGGAGAATCCAGTGAAGATAGTGTAGAAGAATTTTATAATGACATAGAGTCTGCCTTAAAGAAATGTAAAAATTCAGAAATAAACATCATAATAGGAGACTTCAATGCAAAGTAGGAAATCAAGGGGATAGATACACAGTAGACAACTATGGTTTAGGAGAGAGAAATGAAAGAGGATACAGACTCGTAGAGTGGGCAAAAGAACAGGAAATGATTGTAGGAAACACCTGGCTCAAGCAACACCCTAGAAGATTATGGACATGGAAGAGTCCTGATAGCAGGATTAGAAACCAGATTGACTACATTCTGATTAGCAGAAGATTTAGAAACGCATTAACACTAGCAAAAACAGTTCCCAGTGCTGATTGTTATAGTGACCACAGATTACTCACAGGAACAAAGGATAAAGTTGAAGAAAGTCAAGTATATAACAGGAAACACTAAATATGATTTGTGTACATTGAGTAATGACAAGGAAATACAAAACAAATTCAACATAGAAGTACAGAACAGATTTGAAATTTTGTCTGATCTAGAGATCCTATTCCAGGATGTGGATGATCAATGGGAAACGTTGAAGAATTCAATCAATGTGGCTGCAGAAACAACTATTCCAAAATTAAAGAAGGTGGGTCGTAAGAAATGGATGACTGAAGAAATTTTACACCTCATGGAAACAAGAAGACTCAACAAAAATAATTCTGCCAAATATGAAGAAATTCACAGACAAGGCAGAATATTATGTAAGGAGGCAAAAAAAGCATGGCTTGAGGAAAAGTGCTTAGAAATTGAAAACCCAACACAACAGTCAAAATACCAAATTAGTGCACAAAAGAATTCAGGACCTTACTAATAAAAGAACAAGTACATCAACAGGGTGTCTAAAAACTGAAGATGGCAAAATCATAATAGAAAAAGACCAGATTCTACATGTATGGACAGATTATGTGAAACACCTTTATGATGATAACAGAGACGAACAGTAGGATATTAGATTTAATAATGAAGGACCGCCAATTTTGGAGATGGAGGTTCGAAATGTTCTTAAGCATATGAAAGCTGGCAAGGCCCCCGGTGCAGATAACATCACAACAGAAATGATTAAAGCTTTAGAAGAATTTGGACTAGAGCAAGTCACCAGACTGATGAACACATTATATCTTCTTCTTCTTTCGTTCGCTTGAAATATGTCTATAACTGCAGTGCTGTCTCTTGTATGAATTGAACTGTCTTTTTCAGTTCACACAGCGGTCCATACAGTTTATCTTCCACTGTCGTCTCTCTAGGCCAGAAGGTTTGCCTAGATATGTTATATTTTGGGCAGTCTTGGAGTATGTGCTCTGCTGTCTGCGACGCCAATCCACATGTACACATGGCTGTTTCACCAATCTTGAATTTTGTATACATGTGGTTGCGTAATCTATTGTGCCCTGTTCTGAGGCGCAGAATAATGACTTGTTCTGGTCTATCCATAACGTCGTAGTCATCTTGAGCAGGTTTTGGTGGCTTTCTGACTGATTTGATCATTCTTTTCTTTTGGTGGTATGTTACAGGCACATCAGGCTGTTCTTCTTTGGCTCCTTCCTTAGCCAATTGATCAGCTCTGTCGTTTCCCGGGTACTCCACAGTGGGATGGTATCCACTGTATGGTGACCTTATGCTGACTGCTAAGTTCAGAAAGTAGTGTCCTTAGTACTGGCAATTTCCCAGACAGGAGCGCCTCGAGTACTGATTTTGCATCTGTCAATAGCACCACAGGTTGTGTACCATTGCTGGTATTTAGTAATTTCTCTGTTGCTATCTTGATTGCCTCAATTTCAGCATCGTAGTTATGGCAGTACTTTCCTGTCGGTACTCTAGCTGTGTCCCTGGTATTATTTGGGTATTCTATGTACACTCCCGCTCCTCCATTTCGAACAGCATTTTGTGCTGACCCATCTGTGTAGACTCGGATCCAGAGGTCCTGTGGGTATTCTTCATCAAGGAAGCTGAGAGTGGCTGTTCTGCGCTGCACACTGTTCTGATCTTCCTTGTCAAATATTCCTCTCACTTTTGTCTGGATTTGTAATGATAGTCTATGCTCATCTTTCCATGGAGTTCGCTCTGGAATAGTTGTTAGGGGGATACCAACTGTGGGCAGATCGGTGGTTTCTCTGCAGAGTCGTTTGGCCTGGTGGATAAAACTACTTCTTTTCAACCGCCCCATAGCTAGGTTTTCAAATCTGTTCTTCATAGGGTGGCCTGGCAAGCTGAGGAACTTTTCTGCTTGTATTAGCGTTTTCGTATCTCTGCGCTCACTCAGTGCTTGTGTCCTCCCCATCTTCTCCATTTCCACTATAGGGGTTGATCTCATCCCTCCTGTGGTGACTCTAAGTGCTTGATTTTGCACTTTGTCCAGCTCTTGTAGTGTGGTTTTTGCTGCCGAACACCATGCAGTTGACCCGTATTCCAGGTGTGGTCGTATGCTCTGTTGATAAACTTTGCTAAGTATTTTCCCACTGGCTCCCCATGTGGTTCCACTTAGCTTTCTCAGGATGGCTATTTTCCTTCTGGCTTTTGCTACTGCTTTGTTGATGTGCTTTCTCCATGTCAGCCTGCCATCAAATGTTACTCCAAGGTATGTTGGTTCTTTATCTTCTCGTAGGGGTGTTCCATTTATCTGGATGGTCCCTGCCTTTTGTTTTGGAGAGAGGGTAAATAGGGTGGTGCTGCACTTGTCAGTGTTTATGCTGACACACCATCTATTTGCCCATGCAACAAATGTATCTACAGCTCTTTGTAGTAATCTGGTGGCCACTGATGCATGTTCATTTGTGCTCCATAGAACCAGGTCATCGGCGTACATTGCGGCTTTAATTCCATGCGGTAGATTAGCAACGAGATCATTGATGAAGATTAGAAAGAGTGTGGGGGACAATACTCCGCCCTGGGGAACACCGTGACGCAGTAGTACTTTCTTGCTCTTTAGTCCGTCTATCTGTACTCGGGCTCTTCTGTTGTGCAAGTATGCTTTCACCCATTTGTACATTCTTCCATTGACTTTGCAGTTTCTCAGTTTATTCATCAGACCTTCTTTCCAGACTTTGTCAAAGGCTTTCTTCAAATCTATCCATGCCGCAAGCACCAGCTTCTTCTCTTGGAATGCATCCTCAATTTCTTGAGAGAGGTAGGTTGTCTGATCTTCCGTAGAGTAGCACTGCCTAAAGCCAGCCTGCTGTGGCACAAGGATGTTTTTACTTTCAATGTACCACTGCAGTCTGTGATTGATGATGCGCTCCAGTGTTTTGCAGAGACAGCTGGTGAGGCTAATTGGTCTGTAGCTAGAGGCAATGGAACTATCTTTCCCTGATTTTAGGATGGGTATCATGATTGCTTCTCTCCAGGCTTGTGGAACACTGCCTAAGGTCCAACTGTTATTGAAGATCTGCAACAGCTTTGCTTTGGCCTCTGTTCCTAGGTTCCTGATCATTTCATTGGAGATACCATCAGCTCCTGGTGACTTTCTCATTTTCAGTTTTGATATGGCTAGCTCCAGTTCGCTGATTGTGATGGGTGCCTCCAGAACCTCATGTACTATTTCCTTCTGTCCTGTATGTTGCCAGTTTCTCTTGAATCTCTTGTTGTTTCTCTGGACTGATTTTGATATTGTTATCTTGTGCGAATGAGTCCGCAAAATGGTCAGCTGCTTGCTTTCTTGTTAAGATGTTTCCATCTTTATGTAGTGCAATTTTTGAGTTTCTCTCTGTGCCCTCATCGTTAAGTTGTTTTATTAGCTTCCACAATTTCCTTGTGTCTCTTTCAAAGTTCAGAGACTCTGTTTTTTCCTGCCAGCTTTTCCGTCTAGCCTGCAGCTTGGCCCTTTGAAATTTGGCTTTTGCATGCTGGAATTTATTGTGGTGCTCTTGGCTGGGTGTGGCCTCTGCTTGCTTTCTACATACTTCCACATCATTATGCAACTGTTCCAGTTCACTACTCCAGTAGGGTTTATATTGTTTACGGGCTCCTCTTGGTACTGTTTCTCGCGCTGCCTGTAGTATGCATTTCCCAAACTCTTCAACTACTTTATTTATGTCTTTCTCAGTGTTCAGGTTTCTAACCAGTATGCTGGTGCGATGCTTGTACACTGCCCAGTCTGCTTTCTTGTAGTTCCACCTCGAGAGGGTGCTGCTTTCACTTACAAGCTCATTTTCTACAGTAAGAAAGACTGGTCGATGGTCACTGCCACCTAGTTGTTTCCCAACAATTCGTGTAATGTTCCACTCCAGGTCTGGTGAATGAAAAGCCAGGTCAGGTGTAGTTGTAGAGTGCCATGATCTCTAGTAGAAAGTATGTGGGTCGGACGGCTTGTTAACCAAGATGAATCTATTCTCATCCTGCCAGTCTTCCAGTCTCTCTCCTCTCTGGTCCATGTGATCATAGCCCCAACTCTGCGAGTGGCTGTTGAAATCGCTGCACACAATCATTTTTTCTGTTAATGGTAGTGTGTCCAGTGCCTGTGGACGGTCACTTGGACAGTAGTAATTGATCAGATGTAGGTCTGTATAGCCTGTTTTAAGTCTAAGTGTCTGATACTCAGCCCCTTCCATATAGACTTCGATTTGGGAAGCAGTGATGTTATTTTTACACATTATATGATACTGGAGATATACCTCCTGAATTATGTAACTCTGTATTTATTGCAATCCCAAAGAAATCAGGAACCTTGGAATGTGATCAACATAGAACAATTAGTATAATGAGTCACATCACAAAGATTTTGCTATGAATTAGCATGCAAAGAGTGAGGCTCTGGTATGTATGTATGTATGTATGTATGTGTGTATGTCTGCCTGCCTGCCTGCCTGCCTGCCTGCCTGCATGCATGCATGCATGTATGTATGTATGTATGTATGTATGTATGTATGTATGTATGTATGTATGTGTCTGTCTGTCTGTCTGTCTGCTTGTCTGTCTGTCTGACCCGGCCCGGCTTCGCCCAGCCCCTGGCGGGGATCTATCTATCTATCTATCTATCTATCTATCTATCTATCTGTCTGTCTGTCTGTCTGACCCGGCCCGGCTTCGCTCAGCCCCTGGCGGGGATCTATCTATCTGTCTGTCTGTCTGCTTGTCTGTCTGACCCGGCCCGGCTTCGCCCACTCCTGGCGGTCTAAGATAAATCCATTATTTGTAATGAACACTGGTTTTAAAAACATAAAAAGATGTTAGAAAATTTTCACTATTTAAATAGATGCATTACTTTTATGATAATTATGAAAATGCCTTAAAGATTGTATCATTATTTATTATAACTCATATGCCTGTAAATAACTATAGACAAAGAGTTTATAAATCTTTGGGGGGAAAAACCCCGCATTTTAACAGTATTTTAACAGGCGTGCTGCGTGTAAGGTATGCATAAAGTATGAACAACACACACAAAATTAACTTAAGAATGTCCTTCCAGACACCATGTGCTCTCTTTCACTAAAATAGAAAATTTGATTTTTAACTAACTATTGCATTTCATCTGAATCTGATAAAGGGCACACACACACAAACAAATATTGTCTACATATATAGTAGAGGATATTGAAATATGGTACATGGCCAAAAGAAAAAGGGCAACCTGAAACTACTAAACGTAAATGCTGGGTACTTCAAAGGATAGGCTTCTTCTTTTTTTAGACAAAAAAAAAAAAACAACCTGCATTTTAACAGGCGTGCTGCGTGTAAGGTATGCATAAGGTATGCACACCCACAACATTGAATGAAAAATGTGATGTTGACACACACGCGGCCAACTTTTTTTTTAAAACAAAAACAAAATCGAGAATATACCCATTTAATTGTGTACTGACCTTCTCTCTGCCAAGCGAACGAAAAAAAACAAATGCTTCGATTACTTCAAAAGTTCCACTCCGAAAAAAAGTAAAATTCTGACGTATCTAAAATAAATCCATTATTTTTAATGACCACTGGTTTTAAAAACATAAAAAGATGTGTTAGAAAATGTTCACTATTTAAATAGATGCATTACTTTTATGATAATTATTATGAAAATGCCTTAAAGATTATATCACTATATATTATAACTCATATGCCTGTAAATAACTATAGAAAAGAGTTTATAAATCTGTGAAAACAATGCAACAATCTATACATAAAATAATAGTGATGTTATTAAAAGTTATGACCCTTGAAATAACTTTTCTTATGTTAAGTCCCCTTGATAAATATTAGCTGCCCGGCCCGGCTTCGCCCAGGCTCTGGCGGGGATCTATCTATGTATCTATATATCTATGTATGTATCTATCTATCTATCTATGTGGAGCATCTCATTTAATTCATCGTCAATCAACTCATTTAATCTATAGCCAGGGGACGTAACTTAAGATATAACAATGGTACTAAAAGTTATATCCCTTTTTGTCATATATTTTTATATTTTCTTATGTTCAGTCATGTAATTACAAAATTAATTTTTAGGAAGGTAATAGCTGATAGCTGATAGATAAAACTATCACAGTTGGTTGCACAGGAATGAAAGGAAAACGTGTAGAAAATTTCATCTCAATCGGTTGGACCGTTCGCGAACGCATAAAGGACGGACATATATACATACATACATACACACAAAGATTTTTATATATATAGATACAAAGGCTTTTAATAGAGCTAGACATGTCAACATGGTGGATATGCTTGCAGATCTACAAATTGATGGGAAAGACATTAGACTTATAAAAAACATATATTGGAAACAAGCTGCAATAAGGATTGATAATGAAGTGAGACAGTATCAGCCAATTAAGAGAGGTGTTAGGCAGGGATGTGTGATGTCTCCAGATCTTTTTTCCCTATACAGTGAAAATATTTTCAGAAATGTAGAGGATATAAATGGAATCAGCATTGGAGGACGAAACATCAATAACATTAGATATGCAGATGATACAGTATTAATTGCAGACAATGCGCAGGACCTGCAACAATTAGTAGATGCGGTTGTTGTACACAGTGAGCAACTGGGGTTAGAATTAAATTGTAAAAAGACTCAGGTTATGGTCGTCACTAGGAAGGAAGAAGTGCCACAATGTAATATACAAGTAAATGGAAATATTCTTCAACAAGTGAATCGGTACAATTATCTTGGAACAGTCATAACATCTGATGGGAGATGCCTTGAAGAGATTAGAACAAGAATCGCCATGGCGAAAGTGGCCTTTAGCAAGATGAAAAACATTCTGACCAATAAAAAGATGTCAATTGAAACGAGAAAAAGAGTGTTGAGGGGATACATAGAGCCTGTTCTTTTGTATGGATGTGAAACTTGGACAATGAGCAGTCAAGCTGAAAAGCATCTGATGGCTGCAGAAATGTGGTTTCTGAGGAAAATGCAAAGAATACCATGGACAGACAGAAAAACCAATGACCAAGTACTACAGGAGACAAATGAACATCGTAAACTGATTAGAGAAATTAGACGTAGACAGTCAAAATTTTTTGGACATGTTATGAGAAGAAATGGATTGGAGAACTTAGTGACAACTGGCAAGATCGAAGGGAACAGACCAAGAGGAAGACCGAGAGGAAAATACCTGAATGGCTTGGCCACATGGCATGGACGAGACAGGAACACTGAGCTGATCCACGATACTGGTGATTGAGTGAAATGGCGAGTCATGACCGCCCACGCTTTCCGGCATGGCACATGACTGATTGATTGATCCATGTGTAAGGAATAGGAATAGGAATTTTAGTAAAATGAAATTTAGAGAAAAATATTAGTGGATTCTGGGCTCATAAGGATAGAATGATACTACTCAAAATTAAGGCAAAACCGTTCAACATAATAATTCTTCAGACGTATGCTCCAACAACAGCAACTGATTATATTTATAGTGATGAACAGCAAGAAGAATATTATTATGAAGACCTACAACAAACACTGAAAGTTGTAAAATCATCAAAGGTCCTAATTATCATGGGAGACATGAACAGAAAGGTTGGAAAAACTAATTATAAGCAGATAGTGGTATGGGGAAACATAAACAACAGAGAAGACCCGCTGATACAGTTTTGTGAAGAAAACAATCTTATTTGAAATATTTGGAACATATTTTTCCAACATATTTATAACATCACAACATAGCCTTTTTATTTGTTTTATCAAAGCGAAGAGAAAATATTCATAATTGGCATTTCAAGGTTCGTTAGCTAAGTTTAATAATGACTAAATAATTAATTAGTGGCCAATTTAAATTTTAATGAGTCGATATTGCATAACATCAAAAACTTTCAACTTAGGCAGGTAGGTCTCGCTGTTCTGAACACAAAAATATATAGTTGCTAAGGGGTTTTCTCAAAATTAAAGAAGTTGTGGCAGTTTTAACCACGTCATAAACAATTGTTGTTTCTGGGCAGCAAGTCAAAATCAGCCAAATCAGTAATTTTTCCTCTATGTTCCATTTATGACAGAATTTTACACACAAATCTGGATATCTCGGCTTAGAATCAACATACAGACTTGAATGATGAACCGTTGGAAATCATTTTTCAGGTCCTATTCAGCTGTCCGTGTTTAATCAATATCAAACCAATTTTTAAAATGTCATCAAAGTCTACCTACTGTGTTTAATTAAAAATTTTGGACTGACTTTTGCGTCTGGTGCTGATAATAGTAATTAGTATTAATAGTAATATAGTATTAATACTAATTAGTACTAATTACTATTATCAGCACCAGACGCAAAAGTCAGTCCAAAATTTTTATTAATATTTAGCGTGAACCGTATACTGTAAACAGACTTCTACCGGAAACCATTTTTTCCGCGCTTGCGCAGAAGGGTTTCGCCGTGTCAACGAGTCATTGTCGATTATAAGTGGTTCTGGTGTTTCTGATTGGATACCTTCAAATAACACATAACAACCACGGGCGCCATCTTGGCTTCATGACCAAAGGTCAGTCTGCCATTTTGAACTCGCAGAATGTGGGTAAGTTTCCCTTCAGTCTTTGAAAAATTGAATTTCTTGTGATATAAGTTAGTAATTGTATATTTTTAGCTTGATCGGTTAATATCTTAATGTTTTTATATAGATTTTCGTATTCTGCATGCAATTTTACATTTATATGGTAAGTTTCATCGCTCGAGTCGCTTCCTAAAGTGGTACAAAAACATTGGTTTTTCGCACAGGTTTTTCCATTGAAAATCAATGGGCTGAATGGCGACGACGCACCACTCATATCTATCGGTTATTTTAAGCTAATCGGATAATATCCTAATATTTTATATGCATTTTCGGATTATGCATGCAATTTTACATTTATTTGGTGAGTTTCATCGCTCGAGTCGCTTCCTAAGTGGTAAAAATTATTTTGTTTGCCCACAGGTTTTTGCCATTGAAATCAATGGGCTGAATGGCGACGACACAACCACTCATATCTATCGGTTATTTAAGCTTGATCGGTTAATATCTTAAATATTTTTATATGCATTTTCGGATTCTTGCATGCAATTTTACATTTATTTAGGTGAGTTTCATCGCTCGAGTCGCTTCCTAAGTGGTTACACAAATTTTTTGTTTGCCCACAGGTTTTTGCCATTGAAAATCAATGGGCTGAATGGCGACGACGCACCACTCATATCTATCGGTTATTTTAAGCTGATCGGTTAATATCTTAATATTTTTATATGCATTTTCGGATTCTGCATGCAATTTTACATTTATTTGGTGAGTTTCACTCGCTCGAGTCGCTTCCTAAGTGGTACACAAATTTTTTGTTTAGCCCACAGGTTTTTGCCATTGAAAATCAATGGGCTGAATGGCGACGACGCACCACTCATATCTATCTTTTTTTTTTAAAAGCTTGATGGGTTTAATATTTTTAATATTTTATTTTCTTTTTTCGGATTCTGCTTTGCAATTTTACATTTTTTGGTGAGTTTAAATCGCCGAGTCGCTTCCTAAGTGGTAAAAAAAAATTTTTTGTTTGCCCGGGTTTTTTGGCCATTGAAAATAAATTTGGGCGGGAATGGCGACGACGCACCACTCATATCATCGGTTTTTTAAGCTTGAGGGTTTAATTTTTAATTTTTTATATGCTTTTTTCGGATTCTGCATGAAATTTTTACATTTATTTTGGGGAGTTTCACCCGCTCGAGTCGTTTCCCTAAGGGGGAAAAAAATTTTTGTTTGCCCACTTTTTTTTTGCCATTAAAAACAAGGGGCCTGAAGGCAAACGCCCGCCCACCCCTACCAAATGGGTTATTTTAAGCTTGATGGGTTTAATATTTTAAATATTTTTATATGCTTTTTTGGATTCTGCAGGGGGGAAAAAAAATTTTACTTTTATTTGGTGAGTTTCATCGCTCGAGCCCGCTTCCTAAGGGGTACAAAAAATTTTTTTTTGCCCAAAAGGTTTTGCCTTTTGTAAATTTTAAGGGCAAAAACCCCCAACTTCTTTATTTTGGCCAAAACAAAAATTTTTAAAGGGCAGGGGGGGGGGGGGGGTTTTTTTGGGGGGGGGGGGGGGGGGGTGGGGGGGGGGTCCAAAAATTTGGGGGGGGGGGGGCGGGGTTTGTCTTTTTTTTTTTTTACGGGGGGGGGGGGGGGGGGGGGGGGGGGGGGGGTCTTTGACCCTGGGGAATTAAGGCCGTGGCTAGGCAGTCCCCGCGAACTGGGGCAGGTTGGGTTTTTCTTTTTCCCCCCCGAAAAAGAAAAAAATCCGATCCCCGTCCCGAGGGATCGAACCCCCGGGTTCCCGAATGAGGGCCCCGGTGGTCAAACCCACTCGGCCACCCGTCCTAAAGCATTTTGAATTTTATGTAATTTTTACGTACATTTTTTTTTATTTTCAGAACTGCAATATTGAACATGGCAAGAAGGACTGTGATGATCTCGACCCCCAATCTGTCTGTTTTTCCAAAAGGGAAGGATCCCCTTATCCTGAAAGGTTCCCAAAAGCTCGGTTTGCTTTTTTGTCGAGGGTTTTGCTGTACCTGATATCTGATGCAACGTTAAAAAACATATGTGGTTAATTTATGTTTTTAAACTAGCAATTAGAAATAAAATTTTACAAATATTATTTTAAATTTAAATGCAGCTTTTCCCAAACTTATGCTTATTTTTCAAAATTTTCAATTTGCTGAAAAGAGCTGGAAAAAAAAAGGAGTACAAAGTAAAAAAGTAAGTACAAAAAGGTGCAGAAGAAATGGTGAGACAACTGTGGTCGTCTTGCTGTCTTTCGGGATTTCTTTTTTTGAAAATTTATTTTTAAATTTTTGGGCCCAATCTTCTTTTTCCCGCATTCCGAGCCATTTAGGTTTTTGTGTAGATACAATCCGTCTCCATTGGGCCTCTGTTGATTTCCCTCCTTGCCAGTCGTTATTCCCCAAATGCTTGTAGGTCTGTAAATATATTCCCCTCTCCAAAGGGTTTTCCCCTTTTGGGCTAAACCCCGTGATTTACCCGGCCCAAACTACAAAAATAACAAAAGTTTTTTTTTGTTAAAAATCTAATTTAGAAAGCCCCCCTCAGATTTTTTAATTTTTAGTATTTCCCAAAGGACCAACCCCAAAAATTTGGCCTTGAGAAAACCCGGGTCTAATTGGGCCCAAAATGAGCCTGTATGTCAATTAGAACAAAGGGAAAATATGCCAAAATTTGAGGGGGAAAGTTTTTAACGCAAAAATTAATTTATATAATAACTAAATTTGGGGGCCCTTTTTTTATGCTAATTTGATACGGGTTTGCATCATATGTAAAAAGGGTTTTAAACCCCTTAGGGGCCCTAGGCCTTTATTCCGCCTAAAAACAATAATTACGTGCCCGGGTTTAAAAAATAATTAATAAGCACTTGGTTTAAATTTAAATTTAAAAAACTAATTGGGGGCCATTTTTATCTTAAAATTAGAAAACGTTTTCTACTATTAAAAAAAGGAAAAAACCCATTATGTGGGGTTTGGAAACATTCCGCAAAAAAAATATATTTCGTGCCCGGGGGTTTAAAAAAATATAAAAGAATTTCAATTGGAAAATTAAATTTAAAATAAAAACTAATTGGCGGCCCTTTTTATATCTAATTAGATAACGTTGGGACTATCTAAACAGGGAAATTTAAAAAATTATGTGCGTAGCTTTTTCCCCATTTAAAACAAAATATTTTTTTGCCAGGGTTTAAACATTTAAAATAACGAATGACTTGGTAAATTAAAATTTAAAATAATTTAAATAAATTGGGGGGCCATTTTTTTATGCTAAAATTTGATAACGGGGGTTTCATACTATCTAAAGGAATTAACCCATTAAAGTGCGTAGGGAAACATTCCCCCCATAATACAATAATTTTTCGGCCGGGTTTAAACATAATATAACGAAAGCACTTGGTAATTAATTAATATAAAACTAATTGGGGGCCATTTTTTATGTAAATTTAAAAAACGTTGATATTATCTAAACAGGAAATTTAAACCCAAAAATGTGCTTTGATCATTCCCCCAAAAAATACAATTATTACGTGCCAGGGTTTAAAAAAAATAAAAAATGCACTTGGTAATTTAAATTTAAATAATAAATAAATTTGGGGGCCATTTTATAAACTAATTTGATAACGTTTTCATACTATCTAAACAGAAAATTAAAACCCAAATTTTTGTGGCGTACATCTTCCGCATAATACCCAAATATTAGTG
The DNA here is from genome assembly GCA_014155875.1 of Cepaea nemoralis. Classification (NCBI taxonomy): domain Eukaryota; kingdom Metazoa; phylum Mollusca; class Gastropoda; order Stylommatophora; family Helicidae; genus Cepaea; species Cepaea nemoralis. The sequence goes on from JACEFZ010019846.1 coordinate 18,857, forward strand.
CCAGGGTTTAAACATAATATAACGAATTCATGGGGAATTTAAAATATAAAACCCAATGGGGGGCCCTTTTTTAAAGGGAATTAGATAACGTTTCAACTATCTAAAAAGGAATTAACCCATTATGGCGTAGCTCATTCCGCATAAAAAAAAATATTACTGCCCGGTTTTTAAAAAAATAAAAGAAGCACTTGGGAATTAATTTAAAAATTTAAAAAAAATTGGGGGCCATTTTTAATGGGTAATTAGATAAGTTTTAACTACTAAACAGGAATTAAAAACCCCTTTTGTGCTAGCCTCCCTTCCCCCATAATACAATTTTACGTGCCAGGGTTTAAAAAATAATATAAAAGAAAGCACTTGGAAAATTTAAATTAAATAATAACCCAATTTGGGGGCCATTTTTTATATGCTAAATTTAACGTTAAAACATATGTAAAAAAGAGGGAAAGGGCGGTTAGGCTTCCAAAAACCGATCGCAATGATGTATGGTTTTCTAGGATGTTCTGTATGGTTTGGGGTAGGGTGTTCGTTTAAAAAAAAACAAAAATACTCTTTGTTTTGATAAATTTTGCTATGCCCTTTGGTTTTGGGCCGGAAAAAAAAAAAAGGGGCAAAAAGTTTTTTTTGTCAATTTTTGGGGGTTTAAAGGTCCGACACCCCCAAGTTTCATATCTTTGCTTCTATTTGACAAAAATCATCATTTGGTACCATTAATTTGGTTTTTTCCAAAAACCTATCTTTTTTTGGTGGTTCCCTAGAAAATACTCAAATTTTAAAAAACTGATGTTCATTCTATATTACAACTTATTTTTACTTTTATTAAAAAAATGAATCAAAAATCGGGGCCAAATCCCCTTTGTTTTAAAAATTTCAAATAAAAAAATTTAAAGGGCATAGGAACCGGGACATCAAGACACTCAAAAAATATATCCGCATTGAAAAAAGATGGGAAAAATAGAATTTGGAAAAAGGGGGAGGGAAAACCCACTTTCGATAAAAATCGGATACCACAGAAAACCCGGAAAAAGGCAAAAAGATTTTCCCCCCTCTCACCAGAAGAAGGGCAAAAGGTCACGTTTTCCCCCAAAAAAAGTTTCCCTTAATTTAATAGACTTAAAAATTAATAGACAGGGTTGGGAATTTTTTTATTTAAATTTCCCCCCAAAAAAAGGAATTCCCCCGGGTATAAGGGCCCTCCAGGGGTTTCCCCGTGTTTTCCGGGCCCTACTCGGGGCCGGAAAAATTTTATGGTGTGCCCCATTTGCTCTCAGCTACATTTTTCCCCCCCCCCCCCCCCCCCCCGCCCCAACTGTAACGCAAAAAGAAAAGCTTGTCACTCTTGGGGACCCGCAGAACGGGAAAAAATGATGGAATTTTGTCGTATGGGGGACGCCCAAACCCTTTCGCCTTTTCTCCGCGGGGGGATGTCCTGGGCCCACTACATTGGGGAAAAGGGCTTCCCTGGCAAACTCCATCTGTCCGACGTCAACGCCTCTCTTCCTTCCCTTTTTTCTTCTTCCCTTTTTCTTTCTTCTTCTTCTTCTTCTTCTTC
>JACEFZ010019847.1:0-205000 GCA_014155875.1 Cepaea nemoralis
CTTTGAGCCTGTGCCTCCTATCCTCAGTTTGTTGGATCAGATTGCGCTCAAAGAGCACCAGTCCGTTTCGTACATCTCTTCTCCAGGAGCATCTGTCTGTTGCAACTCTCTCCCACGTGTCTGGATCTATTCCAATGGTTTTCATATCTTGTTTACACACATCCCTATATCGCATTTGGGGTCTTCCGGTTGGCCTCTTTCCTGTGGCTAGTTCTCCGTAAAGGAGATCTTTGGGAATACGTTCATTCTCCATTCGAGATACGTGGCCCAGCCACCGGAGGCGTCTCTGCTTGAGGAGGGTGTGCACTGTGGTAATATCTGCTCGTTGAAGCACCTGTTTGTTATGTGTAATGTGTAATATAATATATGAATATATATATATGTGCAATGTGTAATATTAGTAAAGACAGAGAATTTACAGAGGCACGGGGTAAATAATTTGTAAATTAACAGGAAAGTAGAAGGAATATATTTCTTACCTTATTTTTCATTTCCTTCTTGTTTCTTCAGCTTATGCTGATGCTGTAATGTTTAGGGCCTGCAATTCGTCCGAATAGTTGGAGCAAAATATCCCAGTAAGTGTGTACGTAGATTAAGGTCTGCGATCTGCTCAGACCTTAATCTGTGTCGGACGATTCCAGTAGGTTGATGATTGCTCTCGGTTGCATAAAAGTCAATCCATCCTTTCTCCAATAGTCCTCTTCCTCTTTCAACACATGGTCCTGACGTTTTTTCCAGTAACTTTTATCAATATTTAATAGCGCGGACAGACAGACAGACAGGTAGGTAGGTAGGTAGGTAGGCAGAAAGGTAGGTGGGTGGATGGATGGCTGGCTGGCTGACTGGGTGGGTGGGTCGGTCGGTCGGTGGGTGGGTGGGTGGGTCGGCAAGCTTGCCGGCCGGCCGGCAGATAGACAGACAGACAGACAGACAGGCAGGCAGGAAGGCAGACAGAGAGACAGATAGACAGATAGATAGATAGACAGATAGATAGATAGATAGATAGATAGATAGACAGACAGACAGGCAGATAGATAGATAGATAGATAGATAGATAGATAGATAGGTAGATAGATAGATAGATAGATAGACAGATAGATAGATAGATAGATAGATAGATAGATAGATAGATAGATAGATAGATAGATAGATAGATAGATAGATAGATAGATAGATAGATAGATAGATCCCCGCCATGAGCCGGGCCGAGCCAGCTAGTTTATTTATATAATCACGTTTCATGAAAGAACCCACAGTTTGACAGTTTGACGACACCTCTGAACTACCCCATGTAAATTCCCTCAGTCTGCCAAAAGCGAAAACCGCGCAGACAAATTTGAAAAACAGCGGGGGTATGTCTTGTTGAAGCGGTATTACTCTTAAAATGATGAAATGAATGCGGGGCAATAAAATATATACTGCATATAAACAAACATTGAAATCTGCTGTACAATCTCCAGAAAATTTTGTTTGTTTGTTGGGTGGACATAATTATAAGGTTATATGCTAAATCTCATCGTTTTCCCTCAGTTGGTTACTGAGATATTGAATTTTATATTGAGGCAACAAAAAAAAAAAAAACAAACAAACAAACACACACACACACTATAATCGCCCACAGCTGTGTTTCGAATGGAATTGCGAATTGCATCCTGAACCCCTTCGCCACAGCGTATATACTTATCAAGCGCATTTTGTGACAAGGGAAATAACTAGATGTATGTTGTAAAGAATACCGACTCTATTTCGATTTTGATTAAACCATTACCCCTAACTAGTTCAACCTCAGAAGAAAAGTTATATTAGGGTCCATCCTGGGGCTTAGATTAATAATCCTGTGACCGATTCAGCCACAAATTATATTTATTTGGAGGTGATTGTCCAAAGAGGGTAATGGCTACAAGAATAACGGCAATTAATAATACTATTTATAAAACGTGTGGTGAGGCTCCGTGGCGAACTAGTTTTGCCTTCTACCTCGCGCTCTTAAGGTTTCAGGTTCGATTCCGGGCCTCATCATTCAGTTTACGAGTGCAATTTTTTTCGGAGACTCCTGGGGGTTATCGCTGGAGCTACGAATTCGTGCTTTGTGCGACGCTTTCGGCACGCCGCCCAGCGGGAAGAAACCGGGCCGTATGGGATGAAACCCGGTGTAATTAAGTCGATCATTTTGCCTTTTACACCATTTTTGAAACCTTTATCAAAGGAGAAGTAAGGCGCTTCCTTCTCCCCTCCCCCCTTTCCACAGGCATAGGGACACTCTTGTACCTTGGGCAAGGTGGAAGACAACTTTAGGTAGAGGTACAGGTATAGATTGGTACTTATAGAAGTAAAAAAAAATGTCGCAGAAATTAAGACACATCATCATCATCATCATCATCATCATCATCATCATCATCATCATCATCATCATCATCATCATCATCATCATCATCATCATCATCATCAAGTGTCATGCCTGCTGGCGTAGGCGTTAATAACTATCCACAGATCTAGGTCTTTGGTTTTCTGGATCAACTCCGCTGTTGATATTCCTCCATGCCATCATCTCAATCCATCCAGCATCATTTCTTTTGGTCTGTCTCTGCCTCTCCCCCCTCGATCTTTCCAGTTGTCAAGATGTTTTCCAATGCCTCTCTCCTCATCACATGAGGGAAAAAAAAGCTGTTTGTCTCTTTCTTATTGTTGTATATAATGTTCTAGCTTCATTAGCCTCTTTCACGCAATCGTTGTTAGTTACCTAATACACAGACAACATAAAAACTGACAGTTATAATCGCCACACCAGGATTTGAACATATCGCCTCAAAATGATGACAGCGCCTTGTTATAGGAACAAGTTTACTTCGACGTACGGCCAACTAGACATAGGCCTACCTAAAACAAGAGGAATTCATTAGTCAGGTCTATCATCCACCGGAGCCCAAAACCCAAAACTATGATGTATATATATATATATATATATATATATATATATATATATATATATATATATATATATATATATATATATATATATATATATATATATATATACTACATACATATATATAATTTTTTTCACAATACGTCAACGTCACTGTGAATATTTCCCGCAATACCATTTCAAGACTACCACCGCAACAGTGCTGGTTTGTTCCACACTTCTAAAATCCAAATTTTACAAGAGCAGACTCATGTTCGATGTCATATCCAAAAACCTGGAGGAGAAAGCTACATAAAAAGACGAACGACCGGAACACGGCCTGTTTACATCAACCACGCACGGGAAAGGAAATATCGGAGATAGCTGATGGAGTGAGAGCACACCCCCCCCCCCCCCAAATCGAATAGTAAAATATAAGATAGTTTGATTAATAAGAGGAGGTAAGCCTCAGCCAAGAAAGACATCGCATTTGGGAAAACGAATCCAAGGCAGAGCTTGAAACCTGTTGTCGACGTGTCGTGAAGCCACGCAACCAAAAATGAAGGTTAAAAAGAATAATGTTTTAGATTAGTTTAACCCGTGAGCCTGTTTCCCGAGAAGAGTTGGTAAGTCAGTGTGTTGTAAACCACGTGATTAGTCCTTAAGAAACTAATTTAGTAGAAACTAAATATTGTATTCAGTTATCATAGTCATGGATAAACTGTACATTAGGATAAACCACAGTGAGTTTCTGTTTCTCCTAGTCAAACTTATTTAATGTGTAAGCATTAGGCCTAAGTTGTACATTTTATTTCTTAAGTAGTTAAACTCAGTCGGCAGTGATTTAGAAGTTGGTGAGTAACAAAAGATTTAGAAAGCTAAGAATACTTAGTTCACTAAGAAGAAACTATTTCATATGTGCCAACACTGATAAGAGAAATTAGTGTAATGTGCAACAGAAAGGTATATGGGCACATGAGAGGTAAATAGATTTCTATATGTATCATAATTTTATGTGGTGAGTCAAAGGTATCTTGATTGTTGTTAAACATGTGGATTTATCATTTGTGAGGAACATAATAATGCCAAATCATCACCCCTGCAAGTGTGGCTATGATGCATGATGAATGAATGTGGACTGGATGTATCCCATAATTCTACGTATTTGATGAGAGCATGTGGTGATCCATGTGTAATTTCATTATTGTTAAACATGAGGAATCATCATTTGTGACTCATAATTATGCCTAATGATCACATAATTCTATGTAATTGATGAGAGCATGTGGTGATCCATGTGTAATTTCATTATTGCTAAACAGGAGGAATCATCCCTTTTGAATCTCATAAGTATGCATAATGATCACATAAGTCTATGTCATTGAAGAGAGCATGCCTGTGGTGAGTCATGTATGATTTAATTATTGTTAAACAGATGGGAATGTATAATTTTTTAACCACATCAGTATGAATAATTGTCATCCATACATATATGATTGCATCTGATGAATGAGGGAGGGGGGATGATTGAGATTCCATTGTAATGTCATTATTGTTGAATCTGTGAATTTATCACGTATAAAGCACATACATATGCTTAATTGTTATCCATGCAGATATGATTGTGTCTGAAGAATGATTGGGGAAGGATTGAGATTTCATTGTGATGTCAATGGTGTTACCATTTAAAGTTCTTCTTCTTCTTCTTCTTCTTCTTCTTCTTCTTCTTCTTCTTCTTCTTCTTCTTCTTCTTCTTCTTCTTCTTCTTCTTCTTCTTCTTCTTCTTCTTCTTCTTCTTCTTCTTCTTCTTCTTCTTCTTCTTCAGCGTTCCGAACCATTGAGGCTCTCTGCTGCAGATACAATCCGTCTCAATTCGTCTCTCTGGTTGACCCTCTCTTGCCAGTCGTTGATTCCAAGTGCTTGTAAGTATGTATATATATTATCTCTCCACCGTCTTCTTGGTCTACCTCGGGGTTTACGGTCATTTATTTCCTGAGTGTAAGCGAGTTTTGTTTCCCTATTATCTTCCATTCTTTCTATATGCCCCAGCCATTGTAATCTATTAGCCTTCAGGATACCAGTGATTAGCGGGGACTTAAACAGATCATAAATGTCTTTGTTACTTCTTCTTTTCCACTCTCCACTTTGTGTATCTCTAATGGGTCCAAAGATGCGTCTGAAAACTTTGTTCTCAAAGGTTTGTAGCAAGGCTTCGTCTCCTTTCGTTGTACTCCAGGTTTCAGAGCCATACAGCACAACTGGTCTGATCAGTGTTTTGTATATTGTGATCTTGGTGTTACGAGATAGAGCCTTTGATTTTAGTAGATGTTGTAGGGCATAGTATATCTTATTTCCAGAATTGATTCTAGTGTGTATTTCTTCCCTTATGATGTTGGAGCAGTTGAAGATTGTACCCAGGTATTTGTATGTTTCCGTTCTTTTAATGGTCATATTATCTATTTGTATGTGGCCAGAGTTTTTAGCCATTCCTTCTCTTGAAATTACCATATATTCTGTCTTATCTTGGTTGATAACCAGCCCCATCTGTTGGGATTTTTCCTTTGAGTGAGTCAATATTTCCAATGTCTTTTGTTAATTTCCCCCTATAACATCTATATCATCAGCATAACCAAGCAGCTTGGATGTTCCTCAAATAGCACATGCCTCCGTTACCTTCATTACAATTTTCTCTAGAGCCAGATTGAAGAGTAGCGGCGATAGTGCATCACCCTGTTTCAAGCCAGATGTTATTTGGAAAGGGTCTGATTTCCTGCCTTTATATATATAAGTATCTTCCATGCATAGTCTGGTCATGTTGATTAATTTCCTTGGTATTCCAAATTCTCGCATAGCATTCCATAGACTATTCCTATGGACACTATCATAATCCTTTTTAAAATCCACAAAAATGTTATGGAGATCTCTTTTAAATTCCCAATTTTTCTCGGCTATTTGTCGTAAGATAAATATCTGATGTATTGTTGATCTGTTTTGTCTAAAACCCACCTGGTAGTCACCTAATATGTATTCTGAATATGGTTTTAGTCTATTTAGTAATACTGCGGATAGTATCTTATAGCTTATGGACAGTAGTGATATTCCTCTATAATTTTCACACTGGAACTTGTATCCTTTCTTAAAGATAGGTATCAATAATGACTCTTTCCAGTCATGGGGTAATTCTTCAGTCCTCCAGAGTTTTATTATTAGTTCGTATAGCTTTAGATGTAATGCATGGCCATCCGCCTTTATAAATTCAGCAGCAATTCCATAAGCCCCAGATGCTGATTTACATTTAAAGTTATCATTGGGAAATCACATAAGTATAATTAATTATCTTACATGCAAGTATGAGAATGATTTCTGATGAATGAGTGAAATGATCATCCATGCACATATGAATATTATGTCTATTAAATGAGGAGAATGAGTGAGATGAAGTAACATGCTGAGAAGGAGTATGAGCTGGCAATCAATCTCATGATAGAAGGCAACTTTGATGTGTAAAGTCCTGTCTATCAGCAGAGAATATGTTCGGCATAGCCCATACACTACTTAATAATTTAGTGCACTCCGACGCATGACATTCCTTGGTATTAAATATAACTCATGGTACCATCTTCTGGTTTTGTGCCCTAAGCACGACACAATCCATATTACATATCACGCATACTAAAAGCATCTGGCTTTGAGTCTTAAGCAAGACCCCACTTTTTATTATAGATCACTCATATGACAACATATGGGCCAGTGTCCTGATGATTGTAATGCTAATGATGATGATGACAACTATTTAATGATAATGATGAGAATGATGATGATGATGATGATTGTAATAACAATGATGATGATGAGAATGATGGTGATGATGATGATGATGATGATGATGATGATGATGATGATGATGATGATGATGATGATGATGATGATGATGATGATAAATGAAGAACAAGCATATTACAGACACGGTGAATAGGAGGGAATATACTCGCCTTGAAATTGTTGATTAGAAAAGAATTCACCTGAATACTATACCAGAATGGATACCATGATGTACTTATATTGTTTATAAGCAACTACTCATTGCAATGAGGAATGATTTAAAAACCCCTTAATATATGAGACCCTTTTTCTTTAATGGAAGAAGATGTAGAGAGAATGACTAGGTACAGAAGAGGATGGGGAGCATAGTTGTCAAATTTAAAATAAATCAAGGTAGTACTCAACCTGGAGACCCTGATGACAGGTATAGGTGAATATGAAACAGCACATCTGCTTTTGAAAACCTTGAAAACTTTATAATGGAAGATTGGATGGAGAGCAAACAATTATGTTGGTGATAACTAATTGAGAACACCAAGACTATCTTTCTCCTATGTTTATTTTTCTCTAGGAACAAGATTCATTTTATTGATTTCCCTTGTTGTGTTCTTAGGAGTTTACAGCATTTCATTTCTGATGTTCATATTGATGATATCATTAGATTTATGATTGATGCTGAAATTTCAGGTAGTGGCTATAACCATATAGATCCAGACCTGACTTTGGTGATAGAAGCAACTTTGCTAAATGCTCTGTGAGAGAGTGGGGCAGAAACCTATCCACCTGCAAAAGTTCCATTTTCCTTATAGGAGAGGTAAAATTTATTTAGCATAATTTACCTGCCAAAAATGGAAACATCTAGAGCCAACTAAAATATTCTACAAACCGGGGAAGAGCAACACACTGAAGCTTAATATATCACAGTGACTGCTTGGAGCAGGAATCCATAACCACAAGTCAAGACAAGGGAGGGCAGACCAATTTTTCTGTTTCAGATTTACTACCACAGAGGATCTGCAGGAAAATTACCTGCGAAATTACCTGTAGTCTTAATCCTATGTGAGGAGGGGAGTCACTGCTGAAAATATAATTAAGTGTAAAGATCTTGATGTAAATGAACTTCTTTTTTTTTTCATGTATGTATTTGATGTATTTGAATTGATTGTGTCAAAAACATTAAAACTCATTACTAACTGTATAGTTAATAAATGATGGAAACAGAGGCAATTTCCTCTCGTGAGTGTATTTTTTACTTGTCATAGTCAATTAGTTTAATCAAAACAACCCTAGATAAAATTAGGTTAACTAAGAGAGGAGAGGCAAGGAACCACCAAAAGGAGATTTTGAGTATTAAGGGGAAAGACTTGTAAATGTTTTCCTAGAGGTATTCCTTGGTTTTCTGAGACTCTATTTATGGACTCAAGCAACTGAGCCATTAAAGGTTAACATAATTAAACGGACAGGATCACATTGGGAAAGAGGAACTTAGCATCCTTTCTCTCTTTGGGGTTGAGCCATGTATATATATATATATATATATATATATATATATATATATATATATATATATATATATATATATATATATATATATATATATATACTAGCTGACCCGGCCCGGCTTCGCCCAGACCTTGGTGGGGAGCATCTCATTTAATTCATATAAGTAGTCATATAAGTTCCCGTTACCGACTATCTGTCTGTCTGTCTGTCTGTCTGTCTGTCTGTCTGTCTGTCTGTCTGTCTGTCTGTCTGTCTGACCCGGCCCGGCATCGCCCAGCTCCTGGTGTGGAGCATCTCATTTAATTCATATAAGTAGTCATATAAGCTCACGTTCCCGTTCCCGACTATCTATCTGTCTGTCTATCTGTCTGTCTATCTGTCTGTCTGTCTGTCTGATCCGGCCCGGCTTCGCCCAGCCCCTGATGGGGAGCATCTCATTTAATTCATATAAGTAGTCATATAAGTTCCCGTTCCCGACTGTCTGTCTGTCTGTCTGTCTGTCTGTCTCTCTCTGTCTGTCTGTCTGTCTGTCTGCCTGTCTGTCTAATCATTTATTGGTTGCAGTTAGAACAACCTTAGATAAACGAAGACCAACTTACAAAAAGCATTAGAAAGAGCACTTGAAAGATCTTTACATCTTCCCCAACAATTAACTTGGGTAAATGGAGCAGCGGCAGCAGCAGCAGAAGAAGAAGAAAAAGGAGGAGTAGGAGCTGGGAGGAGGAAGAGGGAGGTGGAGGAGGAGGGAGGAGTAGGAGGGAGGAAGAGATAGGCGGAGAGAGGAGGAGGAGGGAGGAGGAGGAGTAGGGAGGAATAGGAGGGAGGAGGAGAGATTAGGAGGAGGAGAGAGGAGGAGGAGGGAGGAGGAGGGAGGAGGGAGAAGGAGGAAGGAGGAGGAAGGAGGAGGAAGGAGGAGGAGGGAGGAGGATGAGGGAGGAGGAGGAGGCAGGAGGAGGGAGTAGGAGGAGGGAGGAGAAGGAGGGAGGAGGAGGAGGGAGGAGGAGGAGGGAGGAGGAGGAGGAGGGAGGAGGCGGAGGGAGGAGAGGAGGAGGAGGGAGGAGGGAGAAGGAGGAGGAGGGAGGAGGAAGAGGGAGAAGGAGGAGGGAGTAGGAGGAGGGAGGAGGAGGAGGAGAAGGAAGAGGGAGGAGGAGGGATGTGGAGGGAGGAGGAGGAGGGAGGAGGAGGGAGGAGGTAGAGGGAGGAGGAGGAGAGAGGAGGAGAGAGGATGAGGAGGGAGGAGGAGAAGGGAGGAGGAGGGATGAGGAGAGGGAGGAGGAGGGAGGAAGAGGGAGGAGAAGAAGGAGGGGGAGGACGTAGGAGGAGGAGGAGGGAGGAGGAGGGAGTAGGAGGAGAGAGGAGGAGAAGGGAGGAGGAAGGAAGCGGAGTGATTAGGAGGAGGGAGGAGGGCGAGGAGGCAGGAGGAGGAAGAGGGAGGAGGAGGAAGAGGAGGAGGAAGGAGGAGGAAGAGGGAGGAGGAGGAGAAAGAGGGAAGAGGAGGAGGGAGAGGGAGGAGGGGGAGGGGAAGAGGAAGAGGGTAGGAGGGGAGAGGAGGAGGAGGATTATAACGCATATGCCTGTAGATTTAATAATGGCTGAAGGTGTTCCATGTCTTCTTAGAGTTGGCGACAGTGTAAAGAAATATAAAATCTTCAAACTTGATAGAGATAAGGTAACTATTATTTATTTATTCTTTAAGCATAAAAAGATGAGTTACAATGTTATGCATTATGCATTATTTTTATGAAAACTTTGAAAATGCCTTAAAGATTGTATCACTATTTATTATAACTCATATGCCGGTATATAACTATAGACAAAGAGTTTATAAATCTTTGAAAACGATGCAACAATATGACTATAAGTTATACAGAAAAGTTATGCCCCTTGAAATAACTTTTACAGAGTTAAGTCCCCTCGCTGTATAGAAATTACAATGAAAAATGGAAAATTAAATAATATTGGGTAAGCAGCCGATTTCACACTAAAAAAATATCACAGTGGGCTGCGCTGGAATGAAAGGAAGACGTGTAGAAAATTTCATCTCAATCGGATGGGCCGTTCGCGAACGCATAAAGGACATACGGACATACAGACGGAGATTGCCTTTTATATATATATATATATATATATATATATATATATATATATATATATATATATATATATATATATATATATATATATATATGTGTGTGTGTGTGTGTGTGTGTCAAGAAGATGCTAAGGAAACGAAGAATAAAAATGAGTAAAGAGGTTACTAACTGCAGACTCATAGACACCTGGCTCTATTCACGCTGAGGTATGTGGATATTTACAAATAAGAAAGGGGTGTTTAAAGCCCAGCTGAACCTGAGGCAGTGGATCGAACGCCTAGCTCTCTCGGACAAGTCCGAAAAATCAAGTAGACCCGCGTGCACTTTAGAAATACCTAGGCAGTTGGAAATCGTAAAGAGTGGGCCGAATAGACCGCTGCCTAGGTTAGATTTCAAGTGGAAAACCACACCACAAATAAATAGCACGAGCTACTGTGGTATGCACATATTCTGAAACTTTGGCGATATTACGCCTTTCGTGCACTGTGCTGAGATTCTCAATCTGTGATCTATGGCAGCGGACTGATACACCCGTGTTCAATTAAAGTGATTATTGACCCAAACGCAAACTGTGTAAATTACAATTCGCCTTCCTGAAAATAACAAATGCTCAACGTTCATTGTATTTTCAAAGTCTGCGTTGAGAATGAAAATTTGCTTGGTTGTACCTCTTTCAGTACAAAATCCTGCTGCCGTTTCGGAGTATCTGAGCATTGCTGTAAGGTAGAGGACGCCTTGAAGCATGCTAGGTATATGGCGGTTTCCTCATATTTGTATAGACCAATCGGTCTGTACTCGACGGATGATTTCAATATCATACCGACTACCTTTAGTTTCCAGAACATTCCCTTGTATCCATATAAGGCTGGACCGACCTGGCAGCCCAGGTCAAGTAACGTAACCGTTGATTTGTGGATTCGAACACAGGACCACGCGGTGGACAGACAAGCGTGCTAGCCACGTGACTGAGTGCATTACTGATACGTGTTCGCAAATAACCAGCTACGAGGGCGAGTCAATAAATAAGTAGCACAGTTCTGTGGGTTTGCGGGTAAATGTAGTTGGTATTTTCTACAGGTGCCATTAGGTGACAGCAACATCGAACTTTATATTTCCGTTCGTCAGGTGGCGCTAGGTGTCTCATGAGCATGTGCAGCGCATAAACAAAATGGTGCCTGTACTTACGCAGTGTACAACCAAAGAGCAACGTGCTGTTATGCGCTTTCTGTGGGCAAAAGGACTGCCTGCAAAGGACATTCATAAGGAAATGCTTCCTGTTTATGCTGACAGATGTTTGTCCAGTAAAGCGGTGCATAGCTGGGTAGAAAAATTTTCTCAAGGACGCTCTAAAATTGTTGATGAAATCCGATCTGGTCGTCCTGTTGAGATTGCAACAAATGCATCCGTACAACGGGTGGAGGAGATGATTAGAGGTGACAGGCGAGTAACGTAGCATCTGCAATAGGGTGCTCACATGGTTCAGCATACAGCATAATGCATTATCGATTGAAATTTAAGAAAGTGTGCCCAAGGTGGGTACCCAGAAACTTGAAGGAGGAACACAAAATGAACTGATTTGGCCTGTCCTTGCATCATCACTGTCGATACGAAGATGAAGGAGAAGACATGCTGAGCAGGATTGTTACTGGGGACGAATCATGGTTGCATCACTAACAGCCCAAATCAAAGCGTGCTTCAATGCAATGGAAACACCCTTCTTGCCTTGTGTCCAAAAATGCAATGTTACATCATCAGCAGGGAAGGTTATGCCCGCAGTGTTCTGGGATTGTCAAGGAGTGCTTTTAACCAATTTCAAGAAGAAAGGTGACAATGTGAATTCTAAATTCTAAATCGTACTGTGAAGTTCTATCGATGCTTCATGATGCAATTCGAAAAAAGCGTCCAGGACTGCTGACTAGAGGAGTGTTGCTTCTTCATGACAATACCAGACCCCATATGGCTCGATTAACTCAGGAGATAATTAACCAACTAAGGTGGGAAGTTCTGGAACATCCACTTTACAGCCCCGACATAGCCCCAAGCGATTTCCACCTTTTTGGTCCACTGAAAACCCACCTTGGCGGAAGACATTTCGCGAATGACGCCGAAGTTGAATCTGAAGTGAAAACATGGTTTAGAAAACAGAGCACGCAGCTCTATGCAGCCGGTTTGGGAGGATTTATAAAACGATGGGATAAGTGCATCAATGTTGGTGGAAATTATGTTGAGAAATAAAGGGACAATGTAAGTATAAGAATAAACTGGTTTCAAGTTATCATAGGTAGTTATTTTTCTACTGCCATTAGTGACTTACTTATTAACTTCCTCTCGTATGTACAGAGAAAGGCGGGCGGACAGACAGACAGACTGACAGACAGACAGACAGACAGACAGACAGACAGACAGACAGAAGGCGGAGGGACGGAAGGATAGACAGACAGGTAGACAGACAGACAGACAGACAGAAGGCGGAGGGACGGAAGGATAGACAGATAGACAGACAGACAGACAGACAGACAGACAGACAGGACAGTTTTAAAGAGTGACGAGGAAGACATACGATAACTAGTCGACTTAACAAGGGCACAGACGACAGATGTTTCTAGGGGTAGATAACCGCCTGCGCATTTCGACACGGCACAGGAAAATGATAGCGTGCGTTTACCTTGTTAAAAGGGGCAATGTGTTGTTAGGTACCACTATGCGGAAAACACATGTGCGTGCGTGCGTGCGTGTGTGTGTGTGTGTGTGTGTGCGCGCGCGCTATTATATGTGATGTTCAGTTTACGGAAAGAAACTAAGAAACTGCAACATACGCGGGGAATGCGGTATTTTACTGGCGACAATGATTAGACCTATCGTTCTGCCTATGGCATAGATTAGATAGGGTTTTCCGTTTCTGGCGCTCGTAAGTTGATCCGAAGCAATTTACTTCAAATTACTATTACCAAGCATGACCCGAAATTGATACCCCAAAAATGAAGTCATTAAAAGGTGGTTTTGGCACGCGTACACTAAGAATTAATTAGATCTCTTAAGTGTTATCGAACCAGTCGTATTTATAGTCCTCATAAAGCGTGTATTGTGTGCCGAGGTAGCGCAGTGGCTAGCACGCTTACCTGGGGGTCCGGTAGTCAGCGTTCGAATCCTCATCGAGACAGAGCCGCCCCCCCCCCCCTCCCCATCACTGACAGGGTTTTCTGGTGGACCCAGCTTAAAATTGTTACATATAATTTTCTGGGAAGTAAAGGCGACCCGAGTGTGATATTGACCACATTAGTCAAGGCGTGCCGAGTTGTAGTAAACTATTGGGTTAGAACCAAACCCTCATGACGTGGTAAGAGACCCTTTACTTTACAGGACTTGTATTACATTGTCCAATTTATTCCGTTTATACAGGGGAAAGAGAGGGGAAAAGGGTTGTAATTTTCTATTGCTTCTAATTCAGCAATATAAAGAGACACATCTCCTTATAAAAGGATGTGTTGGATAGGAAAGTGAAGAGGGTGTGTGGAAGTGGAAGACACCGTTACATTGGGTGGACAACATCAAGATATGGAAGAAGCTGACATGAGGTCGTAGAGTGAAAGCAGATGGAATTGCTGGGATTATTACCGCCGACTTTCAATGCGGAGATGGCATTTCATAATGACTGCTATTATCGGATTGCATATATTTGATCTGTGTTGTAGAATGCATGAATTGTTTTATTTTGCATCCCTACCAACGCATTCACCTGCACCCCTCCGACACACATCCACGAATGAATGAATCAATCAATCAATCTTTAAGCGAATCACAAGAGGTAGTTTGCCGTTGCTTTCCTCTATGGCAGTGACCATACTGGCCGGATGACCGCAACCATTGTCTCTCGCACACTTATACACTCAAACGCATAATGACATGACATCCAGGTGGCTACAGTGACATGACATCCAGGTGGGTACAGTGACATAACACCCAGGTGGCTACAGTGACATGACATCCAGGTGGCGACAGTGACATGACATCCAGGTGGCTACAGTGACAACACCCAGGTGGCTACAGTGACATAACACCCAGGTGGCTACAGTGACATGACATCTTGGTGGCTACAGTGACATGCACCCAGGTGGCTACAGTGAAATGACATCCAGCTGGCTACAGTGACATGACATCCAGGTGGGTATAGAGAAATCACATCAAGATGGCTACAGTGGCATGCCATGAAGGTGGCTACAGTGACATAACATCCAGGTGGCTACCCTGACTAGACATCAAAGTGGCTACAGTGACATGACATCGAGGTGGCTACAATGACTAGACATCCAGGTGGTTACAGTGAAATGACATCCAGATGGCTACAGTGACATGACATACAGGTGGCTACAGTGGTATGACATCCAGGTGGCAACGGTGACATGACATCCAGGTGGCTACAGTGACATGACATCCAGGTGGCAACGGTGACATGACATCCAGGTGGCAACGGTGACATGACATCCAGGTGGCTACAGTGACATGACATCCAGGTGGCTACGGTGGCATCATGACACCCAGGTGGCTACAGTGACATGACATCCAGTTGGCTACAGTGGCATGAAATCCAGGTGGCTAAAGTGACTAGATATCCAGGTGGCTACAGTGACATAACATCCAGGTGGCTAAAGTGACTAGACATCCAGGTGGTTACAGTGACATAACATCCAGGTGGCTAAAGTGACATGACACCCAGATGGCTACAGTGACATGACATCCAGTGGCTACAGTGACATGACACCCAGATGGCTACAGTGACATAACATCCAGGTGGCGACAGTGACATGACATGACATCCAGGTGGCCACAGTGACATGACATCCAGGTGGTTATAGTGACTAGACATCCAGGCGGCTACAGTGACTAGACATCCAGGTGGCTACAGTAACATGCCAAAAGGGTGGCTACAGTGACATGGCATCCAGTGGCTACAGTGACACGACATCCAGGTGGCTAAAGTGAAATGACATCCAGGTGGCTATAGTGACATGATATCCAGGTGGCTACAGTGACAAGACATTCAGGTTGCTATAGTGACATGACATCAAGGTGGGTATAGTGACTAGACATCCAGATGGATACAGTGACACGACATCCAGGTGGCTACAGTGACTAGACATCAACGTGGCTACAGTTAAAGGACTCCAGGTAGCTACAGTGACAGGACATTCAGGTGGCTACAGTGAAATGACATCCGGGTGGCTACAGTGACATGACATTCAGGTGGCTACAGTGAAATGACATCCAGGTGGCTACAGCGACATGACATCCAGGTTGCTATAGTGACATGACATCAAGGTGGCTACAGTGGCATAACATCCAGGTGGCTACAATGAAATGACATCCAGGTGGCTGCAGTGACATGACATCCATTTGGCTACAGTGGCATAACATCAAGGTGGCTATAATGAAATCACATCAAGGTGTCTTCTGTGACATGAAATCCAGGTGGCTACAGTGACATGACATCCAGGTGGGTACAGTGACATGACATCCAGGTGGCTGCAGTGACATGACATCCAGGTGGCAACAGTGACACGATATCCAGGTGGTTATAGTGACTAGACATCCAGGTGGCTACAGTGATATAGCATCATGTTGACTACAGTTACATGACATCCAGATGTCTACAGTTACATGACATTCAGATGGCTACAGTGATTAGACATCCTGTTGGATACAGTGAAATGACATCCACCTTGCGACAGTGACATGACATCCAGGTGGCTACAGTGACATGACATCGAGATGGTTATAGTGACTAGACATCCAGGCGGCTACAGTGGCATGACATCCAAGTGGCTACAATGACATGAAATCCATGTGGCTACAGTGACATGACATCCATGCAGCTACAGTGACATGGCATCCAGGTGGCTACAGTAACATGGCATCCAGGTGGCTACCGTGACATGGCATCCAGGTTGCTACAGTGTCATGACATCCAGTGGCTACTGTGACATGACACGCTGGTGGCTACACTGACATGACATCCAGGTTGCTACTGTGTTGCTATGTGGCATGACATCCAGGTGGCTACAGTGACATGACATCCAGGTGATCAGTGACATGACATCCACGTGGCTACAGTGACATGACATCCATGTGGCTACAGTAACTATACATTCAGGTGGCTAGTGACATGACATCCAGGTGGCTATTGACATGCCATCCAGGAGGTGATAGTGACATGACATCCAGGTTGTTATATTGGCTAGACATCCTGGTGGTTATAGTGACATGACATCCAGGTGGCTATTGACATGACATCCAGGTGGTTATAGTGACATGACATCCAGGTTGTTATATTGGCTAGACATCCTGGTGGTTATAGTGACATGACATCCAGGTGGCTAGTGACATGACATCCAGGTGGTTGTAGTGGCTAGACATCCAGGTGGTTATAGTGACATGACATCCAGGTGCTTATAGTGACACCACATCCAGGTGGCTACAGTGACTACACGTCCAGGTGGTTATAGTGACATGACATCCAGGTAGCTACAATGACATGACATTCAGGTGGTTATAGTGACATGACATCCATGTGGCTACAGTGACATGACATCATATATTATGTTCTCAAAATATTTACTTTAATGTGTTGTGGCGTAGGTTGTTAATACTGTTTAACCCTTGCGCTACTATGGTCTGGGTTCTTCTGACTTCTTGTGAACAGTCTCCAAAGTTCCTGATTAAGGAGTTAAGGATTTGAACATATGTGGCATTTTTTATTTCCCTTTTTTTTTTTTTACATATAAGTATATATAACCCCGCCGTATTTCTCTCTTTGTGACCACTGTTCACATCTTGTGGGACTTATGGTTGTTACCATACGGTGATTTCGTGCTCCGTCGTAGTAAATTTAAACAGCTAGATTAACTCCTGGTTGGTACTCGTGGTTGTTGAAGCTTCACGTGATTTCTAACTTTAACCACAAGAGACTTTGTTTTGAAAGTATTGATTCACAACCATGAACTCTTTAAATTCATTATGAACTGATTAACCGTTAACTATTATCAGTGTCATAACAGCACACACAACGAATTTATTATAATATGAGAACCCTTTCTGCCGAAACAAAATTTGATTGTAAAAATAATCTGGATAAGAGGCGTTCTGTTTCTTCTACTTCTTCTTCTCGTCCTGTGATCAAAGTCTTATAAGCGTCTGTTCCGGCTTGGGTCACAAACAGAATAGTTCGCTTGAGGTCATCACCGATACCGAGTTTTTCTTGAAGGGTCGCTCCAGTCGGTCCTCCCTCACTTTGGCGAAGTTAAGGGCAGTCTTGTACTATAGGACATGATAAGGGGTCTGGTTGAGTGCTCCACAAGTGCACGAAGTAGGGTCGATAGGGGTGAGCAGAAGTAATAACTATCCACGACTGAATGGGCTAGCGAACCAATAATGATAGCCATTTATTTACAATTAAATGGAGGACAGAATCAGAGGACAGGGCACAAAGAAACTTGTCAGATTCTATATACAAGACACACAAAACATGACGTGAAGTCGAGATAGATCGATAATCATACATATTCAAAACAATGTATTCTCTTGCCTTAGTGAATTTAAACACAGAATCCTCAAATATGTTGTGATTTTTGTCTGGCATATTAGGAATAGCATTGCACCTCGTATGAAAAGTATCAGAAACTATGTGTTATGTATTACAGCCAAAATATGAATCATTAATTCACTTCATATAATATGTAAATCTGCAGTATGCACCTGACGATATTGCATAGAACGAAATTATGACAGGCAGCATATTTTGTGTAAATGTAAACAATATAAAATAACACAAAGTAATTCAGCTTTACAGAACAGAATTACGAAACAATATAAGGACGTTGCGGCGACTAGTTTTCACAGCCCCAAAAAAAAAAAAAATACATACACAAAACAGAACATACAGTCACGGTGACTACATTAAGACAGAGAAACGTGACTATATGTTGTGTTTTGTGTATGTATTTGTTTGCTGATAAAGGCTATTCGCCGCAACATCCTTGTATTGTTTCGTAATTCTGTTCTGTAAAGCTACATTACTTTGTGTTATTTATATTGTTTACATTTCCACAGCTTTACCGCAGTTTCTCTAATTATATTCATATTTTATTTTGTGTAACTGAATGTTTGTGGCTTATGAGTGTAACGTGGAAACGCCAGAGACAATCTTTACTTCACGTCTGATGGTTTGTTTAACTTGAACACGTTATAGACAATCCTTACTTCCCGTCTGTTGGCTTGTTTAACTTGGAAACGCCACAGACAATCCTTCATTCACGTCTGATGGTTTATTTAACTTGAACACGTCACAGACAATCCTGACTTCACGTCTAATGGTTTGTTTAACCTGAGTTATTCCCCTTCCTCTATCTAAAAACCACAAGACAAGACAACTGTTAATGTTCCAATGTGAAGCTTTGGTCATTCCCCGTTGACGCCGGGCTCCCTGGTGCAGAGGTTACACGACTTTCTCTGTAATCTCGTATACTCTCGTAAGTAACCTGACGTTGCGTGAGAATCGGTAGCGGTTCTCTCCACGTCAGTAATTTACTGGGTATGTGAGCCGGTCGCTCAGAAAGCAATGGCAAACTACTGAGCGTAATCTTGCCAAGAAATCAACAATCAGCTGGAAGATGCTGATGTTGACAGCGATGTCCTGTAAAGGATATACGAACAAAAAACAATGCCAGTTGACTAGGTATATCATGGAACAGAATACACTAGTTAAATGGAAGATAAATTACTATATCAGTGATCTCTCGGTCTCTTTAGATAACATTAGGGCCAGTATGAGGATAATTTTCTCAATATGCTCTTGAGAACTGTTTTATCTATACCCAGACAGAAGTTGTTTGCCTGCTCAGTGCCTTCTTGTTTCACATCATAACAAAATGTTGATCCTATAAACATTTAATTTCTTCTACCCGTGTGCTATATTTTCAATTCATACAGAGGTCTTTTTTTTTTTTTTTACGATAATTTTAAACTCAATTTAGTCCACGCTGTACTGATTTTTTCATGTAGGCTAGATTTCCCTATTACCAGTGTCCCTCGCCATGAGGCGAACCCACTCCGACCTCTGAGCTACTTGTAATTTACATCCCCAAGTCAAAGACGAGAAGTCAACATTTTAGTTCAACTGACCGGTGTAAGGGTTGAACCCGCTACCTTGCCATCAGCTCAAAAGAAGTTTAAAAGCGAGCGTTCTTATCCATCTCGTCATACTGACCTTCATACATAGGGTGATCCCCCCCCCCCCCCCCCCCCCCCCCCCCCCCCCCCCCCGACCCCCGACCCCCCCCCCCCTTCCCCACACCAAAAAAAAAAAAAAAACGAAACCAAGAAATCTGTGAAAGTTTTGGGCATTCATTGGGACGATGCAGAGGATTGGATCAAGATCAACTGTGGTTCCAGCAAGACGGGGGCCTCGCCACACACATCACATGGCCCTCTATCCTAACTGAGAGAGAGATTTCAGGGGAGACTGATCATCATTAAGTGTGACTTGGAGTGGGCACCGCATTCACCTGACTTGAACCTCCTAGATGTTTATCTATGGGAGTATCTCAAGAATAATGTGTACCAGAACAACCCTCTAACGATTGGTGAACTGAAGGCAGTAATCACATCAAAGGTCGGTCACGGAACTCCCCAGGAAAGAGGAATTCGGTCGAGTAATTGACACTTTAGCGCAACGTATGCAAGTGTGCATCCAACGCTGCGGAGGCCACTTGGAGCTTATGCTTGTGCAAAGCGACCGAGGTAACTGAAACGTTTGAAAATGATTTGCTTGACCTTTGTAGGATGTAATAAACTTTCTATGGGTTGTGTTTTGTGTGTGTCACGTAGTTCTAACAATCCATGTGTCAATTCTGGAGAGAAGGTCTGCGTGGCCGAATGGATAACAGCGCTCGTTCTTAAACATCCGATGTGCTAATGCTGAGGTAGTGGGTTCAACTCTTACACTGTCAGTTGGACTAACATGTTGACTTCTCTTCCTTCACTTGGGGACATAAATTACAAGTACCTCTGAAGTCATAATTGGTTCGTCTGATGGTGAGGGACACTGGTAATAGGAAAAGCTAATCCACACACACATATCTGTCCAACTACGCTTGAGTTCAAAGCAAGCAAGCACAGCAAAACAAAAACATTCTGGAGATTTTCTCAGGCAAGAGAAGGTCAGTCAGAAATCCAGACTCCTTGTGGCTTTCTCCGCATTATATCATGCTTCGTCTAGAAAAGCCTCCTTCCTTCAATGTTCAGTGAGTTATTATTCTTTCCTTATCTTAGACATGCTTACAGTTGTTTGGATGTTTTGGTGGGATTCTTCTGTGCTCCTGTGTTGAGGGGAGTGTGTCACACCTTGTTATGCAGGTCAAAGGTCAGTGCGTCACAACTAGTTATGTAAAGGCCAGTGTGTCTGACCTTGGCATGCATTTATGTCAGGTTTGTTGTCTCTAGACATATGTCATCAAAGGTAATGGACTCTATCTACCCGTGGGTAAGTTGTCATTACTAAAAATTTTGCCAGGGCAGAAGCCTTACAGCCTACCCTTTGTAATTTTCAACTGCCATGGGTTTTTAATGTGTACAACTCGTTTTTCGTCCATACCTGAGAAGGCTGATATTTGATCTCACGTACCTGAGAGATCAGAGGGGTGTGAGATATAATTTGATGCAAATGCTTCTTAGAAAAATGTCCAGCCTTATGCTGAGATCGAATCCAGTACCTTTTGAATCTTGGTTGGATATATGCAGCAAAAGTTAGTTAGTCATTAGTCACCTGTTCCAACTTTACAACAAAAGGTCACCACATAAAGCTCCGTTCCTGTGCCAATGAATATCACACAAAATGCAACTCACTGTCTCATGTGAAAAGTGGAACAGACAGCATTGCCAACAAACCAACAGCACGCACAGGCATACATGCATAGCGCCAGTTCCAGAATACCAATACAACAGTCCACCATGAAAATTACAGTTCATCGTCGATGGAAGCAGCAGTTACTAGAAAAGCAGCAGTTTCATACAAATTACTGCACAATGCAAAACAGCCAGTTCAGCAACCAAATGTCCGCCATTTTTCCGAACATGCAGCGCACAATACAAATAACCTAGACAGATGTAAAAGCAACTACACCAAATCCACAGCTCACAGTGTCGCTCCGTGCATTTTACTCAGTAGCTGGACACTGGGCCCATAGCTAGAGTTTTATGCGGGACGGAGCAGCCATTTCCATGTCAGCCCCCCTTAGTTGCATCTAACGAATGCATGACTAGTTACAGTGTTATTAATCTCCGCTTTCTTTATGGGCCCCGGAAACACACAGGCAAGAATTTTCCCTAAACACACATAATGGAACAGTCACATAATTACCATAATTGACATATGAAAAACAAATAATATAAGTCTTATATACTATAAATATTTGTATTTAAATCTGTGCTTTATATTATGAACATAATGTAAAGCTTTATAACATTAATTCCAGTCAATCATGTCACGTGAGAGTTTGACCAATCACATACGATGGAATGTGTACAAGCGTCACATAAACCAGGTTTATAACGATTGTATACTTCACATATTAACAGATTCTAATAAAAGTAACAATATTTTTAATATACAGATTAACTATGGTCTTTATCTTACAATAATGGAACACACACACATCTGTTCAGAGTGTGTATGTTGTGGGTATATACAACTGGGATCAAGGCGTAACTATTTTATATATCTTACGATACCACTGTAGGAGACACTGGGCATCTATGAGTGTACATAAAGTGGCATCCCATGTTTATCAAAGAATAAATAATGCTTCTGGCATTACCCTAAACGTTTATTTCATTACTGACCGATACAGTTTTTCAGATAACATCTAAAATACCTTGCAAGCAAAGGACTGCATTATCTTAGATGAAGAATTTCATATGCAATCAGTTTCACTCAGCTGTTCTTTATGTATTAAGACAAAATAGAGATATATACATTAGAAGAACCACATTAAAAATTATGTTTAACGTTACGATTATGATTTGGCACGCCCAGAGTGGTTTCACGGTCGCTGATTAGACCTACCCAGGCCTGGATGACTGACTAGACCTCTCTGAGTGTGGAAATGTCTCTTACGGTTAGAGCACAGTAGTGCTGACTGTCTATCAGATACAGATGATAGGACTTTTGATTTATATGCAGCACATCTTTGGGTAGCTTCCTCAATTTGTAGCTGCTCATAGGCCACCAAGCCAGTACACATCTGTGTTGTAACTAAGATACAGGCATATAATGCACAACTATTATAAAGCGGAATCTGTTATTTCTGTTTTGAGCTTCTTGCCATTCCAAGTAGCTTCCTCATCAACATCATGCTTCCTGCCAAATGGCACAGATGCTCATGTCGCTCCACATATCTCTCCTTTGTGTTCTGGATCAGTTACCTGATGGTATCCCCCCATGCTGGTCTTAGACCATCAAGCATCATTTTTCATGGTCTGTCTCTGCTAACACTGATCTTTCCAGTTGTCATTCTTCTTCTGTGGATGGCCAGCTCATGGATCTTGCCGATGTTATTAACGTCCATAAAGATATGTCGAGAACAGAGGACTTTGATGTCAGTGAATCCACTTCGCTGTCCAGGATGAAAGACTTGGGAGTAAGAATCGGCCCGGCCAGACGCGAGAGGTACGTCGGGACAACGAGGTGCCTCGTCAACCAACACAGAACTGGCACTATTAGCCAACGGACGCTCATGCATATGCTGAGGGGGGGGGGGGGGGAGGAGGAGGATCTGAGCACCTATGGACTTGTCCGGAGTGCAATGAAGATACCCCAACTGATAACATTCTTCTTCTGCTTCTTATCCTCCATTGGGGTATAATCCCTCATCCAACCCACACCAAGACGTCCTATCATTTGCAGCTCCTTCCATGTCCTTCCAATATTATTCATCTCTGTCTGTTATCCTCTTCTTCGTGTTTTTAGGTCCCCCACTATTTCGTTTGCCTCGTAGGTTCCAGACAAGACAGTTACAAGTTATAATGTCCTCAGGTTTTCTCAATGTGTGTCATATCCAGTGCCATTTCCTCATCCCTTGATTCACTGGAATTTGTGTAGTTCTCTCCATCAGATCTAAATGGATGATTCAGTCATACCATTTTAGTCTCCAATGCCTCTGTTCGCATATGACCAAAGAACACTGCCTACCTCTTTCTTTTAGTTGTGTACAATGTTTTACTTTCATTAGTCACTTTCATGAAGTCATTATTAGTTATTCTGGCTGCCCAAGGTATTTGCAAAATGTGTCTCAGAAACTAGACTCCGCTGCCTCTAAGCTGTTCCTGATTGGTCCACTCACATTCAAAGATTCACTGCCATAGAGCAAGCAGAACAGGTGGATATAACATATCCATACTCTGACAGTCAATAAAAGGAGCTTGCTGTATAACAAATGATAATTTAACGTTTCTGTCTTGGTCATGAAGGCATTTTCTGGCAATGAAAAAGCTCACATCCCCATATATACAGTATATTAGAAGGAACTTTGCCAAAAGATGCTGAATTAATACAGCACATATGAAACACCGTAACTAAGGCTGCCGGAATAAGGATTTAACTGTAGAATTAGTGCAGGACACAGCAAATATGAAACACCACAACTAAGGCTGCCGGAATAAGGATTTAACTATAGAATTAATGCAGGACACAGCAAACATGAAACAACATAATTAACCAATTAAGTGCCATATGATGATTAATCGTCTTAAGCGACTTGCTGTATCTGCCTTGGGCTTGTATATCACCAAAATGTCATTGCAATATGATACGTCTGCTAATATATTAACAATTTTAAGTCATAACTGTTTCCCTCCCCTACTTTCTATCTTCATCTTCCGTCATTCATATTTGTTTGGTCCAAACCTACTTGTTTGGCAAGAATCCATTACGGCTGCTGGAATTAGGAATGCCATTAACACTTTCGGAGAGCAGATGGTAGAATAAACTAGGGCAGTGCAGCAACAATCAGCATACACTTCCTTCAAGGGTTGTTAAGTGATGCTTAAGTTACGTCCAGTGTATAAGGATGTTACTGCTAGAATGATAGGTGGTTTCAAGACATATCATTGTACACAGGACATTTGGTATAAGGAGAGCTGAGAAAAGTTTTACAATATTCAGACATAATAGTGGTGGGCGAGACTCCATATGTATGCAGATATGGACGGACCAAATGTTAAGTTAGATCAGATTCTGTCCTCTGCTACAAGATATGATATAAGAGATATTATCCTCTAGAGATGTGATACAGGACAGTCTGTACTCCAGAGATGAAAAACAACTGAATGTCTTCATTGAGAGATGTTTGCAAGATATTTAGTCTTCATCCAGAGATGCAATAAAAGAGATTCAGTCTTCCACGAGAAATGTGGCAGAAGAGATACAGTCCTCAATTAGAAATGTGGCAGAAGAGATTCAGTCCTCCACTAAAGATGTGATACAGGAGGTTCAGTCCTCCTCTAGAGGTTACAAGAGATTCAGTCCTCTAGAAACACGATACAAGAGATTAAATCCTCCTCTAAAGATGTGGTAGAAGAGATTCAGCCCTCTTCTATAGATGTGATACAAGGAATGCAGTCCTCATCTATATATGTGATATAGATCTTTTATAGAGATGTGGTAGAAGAGATTCAGTCCTCTTCTAGAGATGTGAGTCAGGAGATTCAGCCCTCGTCTAGACATTAATGGAAATTCACTCCTCTAGAGACATGATACAAGAGATTCAGTCCTCCTCTAAAGATGTGGTAGAAGAGATTCAGTCCTCCTCTATAGATGTGGTAGAAGAGATTCAGTCCTCCTTTATAGATGTGATACAGGAGATTCAGTCCTCCTCTAGAGATGTGATACAGGAGATGCTGTCCTCATCTAGAGATGTGATACAGGAGATTCAGTCCTCCTCTAGAGATGTGTTACAGGAGACTGTCCTCCTCTAGAGATGTGATTCAGGAGATGCAGTCCTCTTCTAGAGATGTGATACAGGAGATTCAGTCCTCCTCTATGGTTGTGACACAAGAGACTAGGTCATCTTCAAGAGATGTGATAAGGAGATTTAGTCCTCTAAAGATGGCACACTGATGAAAGTTCACTTGAAGTTAACCTAACAGTGCTCCACTGCACTGTCACGAGTCTGTGGTTCTGAGACCCAGTCATCCTCTGGAGATGTGCGATGCAGCTGGTTTAGGAGATCCAGCTCTTCAGTTGAGAGTTGAGGCTGTGCTGGAGATGAGAGATTCAACCCTCATTAGGAGATGAGGTACTGCTTGAGCTGAGATGCTGGGGTTGTTGTTGCACTAGAATGTTCAGCAGCACAATAGTCTGGTCCAACTTGAGATCGATCTTGTTGATCTAATCAGATAAATAAATATCCCCAATCAAGAAATTAAACATATTTTGAGTGTATGAATGCTAATTACTAATAATTAGTGAAAAGCAGACAAATATAAAAAGTCGAAACAATCACATTAATAATATAAGAATAAGTTTATGGGCAGCCAGAAAGCTCGGTGTTTGGTGCAGTGATATATTGTTAAATGACCATTGTTAGCAGAGCACACAAGGAAGCAAAGAATAGTAACACCATAATCTACCACGCATGACAATGAAGGTAAATTGCTTCTCCATACAATAGACAAAATTAGCTAAAAAACTGAACAAACCATGAACAAGTCTCAAGAAAAGGAAAGAAACCATGACTCAACTATCCAAGATAAAGGAGACGCTTTTCCTAAAAAAAAGTCTGAAGAAATGTGAAGAAAGTCACAACAAATCTGGATCACCAACTTACCTCCTTTTCCGTAGGAAAACCTCCAGAATTTATGTCTGGAGTGTTAAAACCATTTTTCAACGGGGAAAGACAGCACGGGCGTTAGGAGAAAAAAAATATAAGATTAGCATTTTCAGTTTATGCGAAATAAGATGAAAGGGAGCGGACTAAAAGCTTCTAAATACAGATGAAACAGTGCTGTTCACAAACAATAGAGGAAAATGCCCCACACAGTGAAAGAATGGCCCTAACGGAGAAGAGCTCAACAACTGGCAGTTTCTTTCCACGTAAAATACATACAGCAACATGGGTGTCACCAACCACAATACAGAACACCACATTTTTCAAATTTACATTACCAAAACATTTCAATCATCTCTACATGATGTGCACGTTTTTAGAAATGCACATATAGATTTAGATCACTACCTGTTGATAAGTAAAATGAAGTTGAAACTCAAAGAGACATTGTATAAAATCTTATGCTCATGGACATTTTGTGTGTTTTTTATTTTTGCTATCGCTCGCTTTGAACCTGAGCGTAGTCCATACACACAACTTCTAGTAGCACTGATTACATTTCGTGTGTGGATTAGCTTGCCTTATTACCAGCGTCCCTCGCCATCAGGCGAACCGACTCCGACTTCAGAGGTACTTGTAATTTACGTCCCCAAGTCAAGGATGAGAAGTCAACATTTTAGTCCAACTGGCCCGTGTAAGAGTTGAACCCTCTACCTCAGCATCAGCACACTGGATGTTTAAGAATTAGCGCTCTTATCCATTCGGCCATGCTGAGCTCGCTAATGTAAACTGATAGGAAATCTCATAAAAACTACGGAACAACTTGTGGTTATAATTTCTAATAAGTATCGGGTTCTACATTAGTTAGCAAGACTTGAGTATGGAAGACCTGTAGATGCATATGGAACAAATTTCGTATACAGTCCTTGAAAAAAAAAAAAAACACATAAACGCATGGATAATTCCCAAAATCATTTTAAAAATGAGGCGGGAAGGAGGAGGAGGAAAAGGAGGGAAATTAAAAATGGAGATTTAATTAATAGCTAGGCTGAAACCGACACTGTGGTGAAGGGGTTACGGAAGCAATTCGCAATCCCGCATTCGAAACACAGCTGCAGGCGATTTGGAAACAGACTGCCTTGTGCTGGTTTCATACAGGCATGGGTGCTGGTCGTTCAGAAAACAATGGCAAACTACTGAACGTAAATTTGCTAGCAATCCCAAACAGCCCAAAAATGCTGCGGTTGACTGCAACGTCCTGTAAAGGATATGCAACAAGATCGAAGCTACTAACATAGCCCGTGAAAACTAGAAAAAAGACACAGATACAGAGACAAGGTTCAAAATGCCAGAATGAATTTCCTTGTAAATATCACTTTAAAATACCACAAGCGAACAAACCTGGTTTTCGAGTCGTCCCATACGAGCACAGAGCGTTAGTTTCTCCTTGTCCCGTATGTTACCATAATATGTTGGCTTACCAATCGTCTGATCAAGTCTGTTACAGAAAAAAGAAGCCAAGAGACATGATAAAGAAGCATTAGCTGTGCTTGAATGGGGTTTGCAATACAGCCTGTGATAAACTAGTCACTATATCAAATATGTCGTATTTCATGGAAACAAAAACAATCAAATACAGTTTCTAGAAAAACTGGGAATGACAAGAGAGTTGATGAAAGAAATTTAAAAAAAAGCAATATTTCTGCCACGTTAAAAGACATAACACTCTTCAGTTATCAGTTATCAGTTGGGGTATCTTCGTTGCACTCCGGACATGTCCATAGGTGCTCAGATCCTCCCCCCAGCATATGCATCAGCGTCCGGTGGCTAATAGTGCCAGTTCTGTGTTGGTTGACGAGGCGCTTTGTTTTCCCGATGTACCTCTCGCGTCTGGCTGTGCCGATTCTTACTCCCAGGTGTTTCATCCTGGACAGCGATGTGGAATCACTGACGTCAAAGTCCTCTGTTCTCGCCATATCTTTAAGGACGTTAATAACATCGGAACGATCCATGGGCTGGCCATCTACAGGGGGTGCAGGGCCAGCCAGTTTGTCAGCTCGTTCATTTCCCTCGACTCCCGCATGTCCCGGGACGAAGATGAAGGTGACTTTACGGACAACAGACTTCCACAGCGATTCAGTCCACTGTCTACGTACAGATCCAGCTTCGACCTTCTGAATCATGCTCATTGAATCACTTAGTACACACACGTTGGTATAATGCTGTGATTCCAGCCATATGAAAGCCTGTGTAACTGCCATCACCTCCATCGTCATGCTGCTCGTGGTCAAAGAGTGGGCACCACTGGATTCTTGAACGGTTCGGCCCACCGAACGGGCTGTAAATGCCCACGCACTTCTCTGCTGCTTTACAACAGATCCATCTGTATAGATGAGCACTTCGGGGCTATCTGAGTGTTCATAGATGAGCGCGCTGACTTCTGCATTGACAGCGACAGGGTTCTGCTCTCTGCACTGTCTGTCGAGTGTGATAATGCAGGAGAAAGTGCACTTAAAAGCTGGAGGCACCGGCACCCATTCCTTGCCGGGGTTGATACTGGTAAGACTGCAGACCTGTCTGACGACATCTTCCGCCCGACCCATCCATGATTTGCCCCTCTTTAGCCTGTCACCCTTTTCTCTGAATATAGTGTCATGCAGAGGGTGCTGCTCATCTGCACTTATTTTTAAGTATGCACGAGCTCTCCAGATCTTGATCCTGTGTTCCATTGTCGGGAAGTCAAGGAGGTATCTCATTGCTACACAGCTGGTGTCTCTCGTGCAGCCCAAAATGATGCGCATGGCTTCGTTTTGTACCTTTTCAAGTCTTCCAATCTGTGTAGGGCTGACAGTGAGGATGGCCAGGGCATACTCGATGCGTGAAAGCACAAGTCCTTGGAACAGAAGTATTAGCAGTCTTTGCTCGATATTGGCAGTCGCCATGACTCTCATTGCTGACAAACCTTTTCGAGCCTTCGTTATGACATAATCGACATCATCTCTGAAGGACAGGCTACGATCAAGCCTCACGCCAAGATATGTCATTGACTGGGTTCTACTCAAACTGCTCCCATCCATTCTTACTGCCGGCAGGTCTGTTTTATAACACTCTTATAACAACCATTTTGGAGGGTAAGGTTGAAGGTAGGCGTGCAAGAGATAGACAATGATACAAATGGGAAGATACATCAAGAGATGGACGAACATCAGTCTGACAGAATGTACAGTCAAGGCGAGAAACAGACAATGTTGGAGATCAATTGAGCCAACCTTCATTTTGGAGATGGCACCTGATTGATTGATTGTATCAAATTATTTAAATCATGCACGTCAAGAGGTTATGGGCTATTTATTCAGAAATTCAATACAATGTTAGTCTGAAAAATGAAAGGCACAAACAATAGATTGCCCGATTTACTGCCTAGCATATTTGGCTGCATCTCATCAGGTGCATACTGCAGAAATGTTAGTCGTTAAAAGCACACTATATAGCGCTTTAAAACTGAAGATTTATAAATAATTTGCCCGTGCCATTGAGTTCATGCAGTATGCTGAGATTCTCCTTGTGTGATCTATAACAGGAGATTGGAACACTGCTAAGATTCTCCTTGTGTGATCTATATGAGGAGATTGGAACACTGTGCTGCGATTCTCCTTGTGTGATCTATCTATATGAGGCTGGAACACATACTAACATAACTGTGTGCAATGAGACTGATCCTTGACCAAAAGCCAAACACCTAGCATAGCTCCTTGAAGATACACAATTGGGATTAGTGGGAAAAAGAAATAAATCATGTCTTACCTTCGTTGTAGCTCTTTTATCCTGACCATCATATTCAGGTGACCTTGTGAATACTGTTCTATCACATCTCTGACATCGTATGGCTTCCGTGCTTGCTGTTGAGAATAAAACATACAAGTCCCATAGCGGATAACGTCAGTGGGGTTTATTTTTTCCCATTTGCCTGCTTTGAACTCAAGCGTAGTCCTTATACTACTTCTAGTGGACTGGACAGATATTTGTGTGTGGATTAGCTTTCCCTATTACCAGTGTCCCTCACCATCAGGCGAACCCACTCCGATTTCTGAGATATTTGTAATTCACGTCCCCAAGTCAAGGACGATAATTCAACATTTTAGTCAAACTGACCAGTGTAGGGAATAAATCCACTACCTCGGTAACAGCACAGCGGGTGTTTCAGAACAAACTCTTATCAATTCAGCCATGCTGACCACCAATGATCAATGGGGTGTGAAATGCTAGGCCTTCACATCTTCTTCTTCTTCTTCTTCTTCTTCTGCTTCTGCTTCTTCTTCTTCTTCGTCTTCTTCTTCTTCGTCTTCTTCTTCTTCTTCTTCTTCTTCTTCTTCTTCTTCTTCTTCTTCTTCTTCTTCTTCTTCTTCTTCTTCTTATTCTTCTTCTTCTTCTTCTTCTTCTTCTTCGTCTTCTTCTTCTTCTTCTTCTTCTTCTTCTTCTTCTTCTTCTTCTTCTTCTTCCTTCTTTTTCTTCTTCCGGTAGAGAATGTTAGACCAAGCATAAGATAGTGGTTTGTGCATAAGGGGCCATATAAAGATGCAGCATATTGATCATGTGTATATGTGTTTCAGCGGGCATGTTGGTGTAATGGTTATGATGTTAAGATGACAATGTGATATGTATTTCAGCATGAGTGATGGTGTAATGGTTAGGATGTTCAGCTGACAATATCATATGGTGGAGCCAGGATGTGATGTCAGCTCTTGAAGTCCGCTATAGGAGGGAAAGACTGGTCGCCTTTTACTCCAGACACCCAAGGGTACAACATGGGATGGTCCTAACACTTCATCGGTCACTGCTTTGGGAGTTGTTTTGTGTGTTGTGTGTGTTTCAATATGACTTGGACAGATATCCGATTAAGTATGTTAAAAAACGAGACCTGTGATATTTTTCACCATAACAATATTCAAGATTCGTGAAAGTATAGGAAATGAGATGACCAGTTCCATTCAAACCACCTTTCCAGAATATAAGCGGAAAATCCAGAAAATTACCTGGTATCCAGTGCATGAGGTTGTGTCAACCCTTCAACTGTCGTTGTCATAAAACAAATCCTGCCACTGCTGAGTCCAGCCTGCAGCGCTGGCTGGGTAAACAAGCACACAAACTATTATGCTACTGGCTTCTTTTGGGTACATGCTCATCATCATGCAGCAATTCCTTCGCAGAACGTTGCTCTCATAATGCCCGCCTAAACATTTCTCGACCCCTTGCAAGGTCTCCTGCCTCGTGTCCCAGGTGTTTGTAATGTCCTGTGTCTATCCTTGTGCTAGTCGACTCCTCCCTGTCTCTTCTTCCAGACCCCAGGCCTTCCTCGCTGTTCTCTCCAACCACTGTGACGTTTATTATGGCCAATGTAGTTAAGCTTCTGAGACTTGATGTACCAGCCACCTTTATTTCTTTAAACATTTTCTTGTGCTCATTTTAGGCTAGGTCAACCTGAGAATAAAATCTCGGCCTTGATGGGGGTTGAGTTGAGTTGAGTTAAGTTAAGAACCGACATCACTGCACTCAGGACATTCCCATACGTGCTCCGTCCCCTCGTTCATGGGGGTTTGAGCACATAACCAATGGGCCAGCAGGCAAGCAAATTAGCTACTGTACCATCACAGCTTTCTTGACCTCCAGAATTCAAGTACATTTTCTGGCTCATTAAATCAAGTACAATTTCTGAAGAATCGTTATGGCAAAAGTAGCCTTTTGCAAGATGGAAAACTCGATTAAAGGGGCTGATTGGTCTCGAGGTATGGTGTCCGCCTCGAGTGCTGGAGGTCCCGGGTTCAAGCCCCGGTAAGGACCGGAATTTTATCACGTGGACTTCCAGTAATAAAATTTCCCCTGGTCTCTGGGTAGTGAGATCGGACGCCCGTGTGTATTGTTGCGCACGTAAAAAATCCCTTGGCAGTTGGAAATCGAAAAAGAGTAGCCTAACGGCGCTGCCCGGGCAAAATTTCGAGTTAAAAATCTACCC
Organism: Cepaea nemoralis; assembly: GCA_014155875.1. Taxonomy (NCBI): domain Eukaryota; kingdom Metazoa; phylum Mollusca; class Gastropoda; order Stylommatophora; family Helicidae; genus Cepaea; species Cepaea nemoralis. The sequence goes on from JACEFZ010019847.1 coordinate 32,209, forward strand.
AAAGTATTTCAGGATCCTCGCCAATGCTACGGAGGTCGGGCATTGAGCTGAGGTCTTCCAGACTCAGGTTTGAGTTAGGAGGAAAACGGAGCACTTATGGGTTGCACCCGTGTACCGTGATGTTGATTTAACGACTAAACTAAGATGGAAAACATACTGGCCAATAAAAAGATGTCAATTGCAAAGCGAAAAAGAGTGTTGAAGTGCCACACAGAACATGTACTTTTGTATGGTGTAAAATGTTGACAATGAGCTGACAGGCTGAAAAACATCTAATGGCAGTGGAAATGTGGCTTCTGAAGAAAGAATGCCGTGGACAGACAGAAACATTAATGAGCAAGTCCAACAAGAAACAAATGAAAACTGTAAACTGATTAAAGAAATTAGACTTAGTCAAGATTATTTTGGGCACTTTACGAGAAGAAATAAACAGGAGAACTATGTGACAACTGGCAAGATTGAGAGAAAAAGAATAAGGGGAAGGCAGAGAGGTAAATATCTGGACAGCTTGGCCATGTGCCATAATCGAGACAAGAACACAGAGCCTGATCCACTACTCCGGTGATCACGTGACATGGCATAACATGATCACCCAGTGGCACATGATGATGATGACAATGTCTGATCTACACTGTCAGGTAAAAACTCTTCCTTTATTCATATCATTCAAGCAACATCTCTAACTGGACAATCAGCTTGTTGAAATCAACACTGCAATCTTCTATCTCACGTCCAACAAAGAATGTGGGATGTAGCAGAGACGGCATTAAAACAAACAAAACATCTAACATACTCCCTATACATACCTGAAACTTTCGCCTTGCAACAAAGAATTTGATCTTTCTTATGACCCGTATCATTGCTTTGTGACCATCAGTCAGCCTACCAATATACAATTTATCAATGTATTTGCTTCAGAAACTGTTGTAATGAATTAACTATTTCAGTTCTGCAAAACAACAACAACAACAAGAACAACAACTGCTACTACTGCTGCTGCTGCTGCGGCTACTACTACTACTACAGCTTCTACTACTACTACTACTACTACTACTACTACTACTACTACTACTACTACTACTACTACTACTACTACTACTACTACTACTTCTTCTTCTTCTTCTTCCTCCTCCTCCTCCTCCTCCTCCTCCTCTTCTTCTTCTTCTTCTTCTTCTTCTTCTTCTTCACACATGAACGTCTATGCCACTTTGCAACGCACTTCACAATGACAGCTCTGGTACCAATACCGGTGTATGATGAGTGGATTTTTTGACTGGTTTGGTAAAATATGGTCAAATGAGTCAAGTCACTTACTGCTCTGGTTTGTATATAAGTTCCTCATAATCATCTTCCAAGTCTCCCATGTCTGAAGATGGTTTTCCAATAAAGCTTCTGGATGGGGTGCCTGTTGATGGGATTGTACAAGGGTAAGTTAATAAGTAAGTCACTAATGGCTGTAGAAAAATAACTAAATATGATAACAACTTGAACACCAGTTTATTGTTACACATACATTGCCCCTTTATTTCTCAACATAAATTCCACCAACATTGATGCACTTATCCCATCGTTTTATCAGTCTTCCCAAATCGGCTGCATAGAACTGCGTGCTGTTTTCTAAACCATGTTTTCACTTCACATTCAACTTCGGCGTCATTCGCGAAGTGTCTCCCGCCAAGGTGGATTTTCAGTGTTTATGCTGACAAATGTTTATCCCGTAAAGCGGTGCACAGCTGGGTAGAAAACGTTACAAGAGCGAGTCAATAAGTAAGTCACACAGTTCTCTGGGATGGTAGGTCAATGAAAACAAAGCACGCAGTTCTATGCAGCCAGTTTGGGAAGACTGATCTGCTTCTTCTTTTTGTTCGCTCGCTTAAACTCGAGCGTAGTCCTTACACCTGTTTAAAGAAGTAAAGACTGATAAAACGATGGGATAAGTGCATCATTGTTGGTGGAGATTATGTTGAGAAATAAAGGGACAATGTATGTATACAATTAAACTGGTTTCAAGTTGTTATCATATTTAGGTAATATTTTACAGCCATTTATGACTTACTTATTTACTTACCCTCGTAGATACAAAGTATTTATGATTGAAAAAAAGATATTCATGGTAGAAACGATGGATTCATGGTTGAAACAAAGGATTCATGGTTGAAAAAAAAAGGATTCATGGTTGAAACAACAATGTAATTATGGTTGAGACAATGTATTCTTGGATGAAACAATGTACATATTGTTGAAAATATTTTCATGGTTGAAACAATGGACATATTGTTGAAAGAATATTTTCATGGTGAAAACAAAGCATCAGACTTATGTAGAAAATAAAAACTACAAGAAACGGACACAGTTAGGGATTATACATTTGTTGCAGTTTTTATTCATTCTATTTATCTATATTTTGTAGTCTTATCATTTTACGCTCTTATTTTGCTTCCATTTGTTTTTGCTTGCTATATTATACTATATTTTTGGTGGTCGTATTTATTTATAGAGAGAACATTGTCGTAACGGTTAAGGTATTACGCTGACAATGCAGTGAATGCGGTCTGACGAGGATCTGATGTCAGGTCTCGACATTCACTGTGGGATAGAAATGTAGTCCATCTGTTCCTCTGCGCACGTAGGACTACAAAATAAAATGTGATGATCTTAGTCCTAGCACTGCAGATACCCACAGTAGGTTCCTATTGCGGAATTTTATAGCTGCTTTAATATTTAGTCATTTATATGAATTTAAAAAAAAATCTTAACGTGACATATTTTTCATAAACTAATCACTGTTACTCTCATTGTAAAATATGCTAATCATTCACTTACTGGGAATGCGTAATAATTGATTACTCATATCTGGCCCTGTCAGGGAGGTCATACTCTCCTGTCTTTCCAAGCCTCCGCTGCCTAGAGAGTTCCGAACACTTTTCCGTTTCTTTAGGAGGCTGGCCTTCCTTGCCATCCTGAAAGCAAAACAAAATATGTCAGCCAGCATCTCGTACATGTCGTATACAAATAAGATGGAGGAAAGGGGTACTTTTCCATACCTTGACATGTCATTGGGGATATATCGTTTCTAGACAAACTGGCATTTGATAGGTTGGTTAGTTGCTTGTCTTTTACAGGATGTTGTCTGTCTTTTACAGGATGTTGTCTGTCTTTTACAGGATATTGCCTGTCTTTTACAGGATGTTGCCTGTATTTTACAGGATGTTGCCTGTATTTTACAGGATGATGCCTGTCCTTTACAGGATGTTGCCTGTATTTTACAGGATGTTGCCTGTCCTTTACAGAACATTGCATGCCCTTTACAGGAGGTCACCTGTCCTTTACAGGAGGTCACCTTTCCTTTACAGGAGGTTGCCTGTCATTAAGGATGTTGCAATCAACCCAACAGAGTTTAGTTTGTGATTTTCTAGGGCCATGTTACATTTAGTAGTTTTCTATTGCTTTCTGAATGCCCGGCATCCTTACATTGTGAAAATCAATGCAATGACCAAATCCAAAATCCAAATCCCAAATCACCCAGGACTGACTCTAAACCCGTTGATATTGTGAAACCACGCTCACTATCCCTTGTTATACACTGATACTAAGGCATCCAGGAATATGTCACTATCGTTGTCATGACAGAGGAATTGCCAATCGTCATTGTAAGCTCTAATACTGAAAGAGCAAGCTTCAGGAAGCGGAAACTGGCATGTTCTGGGTGGAATGGCTAGCATCGCTTGACAGGACGGAGGTTATGAGCATACCATGGATGTTATACCCAGGGCATGCTGGTGTGGGGTAGTGAGCATACCATGGATGTTCTACCCAGGGGATGCTGGTGTGTGGGGTAGTGAGCATACCATGGATGTTCTACCCAGGAGATGCTGGTGTGGGGTAGTGAGCTTATCATGGATGTTCTACCCAGGAGATGCTGGTGTGGGGTAGTGAGCTTATTATGGATGTTCTGCCCAGGAGATGCTGGTGTGGGGTAGTGAGCTTATCATGGATGTTCTGCCCAGAGGATGCTGGTGTGGGGTAGTGAGCTTATCATGGATGTTCTACCCAGGAGATGCTGGTGTGGGGTAGTGAGCTTACCATGGATGTTCTACCCAGGGGATGCTGGTGTGTGGGGTAGTGAGCATACCATGGATGTTCTGCCCAGGGGATGCTAGTGTGGGGTAGTGAGCTTATCATGGATGTTCTTCCCAGGGCGTGCAGGTGTGTGGGGCAGTGAGCTTATCATGGATGTTCTGCTCAGGGCATGCAGGTGTGTGGGGTAGTGAGCTTATCATGGATGTTCTGCCCAGAGGATGCTGGTGTGGGGTAGTGAGCTTATCATGGATGTTCTACCCAGGAGATGCTGGTGTGTGAGGTAGTGAGCTTATCATGGATGTTCTACCCAGGGCATGCTGGTGTGTGGGGTAGTGAGCTTATCATGGATGTTCTACCCAGGGGATGCTGGTGTGTGGGGTAGTGAGCATACCATGGATGTTCTGCCCAGGGGATGCTAGTGTGGGGTAGTGAGCTTATCATGGATGTTCTTCCCAGGGCGTGCAGGTGTGTGGGGCAGTGAGCTTATCATGGATGTTTTGCTCAGGGTATGCAGGTGTGTGGGGTAGTGAGCTTATCAAGGATGTTCTGCCCAGAGGATGCTGGTGTGGGGTAGTGAGCTTATCATGGATGTTCTACCCAGGAGATGCTGGTGTGTGAGGTAGTGAGCTTATCATGGATGTTCTACCCAGGAGATGCTGGTGTGTGTGGTAGTGAGCTTATCATGGATGTTCTACCCAGGGGATGCTTGTGTGTGGGGTAGTGAGCATACCATGGATGTTCTGCCCAGGGGATGCTAGTGTGGGGTAGTGAGCTTATCATGGATGTTCTGCCCAAGGCGTGTAGGTGTGTGGGGTAGTGAGCTTATCATGGATGTTCTGCCCAGGGCATGCAGATGTGTGGGGCAGTGAGCTTATCATGGATGTTTTGCCCAGGTCATGCAGGTGTGTGGAGTTGTGAGCCTATCATGGATGTTCTGCTCAGGGCATGCAGATGTGTGGGGTAGTGAGCTTATCATGGATGTTCTGCCCAGGGCATGCAAGTGTGTGAGGCAGCGAGCATACCATGGATGTTCTGCCCAGGGCATGCAAGTGTGTGAGGCAGCGAGCATTCCATGGATGTTCTGCCCAGGGCATGCAGGTGTGTGGGGCAGTGTTGCCATTTTGACGCTGTTCGCACTAAATTTATTGCCTTTTCAAGTCATTTAGTGCCAAAAGTTGGCATTTAGCGCGGCCGCGTTAATTTGGTGCTTCACAAATTTTTGGGTGCTTTTCAGTGCTTTTTTGGTTGGTAAAAATTACTTTAAAAAATCATTATGGGGACACTAAAAAGCCGAATTTGAACTGAAGCAAGGGAGTAAAACAGTCTTAGTACATTACCGTGCAATATTCAAGTAATTTAACTTCCTTTAATACGATTTAATTGAAGTGAGTGACTGCAACGCGCAGGCAATATGCAATGCGTTAAAAGATTGTTTAAACAAGAATGGACTTGAGTTGCAAAGACTAGTTGCACTCGCCACTGACAATGCATCTGTCATGACAGGTGTAAACAATGGAGTATATACAAAATTAAAATCCGTAGTTCCTCATTTGGTACTAGTTAGGTGTGTATGTCATTCCCTTCAGCTGGCAGTGTCACAGGCTGCAGCTGCTTGTCTGCCCAGGAACATAGAGTTCATGATTAGAGAAACATATAACTGGTTTTCTCACTCAAGTCTTCGTCAAGCAAAATACAGGGAGCTTTTTGCTTTATTAAATGATGGACAACATCCGCTGAAGGTTGTTCAATTAAGCCAGACACGATGGATGTCCATTCAATCTGCCATTGTCAGAATATTGCAGCAGTGGGTCGAGCTCAGAACTCATTTTGATATAGCAAGTCTCAACGAGCGCTGTTATACAGCAGACCTACATTCTGTGTTTAGCGACATGAAAAACTATGTGTATCTCATATTTCTCAAGCATATTCTCGGAGAAGTTCACAGTGTGAATAAGAAATTCGAAGCAGATATACAGGATCCAACAAAAATACTCAGCGATCTTGTTCAACTCACTGATTATATCAGTTCAAAGACTGCTATTCCTGTGGGGAAAAATAACAGAAAGTAATGCTATTCAAGATTATTTTGATCCTAATCCCAATCTAGGTTATGAGTTTGAGAAAGAAATAGCAGACTACCAGTTTCCTGATGAGAAAGAAATTCGTGGAAGGTGCATCCAGTTTTTAATAGAGCTGTTGACACAGCTGCGTTTACTTTTGCCCGATAACGTTCGAGTGTTGCAGTCCATGTCATGTCTTAGTGGAAGTGAATGTCTACAGCCAATGAAGTCCTGTATATTGGATCTTGCTAAAATGTTTGTAGAAGATGCAGCTACTCTCACCCGCATCGATTTCCAGTGGAGAAAACTTCATCATATGCAGTGGTCACAGACCTCTGACAAACTTGGACTGTGAGAAGAAATAGCCTCATACAGGGATGCCACCGGTGAAAATCCTTTCCAAGATCTTACAGATTTATCTTTAACTGTGCTCATTTTACTTCATTCTAATGCGGACGTGGGGCGTATTATTTAGTCAGATGGGAGGTATAAAATCAAAATTGCGGAACAGACTGAGCATCAAGAGTTTGACAGCTGTTTTGACTTTTAGATATGGAATGAAGAGATATGGCAAATGCTGTCATGATTATAAACTACCTAAGGCTATTCTACGAAAAACTGGATCACAGGAATCATATACACGTTTCTTTCAATCATTACGATCATCATCGCAGGAGCAAACACACCAGGAAATAGCTACAGAAACGGAAGAGGAGTTGTCTGACTGGGATTTGGCAGATCTGGAATAAACTTCATTCTAATATTCAGTGATAATAATAAATTATAATGTGCTACTTTATAACATTTTGAATGAATACCGCCAGTGCTTGTTTTGGTGCTTTCGCAAAAAAATATTATTGCAATTTATTGCTTTTTTGGCTTGAGAGTAGTTCTGATTGGGATGTGACGGATCTGGAATAAACTTCATTGTAATATGAAGTGATAATAATAAATTTTACTGTGCTACCTTGTTACATTTGTAATAAAAACAGTTGGTGATTTTGTTTGTTTCTTTGGTGCTTTCCAAAAAAATTGTTTGGTGCTTTTTGGTGTCGATTTTGGCGCTTTTTCATCAAAAGGAGATGGCAACACTGGTGTGGGGTAGTGAGTATATCATGGATATTCTGCCCAGGGCATGCAGGTGTATGGGGTAGTGAGCTTATCATGGATGTTCTGCCCAGGGCGTGCAGGTGTGTGGGGCAGTGAGTATATCATGGATGTTCTGCCCAGGGCATGCAGGTGTGTGGGGTAGTGAGTATATCATGGATGTTCTGCTCAGGGCATGCAGGTGTGTGGGGTAGTGAGCTTATCATGGATGTTCTGCCCAGGGCATGCAGGTGTGTGGGGCAGTGAGTATATCATGGATGTTCTGCTCAGGGCATGCAGGTGTGTGGGGTAGTGAGCTTATCATGGATATTCTGCTCAGGGCATGCAGGTGTGTGGGGCAGTGAGTATATCATAGATGTTCTGCCCAGGGCATGCAGGTGTGTGGGGCAGTGAGTATATCATGGATGTTCTGCCCAGGGCATGCAGGTGTGTGGGGCAGTGAGTATATCATGCATGTTCTGCCCAGGGCATGCAGGTGTGTGAGGTAGTGAGCTTATCATGGATGTTCTGCCCAGGGCATGCAGGTGTGTGGGGCAGTGAGTATATCATGGATGTTCTGCCCAGGGCATGCAGGTGTGTGAGGTAGTGAGCTTATCATGGATGTTCTGCCCAGAGCATACAGGTGTGTGGAGTAGTGAGTATATCATTGATATTCTGCTCAGGGCCAGCAGGTGTGTGGGGTAGTGAGTATATCATGGATGTTCTGCCCAGGGCATGTAGGTGTGTGGAGCTCTGAACAGGCTAGCAGATTAGCTGCTGCTGCTGCTCCTCTGGGCGAATACTTCCTAGAATTGAGAGGAGAATACAGTTGAACAGATGAAGTATCAATATCTTGAAAGACTGGCTCAGATGGCAGTGAATGGAGGGTCTGGATGAAACTCAAAAGTATAGAGGTAAAACTTGGTGAACTTTTAATCAAATTGTTACAGGAATAATCAACACGGGAATACTGTGGCGGCTTTTAAAGATGGAGACGGAGCACGTGTGGGAATGCCCTCAGTGTAGGAATGTTGATTCTTAAAGTCAATATTCAGTTTGCCCTGTTATGTAGAGTTTATACTAATCATGTCTCTGGAAGATCTGAGTCTATTCTATACATTTTATACTGCCACACCCGGATGGAAACACTACCTTACAGATTTAAGCTAAGAGTACATGCATGTGCTTCTAAAATAAAAAAGTGACTCAGAATCTGTGACCACATATTCACGTAACTTACCTAGATAAAGCAGATGAAGAAGATGAATGGTTCATCTGGGGCTTGTAGTTTTTATCCTGGATGTGAATCTTCCAGGTTGCTAGAGAGCTGAATGTTGGCTCGGCTGCATGGCATCTCCATAGACACTGATGAGAAAGACCATTTATACTTGTTGAAATACTGATGTGCATCGCTGTTACATGTGTACACACGTCTCTGGCTTAAACGGGGATAATACAATTGATAACTTATTAACATTTCAAGGAAGTTCCTATCTCTGTTAATATGTTCAAACACACTCCTCTCTGATGTACCTAACACAGTCATCATGTTCACACACACACACACACACACACACTCTCTCTCTCTCTCTCTCTCTCTCTCTCTCTCTTCTCTGATATGCGTATCTCCTATCTCAGTCAACATTTTCACACACACACACACGCTCTCTCTTCTCATATATGCCTATCTCCTATCTCAGTCAACATGTTCACACACACACACACACACACACACACACACACATTCTTCTTTGATATGCCTATCTCCTATCTAAGTCAACATGTTCACACACACACACTTTTCTGATATGCCCCCCCCCCCCCCCCACCCTGTAAAGGTGTAGGAGCTGGAGTGTTCCAATGACCCCAAGACCTATGCCAACACTAGTGTATGGGGGTGGAGGGGTGGCGGGGTTACCATGTCAAATTGTTCAAGGGATGGTAAACCTACGAAGAGAAACACAAACCTGCTGCCTTGTAGATATTGTAAGTGGACTGGGGACAGTCAAAGGCTAGCGAAGGCAAACGTGCTGAACCATTGAGTGGCTTAACAAAACAGTACACAGCAATTTGCTAAGCACCACACACAGAGCATCATCGGCAATCCAACTCTCCAATCTTCTCTGTTATTTCCATATGTCTATCAGAAGCTGGTCTGGCTTATATTATTATTTGTTGCCCAGCTGTATAAGTTTCCTACATACTTACTAACTACTACTACTACTAGTAGTAGTAGTAGTAGTAGTAGTAGTAGTAGTAGTAGTAGTAGTAGTAGTAGTACAAACTTTCAAACTACTGCTAGTTACTACTAGTACTACTAGTTAAAAAGAAAGTTAGTTGTATATCCTTTACAGGACGTCGCAGTCAACACCAGCATTTTATTCTGTTGTGTGATCTCTTGGCAAGTTTACGTTCAGTAGTTTGCCACTGTTTTCTGAACGACTGGCACACGTACCATTTCGTAAAAAACCAACGCAAGGCGGTTTGCGGGATTACGAATTGCGACTGAAACTCCTTCGTCATGGGGCGGATACTAAACCTATCTCTGTTGTAGTACTACTAACTGGCAATTGAACCTCGGAACATCGTGTTGGTTTATGAATGCACAAAGACAAACTACAACTCGGCCAGATCCAAATTAACAACGTTTAAATCCATTTATTATCAGAATCCGCTTGTACTTGTACGCTCAAATCGTAGCAACACTCACCTTATTGAAATTGCCAAATTGGGAGTCTCCGTGGAGAAGTGGACAAGCCGTCTGCCTCGCGCTTCGAAGGTCGTAGGTTCGATTCCGGGCTACGTCTTTCGGTTCACGAGTGCAATTTTCTCGGAGACTCCTGGAGGTCGTCGCTGGAGCTACGGAGTTCGTGCTTTGTGTGACGCTTTCGGCAGGCTGTGCTGCCGAAAGAGACGGAGCCATATGGGATAATACCCGGGGCAATGAAGTCGATCCTCTCGACTTTTAAGCCTTTGTTTGTTTGGAGAACTTATTGAAAACATAATGAAAATGGAACAACCGAACCGACCAGGTAGCGTTAGTTTATATATAGTTCAAGGGACATAGCAGCGGTGGCGCGGTGGGTAGCGTACATGCCCGCTGGCCCGGTGTTAATGCGTTCGAATCCCCCCGAGGCGGTGGTGGTGTTGTTTTTAGACTTTGACGTGGCCTAAGATATAAGAGCGCTTTAGCTCTTAAACTTCCGGTACACTGATGACGAGGCAGGGGATAGTGTCCTACAAGCATGAGTTTGGACTTCAACGTTGACTTCTCGTTCGGAAAGCAATGGCAAACTCATTCATTCGTTCAGTAGCATGTCCTTTACAGAACCTCGCTCCCATAATAACCTTTTGGAAAACTTCTATGTCATAAGCAAGATGTCCCGCGTTCAATACACCCGTCTGGAGATCATCTGCTACATCCTCCACCCATCTTCTCTTTGGCATTCCTCTTCCTCTCTTCCCGGGCATATAACCTTCCATATTGTTCTCTCCAAATTTTCATGACGTTTTAGGTGACCAAAATATTTACGTTTTCTTTTTATTACCGTCTTTAGTAGCCAACCTTCATCAATACTCAGATCTTATGAATGCATTTGTTCATTTCTGTATCCCAGATGTACTTAGAACCCGTCTATAACATTTATATTCATAGGTATTTATGCGCTGTTCAGCTTGTTTAGTAATAGCAAAGTACTGAACGTAAAATTGCCAACTTAGGGTTGGAGATTGATCGCAACGTTCTACAAATGACATGAGATTTTTAAAGACCACAAGACTTCAAATATTAAACTTTTTCTATGTACCTGTATTAAAGAAGCGGCAGTTGGGATCTGCCTGTTAAAATGCTTTTGTCGCTGTTTTTGCTGAACTTTGAGAGCAAAACCAGAACCGAGAATACCCTGTGGGGAAAAGCATGTAAAATGTCAGGAACATGTCACTCATTGTCTGGCAAGATCCACAGCGTATGGCTAATTTGGCCGTCTTACTGAACATTGAACGCTAGACGTGAGCCAAAGATAATGGTCAGCCGATCTTTTTGTGTCATGGCACACAGTCGTATTTTTCTGTGCCAAAGATAATGGGAATGTTAGTAAGAAAGTAAATACAATATTAATTGTTAACTCTTAATGTATGTGGAGGTCTTATCATCAGTTGATAAAGGGATCTCTGTCTCTGTCTGCCTCTCTCTCTTTCTGCCTCTCTCTCTTCTCTCTCTCTTTCTTAGTCTCTTTCTTTCACGATCTCTTTCTCTCTCTCTTTCACTCTCTCTTTCGTCATCAATGCATGTGTGTGCAAAGTGTTGGAGTTTGTTCATATTAGTTTCAGTGATTATGTGAGACATCATGCATGTGTCTAGATGTGAGGATGTGCGTGTGTGTGTGTGGGGCGGGGGTGGGGTGTATGTGCGTGGTGGAATGTGTCTATGGGTTGGGGATAGGTGTGTGGGTGGGGGATGTGTGTGGGGATGTGTGTGTGGGGATGGTGAGATGATTATGTGTGGATGGGGGATGCGTGTGTAGGTGGGGGATTTGTGGGTGAGTGCGGATGTGTATGTGGGTGAGGGATGTGTTGGTGAGAGATTGTGGTTGCGTGGGTGGGTGTTGATGGGTGAGTGTTGGTGGATGGTGATGTGGGGGGGGGGGGTTGGTGGGTGATGAGTGGGTGGGTGTGCAGGGGGTGTGGTCGATGTGTGTGTGGTTGGGTTGGGGGATGGGTGTGGGGGTATGCGTGTATGGGTGAGTGATGTGTTTGTGTGTGGGTGGGGGATATGTGTGTGTGGGGGATGAGTGGGTGGGGGTTGGTGGCTGGGAAATATTTGTTGGGGTGTGTGTGGGTGGATGGGGATGTGTGGGTGGGTGGGGGATGTGTCTGGATGAGGGATATGTGGGTGAGAGGTGTGTGTTTGCTTGGGTGGATGTGGGTGTTGGTTGGTGGGGATGTGTGGTAGGTGGGTGGGTGTGTTTTGGGTGTCTGTATAGAAGTGTGGGTGATATGTGCGTGTGGGTTGGGAGATGGGTGGGGGTTGTTTTATGGTGGTGTGTGTGTGTGGGCGATATATGTGTGTGGGTGGGGGTTGGTGGGGATGTGGGTGTGGATGGTCGGGGGATGTATGCTTGGGTCGTGGTGGTTTGGGTCTGAGATATGAGGGTGGATGGGGGAATGTGTGAGTGGATGGAGAGATGCATGTGTAGGTGGGGGATGTGTGTGGGTGGTGGATGTGTATGTGGGTGGAGGTTAGGTGCGAGGAGGAGGGATTTGTGTGGGTGGGTGGGGGAGGTGTGGGTGGCTGCGGGATGTGTGGGTTGGCGGGGGATGTGTGTTTCGTTGGGGATGTGTGTTTGGCTGGATGGTTGCAGGGGTGTGGGTAGGTGGGTGGAGGATGTGTGGTGTGTGCTTGTGTGTGGGCTGGGGGATGGTGTGTGGGTGGGGACATGTGAGTGGGTGGAGGAATGTGTGGGGGTTGAGTGAATAGGTGGGGGTGGATGGTGGGGGTATATATGTGAGCCTGGAGGTGTATGTGTAAGGGGGTGTGTGGGTGGGTGGAAGGTGTGTTTGTGGGTGAAGGATGTTTTGGTGGGAGAATGGGTGTGTGTGTTGGTGGGTGGAGATGTGTAGGTGGATGGGTGTGTGTGTGTGTGTGGATAATGGATATGTGAGTGTGGGTGTGTGTGTGTGTTGGTGGGTGGAGATGTGTAGGTGGATGTGTGTGTGTGTGTGTGTGTGTGGATAATGGATATGTGAGTGTGGGTGTGGGTGTGTGTGTTGTAAGGGTGTGGGGAATGTGCGCGTCTGGGTTGTGGGATGGGGGTGTGTGTATGGGTGGGGAGTGTGTGAGTGGAGGTGGGTGGGTGGGGGATTTATGTGTGGGTTATGGGGTGTGTGTGGGTGGGAGATGTTTAAGGGTGAATTGGGGATGTGTGGGTGGGAGATGTGTGTGGGTGGGAGTGGTGGGTGGGGGATGTGATTGTGTGGGGATGTGTGCGTGCGGGTATGTGTGTAGGTGGGCATATGTGTGTGTGGGTGGGGAGATGTGTGTGTGTGTGATTGGGGGATGTGTGTGTCTGTGTGTGGATGAGGGATGTGTGTGTGGATTGGAGGAGGTGTGGGTGGAGGATGAGTGGGTGTGTGTGGGTTGGGGGATGTGTGTGTGGGTGGAAAATGTGTGTGGGGGGATGTGTGTGTGGGTGGGGTAATGTGTATGTGGGGATGGGTGGGTGGGTAGAAATGTATGATTGCCTGGGGGTGGCTGGTTGGATGTGTGGGTGGGGCTGCGGTGGGTGGGGGATGTGTCTCATAACATTGTAATATACATTGCTTATGTTTAAAATATTCATTTGACAATGTCTTTTCCTATGTACCATGCACTACTTACGAATTAAAGATGAGTGATTGGAAGGGCCGAATGTAAGACGGGCCTGCGTGCCCAGTGTGTTACTTTGTTACCCTTTTAAAATAAAGTTAAATCGAATCAATGTTAAATAAAATAAAATAAAATAAAATCTCTCTCTCTCTATCTCTCTCTCTCTCTCTCTCTCTCTCTCTCTCTCTCTCTCTCTCTCTCTCTCTCTCTCTCTCTCTCTCCCTATCACTCTCTCTCTCGCTATGTTAATTAACCGATTAAGTGCTATTGCTATGTTAGTTCACTTATTCAGTGCTATTGCTATATTAGTTAAATGATTCAGTGCTATTGCTATGTTAGTTAACTGATTCAGTGATATGGCTATGTTAGTTAACTGATTCAGTGCTATTGCCATGTTAGGTAAATGTCTCAGTACTATTGTTTGTGATGTTATTTAACTGTGCTTGTGATGTTAGTTAACTGATTCAGTGCTATTTCTATGTTAGTTAACTGATTCAGTGCTATTTCTATGTTAGTTAACTGATTCAGTGCTATTTCAATGTTAGTTAACTGATTCAGTGCTATTTCAATGTTAGTTAACGGATTCAGTGCTATTGCTATGTTAGTTAACGGATTCAGTGCTATTTCTATGTTAGTTAACTGATTCAGTGCTATTGCGATGCTAGTTAACGAATTCACTACTATTGTAATGGCAGTTAACGAATTCAGTGCTATTTCTATATTAGTTAACTTATTCAGTGTTGGTGCTACGTTCGTCAAATACAGTAAAGGGATGTTTTAATGTGAACTGGGTATATTGTGCTAGACCCATGTCTGAATAGACCAGTCACCCCTCGGTGGGTGATACTGTCAGTATCCCTCCGGTTGCTTTAACTTCCAAAGACATATCTTGGTACCCATTTTAGGCTGGGTCGACCTAGGAGGTGAGGTCACATGTTAAAATCCAAACCCGCGCCGATGCGTCTCGAACCCTGACCACTGTGTCGGTAGGTGAGTGTCTAGCCACTACGTTAACGCAGCTCCCTTTACGTGTACATTTCAGGAGTTAAAAAGCTCATCCAGTGCCAGAAGTGATTACCTAGTGAATGAGTTAATAAAATATTGTGAACAAACCAAACAAAACAACAACACAACAACACCCACACATCCTCTATTGCAGATGTCTACAATGAACAAATTTTCCCAGACCAAATGATAATGGGATCTTCGAGGCGCAGTGGTTAAACTGCTTGCTTTGCGCTTCGAAGGTTGTGGTTTCGATTCCAGGCTCCATTACTCGGTTCTACAGTGCAATTTTCTCGGAGACTCTTAGAAGTCGTCACTGGAGCTACCGAGTCCGTGCTCTGCTCGACTCTTTCGGTGGGCCGCTCTGCGGAATGCGACCGAACCATATAAGATAAAACCCGGTGCAATTAAGTCGACCCTCTGAACTTTAGAACACCGTTTAGGAAAAATGGCAGCTTTCCCCGGCAGATAGCGCGCATTTTAATTTCATACCAAGCAGACACAAGCGCCTCACATTAAAGGTGAAGGTTGTCCCAATGCGGTTACTGACATTGGGTTGTGAAGTGTTCGGCCTTCAGATATGTTAGATCACGACATATGAGGTGAGGTGACCAATTCCCATTCACACATCTAGACCACAGCATGTGAGGCGTAGGGGACAGTTCCCATCCTTGTCGCGTTTCCTTCCCAGACAATTCTGTGAACATCGCCTGGTACCCATTTTGACGAGGTTGGGTCGACCATAGAGCAGTACTGGTGAAAAACAATAATTCTGCCTCTGCTGGGGGGTTGAACCGTGACCTGTGTCTAAGCAGGCAAGTGCACTAATCACTTTGCCACTGGGCTACATTGTCAAATACAAAGTTAGTTACATGTCCTTTATAAAACCTTGCAAACTAAGCGATGTTAGTTCAGAAGTTTGTCATTGCTTTCTGAAAGACCCACGTCTTGAACTATCTAAATCAACTCAAAGCCGTCTGCTTCCAAATCGCCGGCAGCTGATTTCGAACCGTCGACTCGGAATGGCTGGGAATTATGAAAATGCTAGTCTAATTATCCTGTAAGCCACAGTGTTGGTGTTGTCAAGTCATAGTGATGACAACAACACAGGCGCCACGATGTGCGGACGAGGTAATCACGTCCATTTCCCTGTCTATAAATATTTAATGGTAGAAATTATCTGACTCACCGCTGGTAGGGCGAAGAAGGAAATGGCAAAAACGGAAAAACATGAGGCAACGATTCGTCCCATCCACGTCTTGGGAACTGTGTCACCGTAGCCAATGGTAGTTACTGTGATCTGAGTCGTTCAGAGAGATTGGAATTGTTAGATTAGAACATTACATTTAATATACATGTATATGTTAACAGATTTTAATGGATGCGAAGAAGAAGAAGAAGAAGAAGAAGAAGAAGAAGAATTGAATTGAACTGAACTTTATTTAAAAAGGATTACAATTTGGGCACGTAGGCCCGTCTTACATTCGGCCCTTCCAATCACTCATCTTTCGTTCATCAACAGTGCATGATACATTCACAGAGGAAAAAAGACATTGTCTAATGAATGTTGTAAACATAAACAATGCATATTATCATGTTATGTGACACATCTGCCTCCCACACACACATCCCGCACCAACAAACACACACATCCCTCATCCACTCACACATCACCCACACATCCTCCACCCACCACGCATCCCCCACCTACAACACTCCCTCCACCCACACACACACATCCCCCACCAACCCAGACATCTCGCATCCACCCACCCGCACACACATATCCCTCACCCACATAACCACCAACAGACATCTCCCCACCCACTCACACATACCCCAGCCCACTGTAGCGAAACGCCAGTGGCCCATGTCCTTATGCATTCTTTGATTTTGGGAAAACAGGGGGAAATGGCTTTCGGGAACTCTCAGTTCTCTTGTCCGATCAATTCCCCTGAAGGATAGTTCTCTGGGTTACCTCTACAACCCGATCTTCTTAATAGAATGATTGGAAGTCTGGCGTGTATTGGGGAAAACCCGATGGCGCGCCTTGCACCAAATATGTACTAGTATAATTTCTTGGGACATGAATGTACATTGAAAACCTTATAGGTTGTCGGCACAATGTATTGAAGTTTTAAAGAATTTTACAAGTCAAGTGCCGTCTCCTACTGGAGGAATGAAAAGGTAAACTTGGGTTTTCTTTAGTCCAGCCAAAACTTGGCCTATAAATCTCTGCTGTCTCAACTGGTGAAACGAACTGGCGAAAAGCCGGTCATGCCCATATTGTGAGTGGGTTGGCCGTTGGCCAATCTAGTTAGGCGTTCTGTTCTTGACATCGTCTGGGAACAAATCTGAACAATAAATATTTCCCAAATGATATCGCTGGTTCTTGGCAGCCGATAGACGAGTGCTATCTTTCCTTCTACGGCCTGAACTGGGCATACTGTCATCTTTCTGTAGAATATAATCATTGGATAGTTACGGTATGCCGGAAGGAGGGAAGGGCTCCTTGGGGATGGGATCCACCAATCTATGATCTATCTTCTTGAGCCGGAAGAGGCTATCCACAGTGCTATCTCTTTCGTCTTTTAGTCGATAGGATGATGTCGGGAAGATAATGGACTTCTCTATCTCACTGAGAGAACCTGAACTCATCTGAATCTATGGGTTATTTGAGGCACTGCCGGTACATTGCGGCGACAGCTCAGACAAGAGCAGCGGCCGGAAGGAGTAGTATGTTTTTTTCCTATTCTTGCTGGGAATGGGGAACGACACTTCTTTACATACACATAATTACCCACACAACACCACAAGAGCTTTGTCGTGAGAAAGGCAGGGTTTGCAAGTGAGAGATAAGCCGGGAAATGAATGTGCCCAATAATAATAAAGGCTTGGTATGAGTGTGGAGAGTGAGTCCTGTAGGCAAAAAGTTCCTGGGGTGGACAACCGGACGTCTACAAGCTGGAGGTCTACTCAAGCTCGGACGTAGCCAATCCAGGGGCTACCTGACCGGTCAGGCCCATTCATTCGGGTCTCTTATCTAATGTATTGGGTAGGGAACCTATATGTCAAATGTAGTAACTGAGGCCCTATTGGTCCTCAGGATTGTGGTACTTGAGTCAGCCTGGTCGTTCACTGATTTCTGTCATCTCCAGGGTCCTCCTTGAATTGAAGGGAGCATAAGAGATCTGCAAGGCCACGAGAGTATCACCTTAAGACATTCTCAGGTGAACCATGGACTTTCAGGACGGCCACAGGCTAATGACTCCAATCAAGGAATCAATGTCTGATTAGTCCTGATCTAGTGGCATCCTTCGGTACCCGCTCAGTACAAATCCCATCGTCAATAGTGGAGTGATTGAACCTATGTTCCTGAATGGACCTACAGCTCATTCTCGGTCCTACTCATCCGTATCAGTGACATTGAAAAACCCATACCCATTCCACATTCACGAACCATTACCATTATGTGAAATCTTACCCAGCCTGGTCAGTGACATTAAAACACCCATACACCTTTTCCCTGTCAAGAACTGTTCCCATTGTGACAAATGATGTATTCCTGTACCATTGGGCTACAACGAACACAAGACTCATTGTGTAGAGAGGACCACTGGAACTAGTAGGACTGGTTCTACAGGCGCCTGTTGTTTGTACAACCGATCGGGAAGGAGGAAAATACCGGCGGACCAAATCGGTGAGGCAGATGTCGACTGACGGGACTTTGTAGTACTCTTCGGTCTATGAGGGAAAGCCATGAGGCTCTCTGCCTGAACTTTATCCTTGTTGTGTCTGTTTAGAACTATCTGTTTTAACTGCCTTGATGTTTTCCTGTGCTGTTCTTTATTAATTTAATAAATCACGTTTTAGTTTACTCCAACGTTCACTGTGTTATATATATGGATCAGCCAGAAATACACTTTAGAGATTAGGTCCCGAGGTCGAAAGAGAGAGTGACAGTGAGTCCAGGGAACGGAGGAGGGTTGGCAAGCAAAGACCTATCCCAGCCAGGGCTATAGAATAATATTGAAATATTGTTACATAGTTACTTGGGACCCTCCACGTAGCTTGTTACACCCACACAAACACACACACACACACACACACACACACAAAGAAGAAGAAGAAGAAGAAGAAGAAGAAGAAGAAGAAGAAGAAGAAGAAGAAGAAGAAGAAGAAGAAGAAGAAGAAGAAGAAGAAGAAGAAGAAGAAGAAGAAGACACACTCACACATTGTAAATGTGGGACAATAATTTTCTACGCATATTTTATTTCTTTGTTTAATTCTTTTGGAAATGGCGACTTTTGTTGGCCACATGATGATTCAGTTGTTATGCTTGCTTACACGTCTTAGTTGTCTGGTTCCTTTTATGATTGATTCTTTGTGTTCACATTTCTTACCCATTGTTATACAGTTTAATTTACACGCTCTGTTGTTGCCTTTCTCTTCGATCGAGCAATCTCTTCACGCTTGCTCGCATTTGTAAAATTTGGGTTTTTATCTGTTGTGCAATTATAATTGTATGCTCTTATTTCTAACGGGATATGATCAAATCTGGTTTCGAGACCTATTTTAATTACTATAGTTACCCAGTTGAACACTTCAAGGCTATATATCGACGAGTCTTTATAATATAGAACAAGTCAGTGTTACTATTTGGGAGTAATAGTAAGAAGAAGTTACACAATAGAACAACTGAATGTTACAGCCTGTGACTAAAAGTAAAAACAAATTATACAATAAAATTCAACGTTACAATCTGTGAATGATAGCACAAACAAGTTACACAAAGAACAGCTCAATATTACAGTCTGTGAGAAACGGTACACAAAAACATTACACAATAAAACAACTGAATGTTACCATCTATGGTTGATAGTAGAAACAAGTTATATCTTATACATTAGGAACAAGTAAACGTTACAAATTTATAAATAATATAAAACAAATTACACGATAAAACAACTAAACTTTACACAAAGCAAACGAACGCAAACAACGAAAACACAAACATAACTCAATATTACATATCTTTAAGTGTTGTAAACACAAATTACACAATAAAATATCGCAGCATCAGACAAATGTGAAATATGATGAAACGCTCAATGTGAGAAATATTCACTTACCACACCCCACCAAAGAGCATCGGCATAACTGGTAAAATCCTCTCCGGAATCCTTCTCTGCCAAGTAGACAAAGTAGGACGAGAATATCAATCCCAGAAATCCTATGTACAGAGTTGTAATCAGCTCCTGAAACAGAGTGTTGCTTTTTAATTTGCATCTTTCAGATAACATTCAAATGTTGCATAAGTGTTGTTTTTAGTTTGCATCCTTCGGATAGTAAGTTAAAGTACAATGAAAGAAAAAGTTTACCATTGTCTACCGAACGACCGATGTCAAACCATCTAAATCAACGCAAAGTGCTTCCAAACTGCCCGCGGTTGATTTCGAGCCCTATTCTCGATATGCCGGGGAATTATGACACTGCGGTCACTAACCCCTAAGCCGCAGATGCCCATGCATGCACATTCCTTCTCTATATCTCCTCACATCCCCCTCTTGTTTTGTCTACAACTCTTCACCGCTTTCAGTCTATCAGTCGTGCCAAGGCTCTCTCCTCCAGGCCTCAACAATAGGTCCATCCTGTCACTAACCTACCATCCCCATAATATTGCTGCCAATGGATATCCTCCTAAGGCACCTATCTATTCTCCAGGCAGACCCAGTTACTTGCGATGTCTTTTCAGATGACCCCCTGGTGGCTTACAGGTGGGATGGTAACCTCAGGGATGTGCTGGTCCATAGCAGTCTACCCCAACCTCAACAGTCTCTTCAGACCCAGTTACTTGCGATGTATTTTTAGAGGTCCTCCTGGTGGCTTACAGGAGGGATAGTAACCTCAGGGATGTGCTGGTCCATAGCAGTTTACCCCAACCTCAACAGTCTCTTCTTGGCACGATGGCTTGACTTCAAACCCAGAGTCTGGCATTCCCTAAGACCACTTTCCACATTCGTGAGGGTTTCTCATGCACGAGTCGCAATGTTAGGTATGCGATCATCTGCACATGTTGTGACATGAGATATATTGGAGAAATAGGTCTACGCCTTGCTGACAGATTTAGACAGCACCTATCTGATATCAACAGTGGTGCCAAGAAACCGGTATCCACACACTTTAACAGTTCTGACCACTGTGGCGTGGCAGACATACAGGTCACGGCGCTAAAATCGTTCGCATCTCACGAACGTGGTCGTAAGACATTAGAAAACAGCCTCATCTTCCAATTGGGTTCACTCTTCCCTCTCGGCCTCAATGTCCAACATAGTTTCATCTAACTTCCAACCTCCCCTCCCCCTTTTCCATCCCCGAAGGTGTATAGCCCATTAGAAAAACGTGGTATCATATCCTTCACAGGACGTAGCAATAAACCCCAACATTACTTTTGCCGTTTGTGATTTCTTGGTAAGTTTGCGTTCGGTGGCTTGCCATTGCTCTCTGAGCGACCGGCACTCATGCCATTCTATGCAAACCAACACAAGGCGGACTGCATTCCAAGTGCCTGCCGCTGTGTTCCTACGAGGTATGCGGGAGTGTGTACTACATTTTCGCCACAGAGCCGGCTATAGTACACTGCTAATCCGCTTTTCACCGTTCGCTCACATGTGCGTCCCCCATCCCTCCCACCTGGCGGCTAAGTCTGTCCCTGTCGCCCATCGACCCGTTTAAACCACACATCCGGCTCTTTCCATTCACATAAAACGGTAAGCGCTTAAGGCGCATTCGACCAAACCAGGATTCAGATAAGTAACCTTTGTATTTTCATGTAGTGTTTCTCGTGTAGATGTGTCTGTTTGTGTTTGTCCATTTGGTTTCTTGTAATCATTTTGTAGTAAAGCTCACAATATACTTCTCGTTTTTTGGTGATTTACTCACGCATACACATGTACCACATTACCAATCCAGTGTCCAGTGTCCTAGTGTCATTGACCTGAATGGCCTGATTGACCTGTCTCTGTAGGAGATGGTTGGTTGGAGGTGAAGCCCCTGGAGGCCCCAGTGTTATCTGTAAGTCCGAAGAATTAACGTCCAGCCGGCGCTGTGGCGACGGCATTACGAACGCAATTCTAAATCCCGCATGCCGAGTTAAAAACACAGCTGCGGGCGATTTGGAAGCAGACCGCCTTTCGCTGGCTTTCAAACAATGATATGATTGTCTCCAATATACCAATATATATGATTATTATTCTGAACTCCGTTCAGAAACCAATGGCAAACTATTGAACGTAATCTAGCCTAGAAATCACAAACGATTTTTAAAAAATGCTGGTGTTGACTGCGACATCCTGTAACGGATGTGCAACTATCATGAACGTTCAGTTCGTGTTAAACATGACAAGAACTGGCATCTCTAGGAATGAGGTTAGTATAGAGATTTTTCTCCCTACCCGTAGCATCTCTAGGAATGAGGTCAGTATAAAGACCTTTCTCGCCATCCGTTAGCACCTCTGGGAATGAGGTTAGTATGAAAACTTTTCTCCCCACCAGATAGCAAAGTATAACCTCTACGGTGACTGTGATGTAGAACCCTCCTTGCCCTAGCAGGCGGACAGACTGGCTGGGTCTGCACCCTTTTGTTGTGGTTTTGGTGCATAATATAGATCAAGCAGATGTGGTCTGGGCCCTTTAGAATCGTTTGCATAGTGCAGAAGCACAGTTGGATCATCACGGCTTGGAGTGACACTTGGCCGACGCTCAAACAGGAAAGGCAAGACAGACACATAATCAGACTGCTACTGGTACCATTAGTATTGGGATTCTTCGCTGGCTGTTGCAGATGAGGAAGAGACACAGATGGGAATGATCCCAGAGTTCTATGATGTCGGTTCTTGACATAAATCAACTCAACTTTCCTTGCCATTCCAACGCTCAGAAACCAGAGGGACATTTAAGCTCGGAAGTGGAGCTCTACGTCGGTGGAGAGGTACTTTAGAAATGTTACCAGGTCATGATTCAGCGCAGTGCAAATGACGTGGCTCGGATCGGATGTAGGTTGGTATTGCTGTCTCCAGCCTAAATGTATTTGGGTATTAGACTTTTAAAACAAGCAAGGAAACAAACAGACAGGGCACTGGACTACTGAAATAACAGAAATGACGAATGATAAATGTAACGGGAAGAGAGACAGTCAGAAACGTTCATATCAGGAATGAAGCTAGTACCAATGTAGACTACTTACAACACAGCAAACCAGATGGTTTGATAAGGGAACTAGATTGTTGCAAGACACCTCTCCACTAAGCGTTCTCTGACACAACAGAAACCGAGCAAGTGGTTTACCTCGCAAGTGATGGATGATGACATATTTGTGGTTGTGAATACCGCCATGTATGAAGCTCCCAACAGATATATTTGATGACGCTGATGGGGAAACAAGGAAGAAAGACCTGGTAGTAGTAGAAGAAGAAGGAGAAGAAGAAACAGAAGAAGGAGGAGCAGAACCAGTTAAAGAAGAAGAAGAAGAAGAAGAAGAAGAAGAAGAAGAGGAAGAAGAAGAAGAAGAAGAAGAAGAAGAAGAAGAAGAAGAAGAAGAAGAAGAAGAAAATGTCCATGGTGTCTTTATTAAAGTCCTGTTCCACCTTCGTGCTGGTTAACCACTGACTCTTCTTCCAGGTACCATGTCTTCCATTACTGTTCTAAGTAAGTCTTTCTGAACTATCAATAGTCAGACCGCTGTTGAATATGGCCAAACTTTCAATCTCCGAGTCATGGTATGGTTTTTGGTCCAGTTTCCTTTCATGTTCAGATTTTGTAGAATGTCTATTTATGTTTTGTTTTTGTTTTTCGTGAGCCCCGGTATTCTATTGAACTAAGCTCACAAGTGTTGCAGGATTGATTAGCCACTCAGCAACCTCCATTTGGTCCGGAACTAGCTGAAACGTGCTGTGAAAGGTGTGTACAGGGGTCATCCATGGCTACGGGGTATAAACATACTGCAAACCAAGATGTGTTGGATCCTCGTGTATCTACGCCAGCAAAAGAGGAGTTAGTAATTCCCATTAGAAGACCTTCATAGCCGTGCCAAGAGGCTGCAGAAAGTAAGTTTTTACAAATTCGTTCAATATTTATGATTGTTTTAAATGTTGCTCAAGTTTTCAGATACTGGATTATCCACATGACCGCGGTGTGTGTGAAACCCCATGCCTCATTTTCCATAACGTTTGATCACATACATTTACTTAGGCTTTATCCAGTTTGTTTAAATTTTCCATAACGTTTCTGTAGATATATACAAGAGATAAATACATAAGGTGGCTTTCTAGACAGATTTGCAAGGATAGCAAGTTGTTAGATTTATAATTTATAGTTCTGTTTGTGTCTTCGTTATTCAGATTTATAATTGGTGATCAAGTTAGGAAGCCTGTTTGATTCGCGTGTCAGATGCTGTTTGTAATTTTATCATAATTTAAGTGGAATATTTTATACTAACATGGAAGATGTGATGTATATTATGTAATATAACATTGATTATAGTATTCAACTTAGGGTTAGATATTGTGAGGATAGAGCGTGTGGCACGGCATCATCTATTTGGGAGCTAACAGAAATGATTTACTTTAAGAATCTCAGAGTTTGTGAACTGAGACGGTGGCATGGAGGATTATCAGCTGCAGAGTTGATCCAGAACACCAACGACCGAGATCTTTGGGGAGACATGAACTCCTACGCCAGCTGGCATGGTACTTGATGATGATGATTATGATGATGATACAGTGTATTAGAAGTCAACGTGGGCGAAAGAATAAGAGCACTCGATCTTACACTTCTGTTGCGCTGATGGATGGGTGAGGGATTCAATTCTTACACCAGCATTAAGCTGGACTTAAACGTTGACTTTTCGTTCAGAAAGCCATGACAAACTTTAGTTAGTTGCGTATCTTTTACAGGACGTCTCAGTCAACCTCAGCAGTGTTTGGCTGTTTGTGATTTCTTGTCAAATTTACGTTCAGTAGTTTGCCATTGTTTTCTGAACGACCGGCACTCATGCCATTGAAAACTAACGCAAGAATGTCTGCTGCCCAGTCGCCCGCAGCTGTGTTTCGAATTGCGTCCATAACTCCAGCGCCACAAACTACTTAAAGTAACATTACCTAGAACACCAAACTAAAGGTGATCTCAAAGGACATGCAACATTTTAATACACTTGTGAGGAGATGCAACATATTAATACAATTGTGATGGCAGAACAGGGAAACCAGGCACTGATTTTATAATGAGGTACGGGTGCTTAGGTCTTCAGAAAAGCCAATCTATATTAATCACCATAAACGATTGGGTGAAGCAGGCCTTGATATAGTGCGTTTCCGCAGAAACAGAGCCGTCTGAAGATTTCATCTCGTAATCTTATCTCAGCTTGTCCCTCTTGAACTTTGTGATATCGAGGTGAAGCACAAACAGTCGGGGAATGCACGTTTATAGGCTTCATATATTGAGATTCCAAAGGACTCTTGTTATTCCTCCTGTCCATCGTTTACATCGTAGGCCTCTTCTTCTGCTTCCATTTGGTCTGTACATCGTTGCTTGTTGTGGTATACTGTTACTTGGCAGCATTGTTATATGGCAGAATCCTTTCACTCGGTGTTTTCTAATTAAATCTAGCGATGCTATAACCCTTACTTTAGTCCCGATTTCATCATTTATGATCTTCTCTCTGATTAATACATTGAATATTCTTCTTAGAAATCTCATTTCCTTTGTTATAATTCTCTCCCCCCCCCCCCCCCACCCTCCCCCTCTTTTTCTGTCATTGTCCAGGTTTGCATTGGTAGTATAGAGTTGGTAGGAAGATCGTGTTGTAGAGTGTGTTTTCTTAAAAAGTATCTACTGATACGTGTTTAATATTTAGTATTGATGGCATTTGACCAGTGAGTTGGTTTGCCTTAAGCATCTGTTTTCGATCTCGTCTTATGATTTAATTAACACAACCCTAACGCCAGCCAGCTTCGTGGCGAAGCTATAACGGACGCAGTTCGTAATCTCGCATACCCACGTTCACAGCCGCGGGCGATTTGGCACCAAATCGCCTTGTGTTGGTTTTTTTTTTTTTTTTTGCGAAATGGTTTGGGTGCTGGTCGTTCAGAAAGCAATGGCAAACTACTGAAAGTAAACTTGCCAAGAGATCACAACAGCAAAAAACGCTGGTGTTGACTGCAACGTCCTGTAAAGGATATGCAAACTAACTAATGTGATGACTGAAACAGCTTCTTTTTTGTGAGACGTGTGATGTTTGCTGGTATTGATGATGTTGCTACTAGATTTATTGATGATCGTTTATAAAGCTGCCACATTGATTGCATTTGGAGTCTTGCTTGCGGTTGCCTTGTCATGTCCAGACTAAATAATTCCACAGGCCTTAGGCTGCCACCTGCCAGACGTTCCCAGCCCCTGTTCTAGTTGGTAACTAGTGCGGTATAAGCAGTGTGTCTGTGAGGTGTTACAGCCGGAATATTATTTGTTCCGTTAGAGTTTATGAATAACTTAATTAATTACATTTGTTGGCATAGTTGGAGCGGTGCAATTTCGTTTCTGTAAATTACTGAAAGAAATTATGATCTTTGTTTTCTCCTTTGACTCATAGAATAGAAGAAATAAAATTAGTTATGTGTGTACAGCAATGAAACAAACATAGCGGGGTACTTACTTGTCTATGGATATATACAACAGAGCCGAGCAGTCTCCACGTCCCTCCTTGGCGATCTACATGCAGCATTCGCAAAATTTGCAAGAAGCGAACGCCTCTTGAATCCAGAGAAGAGGGAATAAGTTCAATAAGACCTTAAAATTACATACTGTCTTGACTTATTTTGAACGAAATCCTTTCTTTCTTTCTTTCTTTCTTTCTTTCTTTTTTCTTCTTCTTTCTTTCTTCTTCTTCTTCTTCTTCTTCTTCTTCTTCTTCTTCTTCTTCTTCTTCTTCTTCTTCTTCTTCTTCTTCTTCTTCTTCATCATCATCTGCTGCTCCTGTGCCTTTTTCTTCCCGTTCTTTTCCAGGTCGGAAATGAAAAGAGTAAACGTATGATGTTTCATATATTTGACGAGACGTGGCAATCAATTTGAGCTTCTCCTGCACCAGGCGCAGAACTCGAGCCCAGGGTCAAATTCGCGCCCGACCGTGCTCATAACAGTACTTTACTTTTACTTGACTGTATCGTTTACTTTTACTTGACTTTATTGTTTTCTTTTACTTTACCACATTGTGACACCTGGTCGTTGTGTGGCTTATCCACATGCTGAGACACCAGTACGTGGATAAGCTACACCACGAGCAGGCATCACAAGGTGTTGGTCAGTATGAGGTCAGGTCCTGGTCATGCGAACCCATCGACACATAGGGTATAGTAAAAGTAAACGGTAAAGTAAAAGAAAACAATAATGTCAAGTAAAAGTAAACGATACAGTCAAGTAACAGTAAAGTACTGTTATGAGCACGGTTGGGCGTGAATTTGACCCTGGACTCGCGTTCGGCGCCTGGACTCGTCGCTTGCCAAATTGAATTAAGTACTAACCACCTATTCCTCCTTGCTATGCGGCCTAGAAAATGTGATGGTGGTATCAAATCACATACCCAAAGCAAAAACCCGTTTTGGGACAATTTATGTGATGTATTTTAAGAGCATTGGCTTTTTGTCCTCTATCCTCCATTGAGCCTGAGGCCTTTAATCAAATCACTGAAATCCCCCAACCCCCATCCACCTCTTATCTAAAGCTCTGTCCTTGTTCTTCCCGTATTGTTACATTCTGTTTCTAATTTTGTCTCTTCATGAGATTTTAGCTCTTGCTCTTTCTTTTGTCGTGTGGGGTCCAAACTAAGGTTGTTCTAGTTATATTGTTCTCAGGTGTTCTCAGTGCATGTCCTTGTCCAGCGCCCGCGTCTTTCCTTTACCTCTTGGTTCACTGGTATTTTTATAGCTCTCTCCATGAGCTCTACATTGGTGATTTCATCATACTATTTAATTCCATCTGTTTTGCGAAGGCACCAAGTAGTGAATGTGTAGTTTATTAGTGATAATTTTCCTTGTTCTCCA
Source organism: Cepaea nemoralis (assembly GCA_014155875.1). Taxonomy (NCBI): domain Eukaryota; kingdom Metazoa; phylum Mollusca; class Gastropoda; order Stylommatophora; family Helicidae; genus Cepaea; species Cepaea nemoralis. The sequence continues at coordinate 59,895 of JACEFZ010019847.1, forward strand.
CCTTTCTGATCCAAACAGTAGTAAAGGTTAAATGACTTTTTAAATGGCAAACTATTGAACGTAACATTACTTATACATTCATAAACAGCCAATAAATGTTGGAGGTGTATGCGACGTGCTGTAAAGGATGTGTAACTAACTTAACATAATAAGACCACATTTTCCTCACGTTTGTGGTTCATTTGTGTCGTAGCCGCTTTCAAAATGTTTAGATAACTCGCACCATCTGCTCATATAATTATTCACATTCGTTTATAGTATGATTGAAGAGATACCAGGCATTGCATGAATTAAAAATAACGCTGGCATTCTTGTACAGCCGTGATACATTACCCACAAATGGTGAGCACTTGTCGACAAATGAGACTAGCGGTGTGCTAAATATACTTAATAATGCAATTACCGCGGGAATGAGGCCGGTCTATGCTAGTAATTATCGTCCCAAAATGTCAGACTTGATGCGTGGAACGTCATCGGCTATTTGCATTACGTAGACGCAGACTACCCCAACGGCCTGGTTTTAAACTGCGCACTGGTGAAATGTCAGACGAACTTTGAATAAGCCATTGTCAAAATTACATAATCGATATTTAATATAGTGTTAACCCGCCTTTTATATGGGGAACACTGTCTAGAGGTCTATTTTCCCTATGAGATGTAACTGTATAGTCACAATGAGATATAAATGTATAGTCACAATGAGATATAACTGTATAGTCACAATGAGATGTAACTGTATAGCCATAATAAGATGCGACTGTATAGTCACAATGAGATACAAATGTATAGTCATAATGAGATATAAATGTATAGTCACAATGAGATATAACTGTATAGTCACAATGAGATATAACGGTATAGTCACAAAGAGATGTAACTGTATAGTCATAATAAGAAACAACTGTATAGTCACAATGAGACACAAATGTATGGTCACAATGAGATATAACTGTATAGTCACTATAAGATATTGTGCGAGTTCTTCCACACCCGTCTTTCAATGTTAACATACTACTCAGTCAAGTAGGCCGTATTGCTGCTGCTACTACCGTGACCATTACTATAACTGCCATATCACTACTAATATTAGCAAGTAAGCCTTACTACTACTGCTACTACTGCTCATACTATCACCACAACAATTGCAACCTCCGACACCAGAACAGGACACCACCACCATCACCACCACGACTACCACTACCTCTACTACTATACTACTACTACTACTACTACTACTACTACTACTACTACTACTACTACTACTACTACTACTACTGCTGCTGCTGCTGCTGCTGCTGCTGCTGCTGCTGCTACTACTACTACTACTACTACTACTATACTACTACTACTACTACTACTACTACTACTGCTACTACTGCTGCTGCTGTTGCTGCTGCTGCTGCTGCTACTACTACTACTACTACTACTACAGCTATTTCCTCTTCACCGCATCGTTATTTTCTACCTCCTCCGAGCTAGACAACTTCGTTTAACTAACAAAACCTTCTTCCCTCAGTTCTCAATTTTCAATAATTTGACAGTAACCACGGGTTACGAAATCCCAGGAGTTGAGACACTGACAAGTTCTACAATACCGGTGGACTGAAAGCTTCAGCTCTGGGAAAATCCCCTTCGTCAGTGAAGGATACAAATAGTCAAATGTCAATGCGACAATGACGATATTATAGGTTTGTTATCCCAGGTTTGTGAAAGTATTTTACGAAATGGAAAAATATCGACAGACTCCGCGATGTGATCGCATGGTTTTTTTGTGCGTTCGCTCGCTTTGAACGCAAGCGTACTCCATAACGTGCTACTACGAGGGCGAGTCAATAAGTAAGTCACACAGTTCTGTGGGATGACAGGTAAATGTAGTTGGTGTTTTCTACAGGTGTCATTAGGTGACAGCATCATCGAACTTTATATGGCTCTAGGTGTCTCATGCGCATGCGCAGCGCATAAACAAAATGGCGACTGTACTTTCGGCGTGTACAACCAAAGAGCAACGTGCTGTTGTGCGTTTTTAGTGGGCAAAGGGACTGCCTGCAATGGACATTCATAAGGAAATGCTTCCTGTTTATGCTGACAAATGTTGGTCTCGTAAAGCGGTGCATAGCTGGGTAGTACAATTTTCTCAAGGACGCTCTAAAATTGTTGATGAATTCCGATCTGGTCGTCCTGTTGAGATTGCAACAGAAGCATCCGTGCAGCGGGTGGAAGAGATGATTAGAGGTGACAGGCGAGTAACGATAGACTCTGTATTATCTGCAATAGGGAGGTTTTGCAACATGGTTCAGCATACAACATGATGCATGATCGATTGAAATTAAAGAAAGTGTGCTCAAGGTGGGCACCCAGACAATTAAAGAAGGAACACAAAATGAACCGATTTGGCCTGTCCTTGCATCATCTCTGTCGATACGAAGGTGAAGGAGAAGACAGCTGAACAGGGTTATTACTGGGGACGAATCATGGGTGCATCACTACCAGCCTGAATCAAAGCGTGCTTCAATGCAATGGAAACATCCTTCTTCGCCTTGAGTCCAAAAATTCAAGGTTACTCCATCAGCAGGGAAGGTTATGCTGACAGTATTCTGGGATTGTCAAGGAGTGCTTTTAACCAATTTAAAGAAAAGGGCGACAATGTGAATTCTGAATCATACTGTGAAGTTCTATCGATGCTTCATGATGAAATTCGAAGAAAACGTCCAGGACTGCTGACTAGAGGCGTGTTGCTTCTTCGTGACAATGCCAGACCACATACGGCTCGATTAACTCAGGAGAAAATTAACCAACTAAGGTGGGAAGTTCTGGAACATCCACCTTACTTAGCCCTAGCGATTTCCACCTTTGTGGTCCACTGAAACCCACCTTGGCGTGAGACATTTCGCGAATGATGCCGAAGTTGAATGTGAAATGAAACGTGGTTTATAAAACAGAGCACGCAGTTCTATGCAGCCGGTTTGGGAGGACTGATAAAATGATGGGATAAGTGCATCAATGTTGGTGGAAATTATGTTGAGAAATAAAGGGACAATGTATGTATAAAAATAAACTGGTTTCAAGTTGTTATCATAGTTAGTTATTTTTTTACAGCCATTTGTGACTTACTTATTGACTTTCCCTCGTATTTCTGGCGCATTGGACTGATTTTTGCGTGTGGATTATCTTTCTCTATTACTAGTATCCCTCGCCATCAGTCGAACCAGCTCCGACTTCTGAGATACTTGTAATTTGCGGGCCGAAATCAAGCACGAGTGTTTAACATTTTGTCCAACTGACTGGTGAAAAGGGTTAAACCCGCAACCTCGACATCAGCAAGCCGGAAGTTAAATAACGAGAGCTCTGATCCATTCTGCCAGGTTGACCTCCATCTCATGTGAAATCTGTTGGTTGTGTTGATGCACATTGTTGATATCTAGAATATGTGAAACCCGAGAGACAGCCATACAGAATAGATGCGCTTAACCACAACGTATTTTTACAGGTATAATCAGCAACATAGGCACTTGAGGGGTCAAGCCGCGTCCTCGGTCTTTGAATGTCGTGGGTTCGATTCCGGACTTGTCTTTTCTGTTTATACGTACAATTTTCTCGGAGATGGGGATCGTCGTTGGAGCTACGGAGTTCGTGATTTGTGCGACGCTCTCAGCAGGCGACGCTGTAGAAAAAGACCGAGCCTTATGGGATAAAACCTGGTGCAATGAAGTCGATCTTGTCGCTTATAAAGCCCATTTTCAACAACCGGCTCTGTCTTGAAGGGGTTACGAATGCAGTTCGTAATCCCACATACCGCGTTCGAAACACAGCTGCGGGTGATTTGAAAGAAAACCGCCTTATGTTGGTTCCCATACAAAAGTATGGATGCTGGTCGTTCAGAAAGCAATGGCAAACTACTGCGCTTAAATTTTCCACGTAATCACAAACAGCACAACAAAAAAAAAAAAACTCGCTCGGGTTGACTGCCACGTCCTGTAAATGCTACGTAAGTTAACCCCCCCCCCCCCCCCCCCGCCCCACTACTCGAAGAAGACGATATTGTTTCTGTGAGTGTTAAAAGTGGGCTACTGGTGAGGATATGGGCTTGCGTTGGATTACATTTACTCTACATTATTGCCTGCCGAAGATAACGTTAGTTCATGCCCTTTCTTTGACGTTGTAATCGACCCCAGCATTTATTGGCTGTTTATGATGTCCTAGTACATTTTAGCTCAGTATTTTGTCATTACGTTTTTGAACGGCCGATGCAAAACAACCTGCTTCAGTATCACCCGCAGTTGATTTGTAACCCTCGACTCGATGTGTTAGGGAATGATGACACTGCGAGTCTCACTATCCTCTGAGACACAGACACCGGTTGAAAGATGAAGATACGTGGAAAAATCAGTGTTAGGGCAACAATCAAGCTTTTGGAAAGCGGATATATACACGGATAGGAGAAATAGCACAGCAGGGGAAGAAAGCCGGTAGAGAAATATTACAACAAACTGGGATAGAAGAAAACATTACTGAATAGAGGTCAGCACGGCCGAATGAATAAAAGCGTCCACTCTTAAACTTTCGGTGTGCTGATGCCGAGGTAGCCAGTTCAGTTGTACTAAAATGTTGGCTTCGTCTTGATGTGTTGACGTAAATTACCCCAGAAGTCGGAATGGGTTCACCTGATGGCGAGGGATACTGGTAACTGGTAATAGCGAAAGCTAATCAATACGCAAACATCAGTCCAGTGTAATAGAAGTAGTCGCATGTGTATGGACTACGCTTGAGTTCAAAGCCAGCGAACGAAACTTAAATTACTGAAAGATATCAAATTTGGATCAAAGTTTCATCAAATTCAAAGACCCAGCTCTTTGGTCCCGAAGCAGTTTTCGGTCCTCAGTAAAGGACTCCGGTTCACACCTCTGCCACCCTCTGGCGACAGATAAGCGTTACTGCAGGATGTCAATCGTTTCAATCGCACTCTCAGGCTGAAATATCACTTCAGTAATCAGCTTCAAAGGGACAACTCTTCGGATCCCATCTACCACTTCTCTCACCTCTCCAATCGCAGGTAAACTTGGATTCCAAATCCAGGGACATCTATAGCCCTGGACCAGTATATCGAAAAAACACTTGACGCAGTTTCCTGCAACGGGTCTGTGAGGTGACAGCGCCATCACGCTGTGTAGGCCTGAGAGCATAGAGGAGTAGATGACCAATCTAACCCTCACTTTAGCAAGCGACGAGCCCGGGCTGGAACTCGCGCCCGACCATGCTCATGACATTACCCACACAGTCCGCTATCAACTTCGCCAGCAAGCGCGCCGCTAAAGAAAATGTCTGGAGGGAAATGTGGAGGAGAAGCGCGCAAGTGGAGGAAACGTTACAGATGGACGGAAAGAATGAATGAATGCACTATTCCATCCATCATGTGCCATGCCGGTAAGCGTTGGCGGTCATGTTCTGCCATCTCACTCGATCACCAGAGTCGTGGATCAGCTCCGTGTTTCTGTCTCGACCATGCCACAAGGCCAAGCCATCCAGGTACTTGCTTCTAGGTCTTCCTCTTGGTCTGTTCCCCTCGATCTTACCAGTTGTCACCAAATTCTCCAATCCATTATTACGCACAGAGAAAAGTGCTGGACGCTTATTACTGCGGAAGTTTCATGCGGAGATGGCATTTGATTGATTCCTAGTTTGGGCGAGGGACAAGTAAAAGTTTGCTCGTGTCATGGTTTGTCACTAACGGTCTTTTATAAAGAAGTAAACAATACAAACATCATTCAACCACAAGGGGGTTTTGGCAACGTTCATCAGAAGATCATGACATTGACATAAGGACTGACAGTTGCTCAGTTTTAGGTACATTTTTGATTCCCATTGATTCTAATTGAGCTTGGTGGAAACTGAAGCTGGCATATCTTCATTCTCATAGTCGAACAGCTGTTTTTTCTATGGAGGTCTATTTTTATTATTCTTAACTATTTACTTGTTACAAGCATGTCATTGAAGTTGTGTTAAGTGTTTGCCATGGCAGCAGGTCTGCTGATGTAACGGATAAGATGCTCTGCTGACAACGTCATTAGTAAGAACGGACAAAAGTTGGATGCCAGCTCTCAACGTTCCCTGCAGGAGGCAAAAACTGGCCATCTATTCTCCCGGGACTCGGGCCTAAACAAGTTGAGTTGAGTTGAGATGAACTAAGAAATGACATCACTGCACTCAGGACATTCCTAAACGCTCTCCGTCCCCTCGTTCAACAGACAGTGAAGAGTCATACTGCTAATAGTTCCAAATGCTATTTGATTGAAAGTTCTCCTGGTCTTCCCTCTCAGTTTTGAAATTCGTCCAGAACCCCTAACGATCCCCGTCCATATCATTCTCTCCACATACGGGTTCTCAGTCTGTTCCACCACTTTCTCCATCTGGTCCCACATGCGCCCGACCACTTCTCCCTTATCCATAGGTAATCTACCACGGAAAGGTGTATTCCCTGACAGCCTGTTCATTCCCCACACACTCCTACATGACCAGAGAAGAAAATCCATACAATTCTTACAATATGTGACCTCTGAAGCAAGCCATGTTTCGTGTAGAATGGCTTGCCAAAACATGTGATGGTCCTAACGCTTCACATACCCAAAACTGGTTGTTTCTAAGGGACCTTGTTTCCTTGGCAGTCATATGATACACCTACTGAGCTGTTCTGTTCAAATGTAATTTTTCGATACTAAAAAAGTGTTTAATTTTCTTTAATTTATGGTTTTGCTCTACTTTTATTGATAAGGATTTCAGCTAAATCGCTGGGTTTTGTAACCGGTTGTCGGGCCTCTTTGTCACATTGTTACACTAATTTGCGTTTTCCTGTCTGTGCTTGTAAATAAACATGTAAATTCCGTGACAATTTTACAAGTCTCTATGTGTATATTGGGTACATGGTGCTATCTCATATTTGTATAGACCAATAAACACACGATGGGTGTTGTGATCAATATCACGCTGCCTCTGTACTTTCCATTGACATTTTCTGGTAACCAGTTTAGTTTGGGTCGACCTGTGAGCCCGGGTCTATCAAATCACATGTCCGCATAGACGGTGATTCGTTCGTATGTATCCGCATAGACGGTGATTCGTTCGTATGTATCCGCATAGACGGTGATTCGTTCGTATGTATCAGCATAGACGGTGATTCGTTCATATGTATCCGCATAGACGGTGATTCGTTCGTATGTATCCGCATAGACGGTGATTCGTTCGTATGTATCCGCATAGACGGTGATTCGTTCGTGTGTATCCGCATAGACGGTGATTCGTTCGTATGTATCCGCATAGACGGTGATTCGTTCGTATGTATCCGCATAGACGGTGATTCGTTCGTATGTATCCGCATAGACGGTGATTCGTTCGTATGTGTTTACAATTCGGTCGTATATGTTTATATAGACGGTGATTCGGTCGCATGTGTTGACATAAATGATTATTCGGACGTATGTGTTTACATAGACGGTGATTCGGTCGTCGGTGCTATTATATACGGTGATTCGGTCGCCGGTGTTATAGACGGTGATCCGGTCGCCGGTGTCATCATAGACGTGATTCGGTCGAATGTGTCATCACAGACGGTCATTCGGTCGTCGGTGTTATCATAGACTGTGATTCAGTCGTAGGTGTCCTCATAGACGGTGATTCAGTCGTAGGTGTCATCATAGACGATGATTTGGTCGTAGGTGTCATCATAGACGGTGATTCGGTCGTAGGTGTCATCATAGACGGTGATTGGTCGTAGGTGTCATCATAGATTGTGATTCGGTCGTAGGTGTCATCATAGATTGTGATTCGGTCGTACGTGTCCACATAGACATTGAGTCGGCCGTATCTGGCTACCGGTGAGTCGGTAGTATATGTCCGATGAGCGTGTGGTTGAAATCGAAGTCCATTCGTTCAAACCGATAACAAAGGGGCTTTACAAGCAATAGGCTCGACTTTATTGCACCGGAGTTTTACCGCATTACTTCTTTACACAGAGCGGCCTGCCAGATACTTTGCACAGATCATCAACTCATTAGCTCCAGCGACGACCCCACAGAGTCTCCGAGAAAATTGCACTCGAGAACCGAATGTCGGAGTTAGGAAACGAACACACGACCTTTGGAGCGCGAGGCATGCGGCTTAACCACTTGGCCATGGAGACTCCCCGAAGCACACGTACAAACACACATACAAACATAGGTACAAACACACGTACTAATATAAGTACAAACACACGTACAAACATACGTACTGTAAAGTCAGCTGACCTCCTACAGTCCCACTAAGTAATCAAACCCAACCAAACCACATCAACCACCGCAGACATAACCACACACTGGTGACCGGCCTACCTGATGGCTGACGTGGCAAACACTTGACCGTTTGATCCGACTGTGAGCACCACGATTGAGGCAACAACCACTGTGAAATCTGAAAAAAAGCAGCGATATCATTATGAAGGATATTGTTTCGGTAATGTGGATTTCAGACCGCGTTGCGCTGGGTTTTAACTTATTGGGATGGGACCGGTCGTTCAGAAAGCAATGGCAAATTACAGATCGTAAACTTGCCAAGACATCAACAACAGCAGTAAAATGCTGGTGTTGACAGCGATGTCCTGTAAAAAGATATGCACAAAAAAATCTGGATTTCAGGTCTTTGCTTATACTAGGTCACAATACAATCACCAAAAACAGCCAGTGCCTTGTAGACAGGCGTGGGCAATCATGCCTCTCCACAAATTACGGCATGGATCAATTCGTATGTTGACTCCCTACCGTGCCATGACACTCCGCGGTCCGGAATCTTCTCACACTGTCTTACAATAAAATAGAAGTCATAAATACATTCACGTGTATTGTTTGTTGTCGCTCATAGAAGTAGAATAAAGAAGTAGAGACTAGAGGACACACTAGACAACATAAAATTTAGAAGCTACAGTTATCCGACCTATAGCTTTCAATGTTTATCTTGTCTAGTGCGTCCTCTAATCTCTACTTCTTTCTTCTACTTTATGAACACTAAACAACACATGTGATGTTATTTATGAACTGTCTTAGTGGCATCAGAAGGGTTCCCAACTGTTATTTCTGTGTACTACACAATAAAATACAGTTGGGTGACCAACGTATTGTACTACACACACAATGGACAAATACTAAATTCGCCGAAGTGTGTGTACTGTTTATTACTGTGACAGCATGTGTATTGTGTACTACTGTGATAGCTACCATTTGTATTTGAGAGCCAATATATACAGGGATACCTGGCCTGTAGCAGCCTAACGTCCACTGCATCTGTGTCCGTCTCCAGTCGTCTTGCCATGCTCGCCACTGGAACCAGATGGACGCAGACGAGAGAGTGAGGTCGACGGAGTTGCGCAACCACTTCCTCACTATAATCCAAACGAAAGCGCAAGTCATTCGTTCTTCATCAAATCCAAAGATGCAATGAATGAATGGTCCTCATCATTCGTGATGGACGAACATCCGGATAGCACGTGTGTTGTCCATTGCTGTAATATCATGTGTATAACTGTGATAACATGTGTATTTTGTATTACTGTGATAGCATGTGAATTGTGTATTGCTGTAATATAATGTTTATTGTGTATTACTGATAGTTAGTTAGTTAGTTAGTTAGTTAGTTAGTTAGTTAGTTAGTCGACAGATTATCCTAATTGCACATCGAACCATTAAGTCCATAAGTGCTCGGATCCCCTCCTCAGCAAATCTCGCAGCGTGTAGCGGCTAACGACACCAGTTCTGTGTTGGTTTATCAATCTTCTTTGGATTCCTGCGTAGTGTTCTTGTTTGGCCACCCCTCTTTTAACTTGCTGTTCTCGCAGCATAGCCATGGTTGTAGATTCCCAGTCATCGCTTGGTTCTCGTAAACGACTTATTTCTCATAGAGCATTCAGAATGTCTGCTTGATCCATGGCTCGTCCGCCTTCCACAGTAGCCTCACCTGCAAACCTGTCAGCCCGCTCATTCCCTTGTACACCCGCATATCCTGGCACGAAGATGAAACTAATCTTTGCCAGCCGAGACTGCTTCAGAGACAGCAGCCATTCTCTTCGGACCCACCCCATCTTTATCATCCTGAGCCCTTGTTGTCGATGAAAGTAATGACACGACTGACACTGCACAGCTCATTTGTTCTCTTTTAATTCATATTAATGTTTAAAAAGGGTTTAATTTTCGGCTTATTGAATGTTTATCATGTTCGGCCCGCAACCTTACGTATGACTTGAGTTTTGACCCGCTGAGCGATTGAGTTTGACAACCCTGCCTTGTCGTCAGACACGCTGAGTCATTTGGGAGCATTACATTAATACGAGAAATAAACTACCAGGCATTAATAGGCATTCATAAAGTAAAGGAAAGACATATAGATCGGCCATGATGAAGATGCTTGCAGATTACAAATTTATTGGAAAGACCTCTGACTTGTAGGGGAAAAAAAACACATACTGGAGATAGCAAGCTACTATAAAGATTTATAATGAAGTAGGCCAGTATCAGCTTATTAAGAGAGGTGTGCGACAGGGATGTGTAATGGTTCCATATTTTTTTTTTCCATATACAGTGAAAATATTTTTAGAAATTTGGAAGATTTGAGAGGAATTACCATTTGGGGACATAATACCAATAGCATTAGATATGCGTATGTTACAGTATTAATTACAGATGATGAAAAGGATCTGCAACATTTAGTAGATACTGTTATTGTACACAGAGAAAAACTGGAGTTAGATTTAAATAGTAAAAAGACACATATTATGGTCGTCACTAAGAAGAAAGAAACACCACAATGTTATATACGAGTAAATGGGAATATTCCTAAACATGTTAATCAGTGCAACTATCTCGAGACAGTTATAACATATGAAGAGAGGTGTCTTGAAGAGATTAGAACAAGAATCGCTGTGGTAAAGGTAGCCTTTTTGCAAGATGGAAAACATACTAACCAATAATAAGATGTCAATTGCGACGATAAAATGAGGATTGCAGTGTTACAAAGAACTTAAACTTTTATATGGATGTGAAACGTCGACAACGAGCAAACAAGCTGAAAAACATCTAATGGCAGTGGAAATGTGGTGTTTATGAAAATGCAAAGAGTATCATGGACAGACATAACAATAAACGAGCAAGTTCTACAAGAAGCAGATGAAAACCGTAAACACATTGGAGAAGTTAGACGCAGACAGTCAAGACTTGTGAGGCAGGTTATGAAAAGAAATAAACTAGAGAACTTGGTGACAACTGACAAGATTCAGGAAAAAGGAACAAAGGGAAGGCAGAGAAGTAAATATCTGAATTGCTTGACCATATGGCATGGTCGGGACAAGAACACAGAGCTGATCCACGACTCTGGGGTCGTGTAGAGGTTGGGCCACTATTGCTGTCATGTAAATTATATGTCCCATCCTGTATCCATCTACGCTGTGGTTTTAGTCTTCCCCGTCGCCTCCCTGGCACACCTTCCACCACAATGATCTTTTCTAGACTTTCAAGTAGTTTTACATGTCCACATTTCCTATTCCAGACTTTTTGGTTTCTTAATAACTAAAGCTCTTGAATATTGCGTTTTTAAAAAAAATTTTGTTTGATAGATCTGTCTGTTCTCCTGTTCGTACACTGCATTTTTAATACTCATTTCGAACATTTTTATTCAAAAGCGGATGTGTGCTTTTAAGCCGATTTATTAAATATCAGAGTTTCGCGCCGTCCTTTGCCACAGGAATTACTGATGTTCTTGGTATCCTAACTTTTACTGTTCTATCTCTTTCAATCTATGGAGGTTTTATTTGCTTTATACGTTATACGAACAAATACATTAAAGAACTTGGTGACACGTGGCCAGATTGAGGGGAAAAGAACAAGGGAAAGGCAGAGAAGAAAATACCGGGATGACTTGGTTAAGTGGCATTGTCAAGACAAGAAAACGGAGCTGATCCACGACTCTGGTGATCGTGCGAAATGGCGAAACATGACCGCCCACGTTCATCGTCACGGCACATGATGATGCTATTTTGTAGAGCAATGTCTGATTATTTCATGTCTGTCATCACATTTCCATCGTCCGTGAGCAGAGAATCTACAATTTCAAAACTGATCACATTCTATATTTATCTCCGTTGATACATTATCTGTTGCCATTTTTGAATTATTTTTTTTTTTTTTTTGCGTTCGCTTGTTTGAACTATATCGTAGCCCATACATCTGCGACTATTTCTAGCGCACCGGACTGATGTTTGCATATGGATTAGCTTTCCCTTTTCCCAGTGTCACTCGCCATCAGGCGAACCCACTCCGACTTCTGAGGTACTTGTAATTTACTGCCTCAAGTCAAGGACGAGAAGTCAACATATGAGTCCATATGACCGGTGTAGGGATTGAACCCGCTACATCGCATCGGCACACCGTAAGTTTAAGAACGAGCGCTTTATCCATTTGTATTATCGTTTGCTTTATTTTTGTTTTGTTGCAGTGAAATATACATCTCATTTTCTCTTTGTATATGCGCCGGCTTAATTAGTTTCTGAATTCACATTGGTGTTGTTGCTAATAATATTGTGCAGTCAGCGTATGTCGTTCAGGAATTTCTGTTCTCACTGATAACAAAGGAATCTTATTGTTGTTTGTCAATGTTTTACACAACATTACTCATAATTTTCACTACACAAATGAAACATAAAGGGGGGGGGGGGGGGGGGGGGGGTGAAGCAATCCATTCTGACTCCTTGTTCTTCGAGTATATGAAACCAATTTGTTGTATCACCACATATTATCACAGCTACCTTTTGACACCCGTCCCCTACCTTATTGTTGATAACTTATATAGACAGCATATGTAAATAAAAATAATAAATAAAAATGCAATAAAAAGGGCAACGACCTGACGCGTTCATTCTTCGGGGGACGCTGTTTTTAGTGTTTTCCTGTGGATTATGTGGTGTTATTTCGTATTCGTTTATTGGAAGTGTTCAAAAGAAGCCACGGAAGACAGGTGGTGGATGAAATTTTGAGGACAGCCGACAGATAGTTGTTGGTTATGGTCTCAAGTTTCGCGACGATAGGCAGAATATCTCTTTCCCGGGACAATGGCTGGCGTCACCGACCAGTATGGTCACTGCCAGGAAGGAAAACAACGGCAAACTGCCTTCTTTAAAAGTGCCTAGTTCATTATGATTCGCCTAAAGACAGATCATCGCAAAACAAGGACAGAGACATTAAAATCTTTGCTTTATTGGCTACACAAAGGTTTTCGATAGAGTAAGACATGTCAACATGGTAGATATGCTTGCAGATCTACAAATTGATGGGAAAGACATTAGACTTATAAAACACATATATTGGAAACAACAAGCTGCCATAAGGATTGATAATGAAGTGGGACAATATCAGCATTTTAAGAGAGGTGTTAGGCAGTGATGTATAATGTCTCCAGATCTTTTCTTCTTCTTCTTCTTCTTCTTCTTCTTCTTCTTCTTCTTCTTCTTCTTCTTCTTCTTCTTCTTCTTCTTCCTTTTCTTTCTTCCTTTTCCTTTCTTCCTTTTCCTTTCTTCCTTTTCCTTTCTTCCTTCTTCTTCTTCTTCTTCTTCTTCTTCTTCTTCTTCTTCTTCTTCTTCTTCTTCTTCTTCTTCTTCTTCTTCTTCTTCTTCTTCTTCTTCTTCTTCTTCTTCTTCTTCTACTTCTTCCTTCTTCCTTTTCCTTTCTTCCTTTTCCTTTTTTCTTTCTCCTTTCTTCCTTCTTCTTCTTCTTCTTCTTCTTCTTCTTCTTCTTCTTCTTCTTCTTCTTCTTCTTCTTCTTCTTCTTCTTCTTCTTCTTCTTCTTCCTTTTCTTTCTTCCTTTTCCTTTCTTCCTTTTCCTTTCTTCCTTTTCCTTTCTTCCTTCTTCTTCTTCTTCTTCTTCTTCTTCTTCTTCTTCTTCTTCTTCTTCTTCTTCTTCTTCTTCTTCTTCTTCTTCTTCCTTCTTCCTTTTCTTTCTTCCTTTTCTTTTCTTCCTTTTCCTTTCTTCCTTTTCCTTTCTGTCTTATTCTTCTTCTTATTCTTCTTCTTCTTCTTCTTCTTCTTCTTCTTCTTCTTCTTCTTCTTCTTCTTCTTCTTCTTCTTCTTCTTCTTCTTCTTCTTCTTCTTCTTCTTCTTATTCTTGAGCATTCCGAGCAATTGAGGTTCTTTGCTGCAGATACCAGCCGTCTCCATTCGTCTCTCTGGTTGACCTTCTCTTGCTTTTTTCCCTATACAGTGAAAATATTTTCAGAAATGTAGACGGTATAAATGGAATCAGCATTGGAGGACGAAACTTCAGTAACATTAGATATGCATATGATACAGTATTGATTGCAGACAATGAGCAGGATCTGCGACAGTTAGTAGATGCGATTGTTGCACACAGTGAACAACTCGGGTTAGAATTAAATTGTAAAAAGACACAGATTATGGTCGTCATTAGGAAGAAAGAAATACTACAACGGAATATACAAGTAAATGGGAATATTCTTCAACAAGTGAATCGGTACAGTTATTTCGGAACAGTCATAACTTCTGATGGGAGATGCTTTGAAGAGATTAGAACAAGAATCGCCATGGCGAAAGTAGCCTTTAGCAAGATGAAAAGCATATTGACCAATAAAAAGATGTCAGTTGAAACGAGAAAAAGAGTGATGAGGTGCTACATAGAGCCTGTACTTTTGTATGGATGTGAAACTTGGACAAAGTGCAGTCAAGCTGAAAAACATACGATGGCTGCAGAAATGTGGTATTTAAGGAGAATGCAAAGAATACCATGGACACACAGAAAAACCAATGACCAAGTGCTACAGGAGACAAATGAAAATCGTAAATTGATTAGAGAAATTAGATGGAGACCAGTGGTTCTCAACCAGTATGGAATTCCCCCCCCCCCCACCCCACCCCAGGGGGTAATTTTAGGGTTTCTAGGTGTGGGAATTAAGATTATTTCAAGATCGCGTTAATACAAGAACTGATTACTTGATATTGTTTTTCCCTTCATACTGTACGGTTCAGTACGTCTCACCCTTCTAAAATTCAATTTATAAAGTAAGTAGACCCACAAATCATGTTTTATGTGGACATCTAGACTTGTTTTAGTATGTGCTATTAAATTTAGCTTTCATTATTACGTATACTGTGTAGGGGCGGCGGCGGGATTTTTATGTAGGAAATACGAAAGGGGAGAATGACGTTCTGAAAATATGGTGGGGTGGGGGTGGCACATGGGCCAAATTTTTAGGTAGGAAATACGAAAGGGGGGTGGGGGTGATGTTCTGAAAATATGGTGAAAAGGGGGGGGGCACGGGCCAAAAAAGGTTGAGAACCACTGACGTAGACAGTCAATATTTGTTGGACATGTTATGAGTAGAAATGAATTGGAGACCTTGGTGACAACTGGCAAGATTGAAGGGAGGAGACCAAGGGGAAGACCGAGAAGTAAATACCTGGATGGCTTGGCCACATGGCATGGTCGAGAAGGAAACACTGAGCTGATCCACGACTCTGGTGTTCGATTGAAATTGCGAGTCATGACCGCCCACGCTTTCCGGCATGGCACATGATTGGTTGATTGATATGCAAATAAACCAGCCAAACAGGGACTGCAATAACATCCCATGAAGAACAGAATACAAAAGATGAAGCAACTGCAAATTAAACAATTAAAGAACTATTTGCGGACTAATTGCAAAATCAGAACTATAAGTCCACATAACATCTAAACGAAGTGTAAGGAACATGACATGAAAATTAGCATCAGTAAAACAGAGATAAGTATAGCCAAAGAAAGAAAAAAACACAAATATTAATCTAAAAGAACACCCCCTGACACAAGTAAAGAGCTTTAAGTACTTAGGAAGTATACTATAATGAGATGACAAATCGGAAGGCGAGATATACAATAATTGTAATAAGGCACAACTAATTGGGCAGAAGGCATCTATACCAAAGAACAAACACGTATCAGTAGATACTGAAAATGCACTCTATAACACAATCTTCCTACCAACTGTATGCTACCAATGCCAAACCTGGACAATGGCAGAAAAAAAGAAAACAAAATTTATAACAACTGAAATGAGAGTTCTGAGACGAATACTCAGCGCATCAAGAAGAGAAAAAAAAATCAGGGAGAATTAACAGCGCTAAATTTCATTAGGAAACAGCAAGTGAAATGGTTCGGCCACTTAACTAGGCTACCAATATCAGTATGCCACAACAAGCAATGATTCATTCATTCAGTAGCAGCAATGGTGCACATACCAAATGGAACTAAAAGAAGAGACCGATCATGCAAACGATGGACGGAGGGATTAACAGAGTCCATGCGAATCTCATTATATATGTTTACTTCACCTCGACACCGCAAAGTACTAGAGGAATGAGATGAGATGAAACCGTTTGGACGATGCTGTGTGTTGTTTTGATTGCAGATAATGAACAGGACCTGCAAAATTTAGTAGATGCGTTTGTTTCACACAGTGAACAACTAGGGTTAGAACTGAATATTAAGAAGACAGATTATGGTCGTCACTGGGAAGAAGGAAATACCACAATGTGATATACGAATAAATGGGCATATTCTTAAGCAAGTGAATCGATACAGTTATCTCGGAACAGTAAAATCATCTAATGGGAGATGCCTTGAATAGATTAGAACAAGAATTGCCAATGCGAAGGTAGCTTTGTGCAAGATGAAAAACATATTGACCAATAAAAGATATCAATTGAAATGAGAAAAAGAGTGTAGAAGTGCTACATAGAACCTGTACTTTTGTGCAGAAGTGGAGCGTGGACAATGAGCAGTCAAGCTGAAAAACATCTGATGGCTTTTGAAATGTGGTTTATGAGGAAAATGCAAAGAATACCATGGACTGACAGAAAAAGCAACGAACAAGTCCTTGAAGAAACACATGAAGATCGTAAACTGATTAGAGCCATTAGACGGTAGACAGTCAAACTATTTTGGACATGTTATGAGAAGAAATGACTTGGAGAACTTGATGACAACTTGCAAGATCGAAGGGAAGAGACCAAGGGGAAGACCGAGAAGTAAATACCTGGATGGCTTGGCCACATGGCATGGTCGAAGCAGAAACACGGACCTGATCCACGACTCTGGTGATCGAGTGAGAATGCAGAACATGACCGCGCACGCTTATCGGCATGGCACATGATGGATGGATGGAGTGTTGTTTATTATATGAACCATGTGTAATGGGAGACCAGTTTCTCTCCTTGTGTGTCATAATTGTTCGTGTTACACACAGTCAAATGCATTAGAGTCCTGTATGCAACATTAGCACATATATGTATTGTATTCTCTGACGTTGTCTAAACGTGTCCTAATGTTAAATATGTGCTCGTTTGTATCTCAAGTTCGTCAGAAGCCGGATTGTACTATCTTTATGTTTTATTCTATTTTCCTATCGAGTCATCCCACGATTATTTGTAATGTAAAAATTGCTTGCGAGATCTATGAAGGCATCTGCTCTGTAATTGCTGCATAATTTCATGTCGCCCCTATTTGGTATAGGGATATATATTGATATCGTCCATATCTTTTGCTGTGTTTCTGTTTCCTGTATACTGGCACCATGCCGCCTTGTTAGACGATAGTTTGTTGTTTTGTGCTTCAAAAAAAAAAAAAAAAGCATAATAGCTACAACCCATGCCGGTAAGACCAGGGATGGAGTTATAGCTTTCCATAGCACAAAGCCTGGGTTGAAGTGTAGAGATCGTGTGTTGCCCATGCAGCATGATCCCTCTCTTGGTGTGGCTAGTTTACTCCAGAAGAAAGGTTACACGAATACACCTGGAACATGACAAGCTGTAGAAGCTGCCGGATCAGCAATACAAGACCGTTATTGTCCACCTGTCGGAGTTTCGATCCTAGACCAGATGCCGGCCAAGGCTTAGGGTCGTCTGTCCTGCTATGCCGGTTAGTCTTTAGGTTCCATTTCCTTGCACCAGGATAAGGCTTCGACCCTCTCAATTGCTTCCGTCTAAATCTGTTGTCACAATGTGGGGTGTCGGGTTTGGTTAGCACTGCTAGCAGCAGCAGCAACAGAAGAAGAAGAAGAAGAAGAAGAAGTAGAAGAAGAAGAAGAAGAAGAAGAAGAAGAAGAAGAAGAAGAAGAAGAAGAAGCAGAAGAAGAAGAAGAAGAAGAAGAAGAAGAAGAATTTAGTGTAAAATAAGCCTGACAGAATGTCTGCGATAACGTAATGAGCATATTCCCTCTTCTATGAGTTCAAGAGGAGTTTTTTTTGTTTTTTTTTTGCATATCCTTTACAGGACATCGCTGTCAACACCAGCATCTTTCAGCCGTATGTTGATTTCTTGGCAAGATTACGCTCAGTAGTTTGCCATTGCTTTCTGAGCGGCCGGCTCACATACCCCGTAAGTTACCGATGCGATTCGAACCACTGTTGATTCTCACCGTCATCACGTCACCCACGAGAGTATACGAGATTACGGAGAAAAGTCATAACCTCTAAGCCACGAAGCCGGCTAAGAGGAGTTTGCTTCTTGCAAATGTTGCGACTGTTGCATTTAGGATAATTAATCATCTTAAGCGACTTCATGTATTTGCCAAGGGCTTATATATCGCCGAAATGTTGTCATTGCGTTACAATACAACACATCAGATACCATATTGACAATTTCTAAGTTACAACTGTGACAAACACCTTCTATCCAATTTATGTCATTCAGTCTTGTTTGGTCTAAACCTACGTTTTATTTGGCACTGAATCTGTTAAGGTACGGGACACACTATCGATGAATTAACGAAACATGATTATCTAGGCAAATGTAGAGAATGTAGTTTGCCATTGCTTTCCTTCTTAGCAGTGACCATACTGGTAGATGCCCATAGCCACTGCCTCCAACACCCCCCCCCCCCCCCGAAAAAGAGAGAGAGAACTTGGTGACAACCGGCATGATTGAGGGGTAAAGAACAAAGGGAAGTCAGAGAATTAAATACCTGGATGGCTTGGCCATGTGGTATGGTCGAGACAAGAACACAGAGCCAATCCACGACTTTAGGATCGAGAGAGATTACGAAACAAGGCCGCTCACGCTAATCACAGTGATGGTAATTCGTTTTTCCACCTTGTTAGTGACATTTTGCTGGTATTTGTTTTCGGCATCAGCTCTATAGAAGTCATTCCCTTCTTCGATAGAACTTTCTGTGAATGTTCCCATCTTGCCACGTTTGCTCCTATTTCTAAGACAACAATAAAGACACTTTTTCTGAGTTGAGCTGAGCTAAGAAACGACACCACTGTACTCAGGACATTCCTGTTCGCGCTTTGTCCCCTTGTTCGACAGCCAGCGAAGAGTCATACTGCTTATGATTCCAACTGCAATCTGATTGAAAGTTCTTCTGGTAAGATACTTTTTCTTATCCCCTAATTAGAGCATATGTCTTCAACCAGCTCACACCAAACTGTCCCATCTTTTGCTATCTACTGAGCTCCCGCCATATTTTCTACCATAGTATTCAGAGCTCTCTCTAATTCTCTTATTCGTGTGTTCTTAGGTCTCTCTCTAATTCATTGGTACAGATCTAATCCAAGACTGTTGATCGCGTGTGAGAACGAATCTTGGTCGCTCATGCTTATCCGCTTATCTGTATGTAAACTTGATGATGATGACTCGATTGATTGGAATTCATGACATCTTTGTGGGATCAACGGTGTCTTGGGTTGAGATGTAATTCCTCTCGATTGTAGGCAAGAAGAGGAAGAATAAGAAAGCGTAATAGTGAAAGGAGAAGATGGAGAAGAAGCAGATTAAGAAGAAAAAGAAGAGGGAGAAGAAGATGATGAAGAAGAAGAAGAAGAGGAAGAAGAAGAAGAAGTGAAAGGATCAAAAGAAAAAAGAGAAAATAAGGAGGAAGGGAGGAGGAGAAGAAAGCAGAAGAAGAGGGAAAGGAAGATGAAAGTAAAAAAGTAGAAAACTGAAGCTGAGGGGATAGATAAGTAGGAAGAAGAACATAAATAATAATAATAAGAAGAAAAACGAAATAAGTAAGAAGAAGAGGAACAACAAGGACAGCAGCACGAAGAATAAGCTCGCAGAAGAAGCACACACAACATGTGAATATCACAGGTGTACTTTCTCAATGCGTAAGAACCTTTTCATCTTCTGGTGAGATCACTACAGGCTGGGATAATTATGTCGGCCCGTCTTAAACAGGAACCCAGGAAGTTCCTTCCAAATCTCCAATAAAAAATGTATACTGTGCCATAACGTGCTCGTCATCAACTTGTGGGTAAGCACGTATCTCCTTCAGCACACAGAGTTTGTTTACGTCAGCATAAAATATGAGCCCGTTTGATCTAGGCGGTAACCTAAGAACGATATAGGCTTTGTTATCACTGTATTTATGTTTGTGGTTCCCAGTTGGTTATAGAATACGTTGAGTTGAGTGGAGCTAAGAACTGACATCACAACACTCAGAACATGCTCCATCCTTATCTTCAACAACCAGCGAAGTGTTCTAATACTAATGGTACCAGCTGCAATCTGATTATGTGTCCGTGTGGTCCTTCATCGGAGTGCTGAGTGTTGGTCAGATCTCCCGGCGAATGCCTGCGGTACTGTTCTCTTCAGGCAGTGGTGGTAAATCTGTTCATACATACTATACAAGTGATGCCAACGGGTCCTGGTCACACCACACATATTACAAACATTATCATTAGCGATAGAAACAATGCCATTTACGTTACAAAGATTATCACTGACGTCAGGAACAATGCAATTTACGTTATAAACATTATCATTGACGTCAGAAACAATGTCGTTTACCTTACAAACATTTTGATTGACGTCAGAAACAATGCCAGTTACGTTACAAACATTATCACTGACGTCAGAAACAATGCCATTTATGTTACAAACATTATCACTGACGTCAGAAACAATGCCATTTACGTTACAAACATTATCATTGACTTGCGAAACAATGTCATTTACGTTACAGACATCACTGACGTCAGAAAGAATGCTTTTTACGTTACAAACATTATCATTGACGCCAGAAACAATGTCATTTACATTACAAACAGTATCACTGACGTCAGAAACAATTACGTTACAAACATTATCATTGGCGATAGAAACATTGCCATTGACATCACAAACATTGCCACTGACGCCACCAACATTGCCACTGACGTCACAACCAGCAGAACGTGCAACTGTTTACCTATTATAGAAATGGGCTTTCTGGCGAAGCGAAACCGACCCTTCAGACCCATATATTTGCTCCGGCAGCCGGCTGACCACAGGCGAATCACGTACTCCAGGCCAAAGAACACAACCAAGACCATCTCCTGAAATAGGTTAATGGTGCTGTTATTGGCAGTCTGCTCAGATTATTTCTGTACACACGCGTAGACATGTCCTTGTGTAGATATAGACAGTACAGCAGGGACCCCGTTCAACATCATGGGACGTGTTTGGCTATATGGTGCTAGACCTTATTTGTTAGACTAATCGGTGGTGGGTGGGTGATGGGGGTCACATTTATGGTGCCCACCTTCACTTTCCAATACATTTCCTGGTCAGGATGTGTGTGTGTATGTGTGTGGGTGTGTGTTAGTGGGTGTGTGTATATGTGCGTGTGAGTGTGAATGGGGGCTGTGTGGATGTGCTGATGTCGATGGGTGTGTGTATGTGTGTGAGTATGTGTGTGTGGTATATGTGTGGGTGTGTCTGTGTTAGCACGGCCGAATGGGTAAGAGCCTTCGCTCTTAAACATCCGGAGCGCTGATGCCGAGGTAGTGGGCTCAACCCCTACACCAGTCAGCTGGAGTGAAATGTTGGCTTCCCATCCGTGACTTAAATTACAAGTAACTTAGAAGTTGGAGTGAGGTCGCCTCATACGAGGAGCACTGGTAATAGGGAAAGCTAATCTACACCCGCTGGTGTCCCTGGCCTAGATGTTAAACGACTTTCTCCGTAATCCAGTTTATCCACGTAGGGTAACGCAGCGCGCGAGAATTGGACGCGGTTCTCGCCGCGTTGGTAACTTACGGGATAAGTGAGCCGGCCGCTCAGAAAGCAATGACAAACTACTGGGCGTAATCTTGCCAAGAAATCAACCGACAGCGGTAAAATGAAGTTGTTGACAGCGATGTCCTGTAAAGGATATGCCAAAAAAAAAAAAAATCTACACCCAAAAATCAGCTCTGTGTGTTGAGACGAGCCTGTCCACAATGCGGACGTGGTGTCTGCTTGTTTAAAGTAACAGCAAGCGACCCTTTTACACGCGCGGATGAGTATTGCGTATATAGTACTGGCTCCATAGTTGCAAAGACCACCCGGCAGTGGATGGGTGAAGGGGTCAATGTCACGCCGTCCGCCTTCATTGCTCGGGACGTTTTCTGGTACCCAGGTTAGGCTGGTACAGCCTGAGAGGCCAGATCAATGTAAAGAAAAATTAATCCGTCTCATTAAGGGTTAGAACGCATGACCACCGAGGCGGCAAATATGCTGGCTTTCCACTGCATTAACATATCTCCCTTTCTGCTAAAAAATATTTTGGTAACAATTCCCCTAGCAAGAATCTGCTGTAGGTATGTGTAGGAGCATTACGGTATGTAGGCCTGAGTATACGGAGGAATAGTTGGCCAGTTTGTCCCTGCCTTAGCGAACGACGAGAGCTGTTATCAAAACCCCCCCCCCCCCACTTCCAGATAGCTCATTGTGAACGTAATATTCTAACCGTTACACAAACGCGGCCGGCTTTCTGTTGAAGCCTTTAGGAACTAGTGGTTCTCAACCTGTTGGGAATTCCCCCCTAGGGTGGAATTTTAGGGTTTCCAGGGGGGAATGAAGAATATTTTAAGATCACGTTAATACAAGAACCGATAACTTGATATTGTTTTTCCCTCCATACTTTACTGTGCTGTACTCGTCGCGCTTCTGATATTCGTCTTATAACGTAAGAAGACCCACAAATCACGTTTTATATAGACGTCTAAACTTGTTCTAGTATGTGTTATTAAAGTTAGCTTCCATTTTTACGTATACTATGTGGGGCAGGGTGGGGGAGGGGGAATTTATAGGGAGGAAATACGAAAGGGGAGGAATGACATTCTCAACATATGGTGAAGGGGGCATGGGCCAAAAAAAAAGGTTGAGAAGCATTGCTTTAGTCTAATACATCCCGCTTCAGTATGGTACGATAAACACCTGTATTCGGATGAGCGTTAAGTACGGGAATAATTATATCCTATTTCATAAAACTACAGCTGTTGACTATCACGTGGAGTGTAATAAATTTGTGGTGTTTTTCACATCGGGTGCGTTAGTCTAACTGTTGGGGCGATAAGCTGATATTGGCATGAACGTGGAAGGGCAAGAGTTCGACGCCAGCTCTCATTGTTCGCTACGTAAGAGAGAGACTAGCCTCCGTACACCCAATCCTACAAAATGTGAATGTCTTAGCACTTTAGATACAACAACGGGTCCCTGTGTTGGACTTATTTCATCAGTTATACGATATAAATTAATGTGTAATTATCACAAGTTAGAGCATTGCTTTGCTGATCCGTCAGCTTGTGCAGCTTGTCTTGTACCAAATGTCTCCTGTGAAGTAAAACTTTACAGGCCGAGAGAGGGATTATGCAACATGCAAAACACATGATCTATAAATTCAGTCCAGGCGTTGTGTTATGGAGAGTTACAACTCCATTGTACAAACTATCGTCTATCAATACGGCAAGGTGCAAGGCCAGTGAGTCGTGGGTTCATATCTAACTCCAGACTCTCTCTCTCTCTCTCTCTCTCTCTCTCTCTCTCTCTCTCTCTCTCTCTCTCTCTCTCTCTCTCACACACACACACACACATACACACATATTGTGTGTGTGTGTCCATATGGATCTGGGATCGATCCAGCCTCTTAAACTGGGTACCAGAAGTGATTCTGGGTGGTTAAAGACCGGCAGAGAGATACTGCTCACATCCCCAACCGAGTGCCAACTGGTCAAATAATACGTGTCTTAGCAGTATGGACAGTGTCTGGGAAGTGAAGCCGACCGGCCTGGTATTGACCACTACGACCACTGGAGCGCAGACTGGCTCCATAACAATATGGGTGTCGCACCATATGTCCTTTAAGCCTTAATGAATGTAAAAGAGTCCTTTTTTAAAAACTGGTCACTACATTCCCAGGGAGTAGCGACGTGGCTAGCAGGCTTTCCCCATAGAGGAGGATTGTTTACATTGACCTAGGCTACCTGGTCTACCCAACCTGAAATGGGTATCAGGAAATGTCCTCGGTAGTAAAGGTGACCGATGTCATATTTACCCCAGCATCAATCGAATGCTGTTGGCCTATAAAATATAGTAGCCCCATACTCCTTAAGTCGTTGAAAAGAGCTTTTGCATGTTGTATTCCCAGTGCAAAACATTATATGGAAACGAGGTTAGTTAACCTTACCTCGAAGTAATGTAATAATTACCCGAGCGAGCGTACTAAAGTTTATATTGAAAATTAACATATGTCACAATAATACACTGAAAAAGATCCAACATGAAGATGTGATTCATTCTTTTTTGCAGAACGGTTGGGGCTGCAACAGCAGTGTTATTTCAGTTGGACACGTCTACTATAAGACAGGTTGACAGACTGGCTGGCAACACAGCAGTAGTGTATTGAGGCCTCCAGACACATATTATTCCTCCAGAATCTGGCGGCTGATAGGGTTTATGAAGGAAAATATGGGGAAAATTGTCGACTCGGTAAAAAAAATTTTGTGTGGGAACGTTTTTTCGGCCTGCCTGGTGGGAAAATCTGTGAAAGTAATTAAGGTAATATTTAGTTGGTTGGTTCTGTACTGGAAAGAGAGGGTGTGAAGGGGAAAGTTATTTTGGTTACGTAGGGTATATTAGTATGGGTAGTGATGTATAAACAAGCTTGTGATGGGTCGTGGTTTCTACTCATGGGTTGGATATATGGTGGTTACGTATATGAATGTGTTAGTATGCGTGGTGTAGTGATGTATAAACAAGGGTGTGATGGGTCGTGGTTTCTACTCATGGGTTGGATATATGGTGGTTACGTATATGAATGTGTTCACTATGCATGGTGAGTAATGCATAAACAAGGGTGTGATGGGTCGTGGTTTCTACTCATGGGTTGGATATATGGTGGTGGCGTATATGAATGTATTAGTATGCGTGGTGTAGTGATGTATAAACGGCCAAGGGTGTGATGGGTCGTGGTTATACTCGACGACTCATGGGTAGAGGTGTAGATGGTTACTATCATCTGAACAGTGTGATAGTAGTGTCTAAGTGAAAGTAAAGGGTGGTATGTAGCTTATTCACTACCATCATTACAAAGGAAATCTTATAAAGTTGTAATGGGTATGGTGGTAAGGTGTATTAGTGGTCAAGTAGGAGTGATATAGGGGTGGTCATAAATGTAATAAGAGGTGTTCGCAGTTACACACTGGTCAACCAGTGGTCAAGCAATGGTCAAGTAAGGGTCAAGTAGTCAAGTAAGGAAATTTTAGGGAAAAGTGATTGTAATGAGATGGTGATGATTAAAGAGTGGTAAATTAGAGGTCAAGCAGTGGTCAAGTAAGGAAAATTTTAGGGAAAATTGGTCGTAGTGACATGGTAATGTTTAAATTAGTGGTAAATTAGTGGTCAAGTAGTGGTCAAGTAGTGGTCAAGCAGTGGTCAAGCGGTGGTTAAGTGAGGAAAATTTTAGGGAAATTTAAGGGAAAAGTGATTGTAATGATATGGTGATGATTAAAGGGTGGTAAATTAGTGGTCAAGCAGTGGTCAAGTGAATAAATTTTAGTGGAAAGTAGGTGTAGCGACATGGTGATGCTTAAAGGGTGGTAAATTAGTGGTCAAGTAGTGGTCAAGTTGTCGAGTGACCACTTAAATTGTAGAGGACGATGTGCCTAAGATTATGGTAGTGATTAAAGTGATCGATGACGTGGTCAATCAGTGGTCAAGCAGTGGTCAAGTAGTCAAGTAAGGAAATTGTAGGGGAAAGTACGTATAGTGCAATGGTGGTGGGTAGAGTGAAGAAGAACCAATAGTAGTGATAATAGTACTACCAATATTATCGACAAGAATATTAGCTGGTGCGTTGTTATTATACTATTTTTTTGTCGGGTGTGTAAAAATCATACAAAGAGGATCATACAACCACAAAGACAACCAAGTACACACGCACACACAACCACAAAGACAGACAAGTACACACATACAGACACAGAAGTACAGACAAACCATTCCATTACTACTGTCATCACAACTATACACAAGTACACACCCATAAACAAATACACAAAGAGGGTCACACAAACACACATACAAACACAAAGACAACCATACACAGACAACCCATACCATTACTACTGTCACATCAACACCTATACACATGTGCAGAGACAGCACAGACACACTCGTACCATTACTATCACCACAACTATACACAACTACAGACACACAGACATCAACTACACAAATACACACCTACAAACAAAAACACACAAAGACACAGACACACTTGTACATACAGACATTAACACTGACAAGTACCCATACCCATCTCCTACCATTACTATTGTCATCACAACTATACACAACCACGTACAGACACATCTGCACGTACACACAGACATCAACTACTTCAAACTCAAAGACACACACCCATAAACAAATACACAAGAACACTCAAAGACAAACACAAAGGCAACCATACACAGACAACCCATACCATTACTACTGCCACTATCAACAGATATACACATGTGCAGAGACAGCACAGACACACTCGTACCATTACTACTGTCATCACAACTATACACATGTACACACTTGATACATTTGTACATACACACCTACAAACAAAAACACACAAAGACACAGACACACTTGTACATACAGACACAGAAGTACAGACAATCCATACTATTACTACTGTCATCACAACTATACACAAGTACACACATACACACTCACCCATACACAAAGAGGGCCACACAAACCATTACTACTGTCATCACAACTATACACACATACAGACACGAGTACACACATACAAGCACAAAGTCAACCACACACAGCTATAAAACAACCACTCAAGTACAAGCACAAAGACAACCATACACAGACAACCCATACCATTACTACTGTCATCACAACTATACACACTTGATTCACTTGTACATACAGACCTACAAGCACACAAAAACACACCCAAACCATTACTACTGGTACCACAACAAGTACACACCCATAATCAATTACACAAATACACACCTACTACAAACTCAAAGACACACACCCATCTCCTACCATTACTACTGTCATCACAAGTACACACACACACAGACCCATACACAAATACACACCTACAAACTCAAAGACACACACCCATCTCCTATCATTACTACTGTCATCACAAGTACACACACACACACACACACACACACACACACACACACACACACACATAAACAAATACACAAGAACACTCAAAGACAAACACAAAGACAACCATACACAGACAACCCATACCATTACTACTGTCACTATCAACAGATATACACACATGTGCAGAGACAACACAGACACACTTGTACATACAGACACAGAAGTACAGACAATCCATACTATTACTACTGTCATCACAACTATACACAAGTACACACAGACACACCCATAATCAATTACACAAATACACACCTATTACAAACTCAATGACACACACCATCTCCTACCATTACTACTGTCATCACAAGTTCACACACACACACACACACACACAAACACACACACACACACACACACACACACATAATCAATTACACAAATACACACCTACAAACAAAAACACACAAAAACACAGACACACGGCGGCGTGAGAATAGCTTGTCTAACTGCCACGTCAGCTACGTCGTGTGCAGACCCAGTGTATAAAATAGAAGGCGTCTCTTGTGAGCTCAGTACCAGTTCACGGGCTGACTTGGGTAGCTACAGAGTTATTTTTTAAATCAGGCTGGTGTGAGCATTGTTCGTGTAGTAACCAGCTATTGTTCACGTAGTGACTTGGCTAGCTACAGCAGTGAAACTTGGTGTGAGCATTGTTCGTGTCGTTGGCCTCTGATAAAACATTGAAACATTGTATACACCAGAACATTTTTTTGGGCTTGTAAGAAAGCGAAAGTGTGACTTGTGACCAGTTTATCAATATGACCACCAGATCTACTTTCACGTGTTCAGTGTGCGACAAAGCCTATTGTGATAAGTATACCCTTAATCGTCACATTCGGACCATTCACGAGGGGAAAGACCAAGTATATCCCTGTCAGTTATGTGATAAGGTGTATGAGTATTATGTTGGACAAATGACCAGTGGTTGTGTGGTAGATGTTTAGTTTTGGTGATAGGAAAGAAGTGTTGGTAGAATTCTACAGTACAAGAAGCAAAATTTGTTTGAGTCCAAGTGATTTGTCTGTAAGCTCTGTGTGTCATGTGTTTCCTTATTATATGTTTGTGTTCTAGTAGTACTTGTTGGGTGGTTCATCTGATATGGTTTAAGTTTTAATTTGTGAATTGTTTTGTATGATATGTTCTTGTTGTCTTTGTGTATCTCATTACGTATTCTTTAATAGAGCCCAAATTTGGGAAATTTCATGTAAAGTGTATATTAGAATAAGTTGTGTTATAGCAAGTTGAAGATGTCAGCCATGGGAAATGGATCTTTTGGAATACTCGGATGAACTATCCCCGATGGACTCACAGATTACATGGCCATACATGTTGTTAACTGTCATGGGTGTTTCAATGGAGCACGTGTACAATTGAGGTTTTGAAGTTCTTGGTGATGTAACCACTTTGTATTAGAAAGCAACCAAGACTGTGGAGAGATGAGTGCTGTATAAGGGTTTCTGTACCAGATACGGTGAAGGTCTTTGGTAAAGTAAAACAAGGAAAGGGGTGACATTGATAGCGTCTTTTCAGATAAGACACATTTGACTACAGAAGTTACATTTTTTTTTCTTAGTTTTGTGGACTTACTTTTTCCATAGCTATTTCTGTACTTGACCTTTTCCCTTTTGGTGACTTATTTATAAGTTTAGTTGAAATATTTCTGTCTTTGGACGATGTTTTTCATATTTGGTTATTTTTATAATGTTTGAATTTATAATTTTTGATCAACCTTTTAGTTGTAATATTTTTTCCTAGATTTTTATAAGCTTGGTCGAGACATTTCGTATTTTGGCCTTTTCGCCTTTGGTTATTTTTTCCTAGGTTTTTTTTTTAATACATTTGACTGTTCTGTATTTGCCATAACTTCTTCTAAGACTTTGTTCATGTCTGGTAATGTAAGCTCTGAGCCGACAAGACAACGTCATGAAAACAAAACCAATAAAGAAAATCAACAAAAAAACTTGGTTTCAATATTTTTATCACCAAAATATGTGTGTTATTCATCAAAACACTTTAGTGATATAAGAAAAAATCAATGACATACATGAGTAGTGAAAAACAGTTTAGAGATATAAGAAAAATCAATGACATACATGATTAGTGAAAAACAGTTTAGAGATATATAGTAAGGAAAAAAATCAATGACATAGACGCTTAGTGAAAAACACTTTAAGTGATATAAGAAAAATCAATGACATACATGATTAGTGAAAAACAGTTTAGTGATATAAGAAAAAATCAATGACATAGATGATTAGTGAAAAACACTTTAATGATATAAGAAAAAATCAATGACATACATGATTAGTGAAAAACCAAAAAGTTCTGGATTAGTGATCTTCATTCTTCTGGGCTCTGGTGGTTGACTATCAAAAACACTGTTGTTGTCGAAGTCATCACACATACCTTATTTGTTTCGGATCCAGAATAAAGACATGTATGAGATATCATACAAGATATCTGAATACTTCTTTTTATCATACCAAAACCACCCGATAGCGGTGGTCGACACTTTTTTCTAATACTACCACTTGATTGGGTAGCATAAGCGATAGGTCCTTGCAGTACGCCTTAAGGGCTGCCAAGCTGTCTCTATCATTTGGTTGGATATCCTCTGCTACTATGAGTGGAGGTGTTGCCAGGGTGTCTAAGGGTGTCATCCTTTCTCGTGATGTCTGGTGATGTAAGTACCGTTGTAGGTTCGAATTGTATAGATTGGTACGTATCTGACAGGGATAATCATTGTGAATGTTCCCATTATGGCGGGTAAGGTTATCATTGAAGATACAGTGGTGGCAGTCTGGTACTTGCGTTAGACTACGAGGCTGGTGTAAATAGACAGGTGGTGCTGTCGTCTCTGGTATTGCAGTGTTTGGTGTATTCATACGTGGCTGATGACGTATTCGTTTGTGTTTTTGTAGGCCATCGTTCGTATTATACACCTTATCACATAACTGACAGGGATATATTTGGTCTTTCCCCTCGTGAATGGTCCGAATGTGACGATTAAGGGTATACTTATCACAATAGGCTTTGTCGCACACTGAACACGTGAAAGTAGATCTGGTGGTCATATTGATAAACTGGTCACAAGTCACACTTTCGCTTTCTTACAATCCCAAAAAATGTTCTGGTGTATACAATATGTTTCAATGTTTTATCAGAGGCCTACGACACGAACAATGCTCACACCAACCTGTTTCACTGCTGTAGCTAGCCAAGTCACTACGTGAACAATAGCTGGTTACTACACGAACAATGCTCACACCAGCCTGATTTAAAAAATAACTCTGTAGCTACCCAAGTCAGCCCGTGAACTGGTACTGAGCTCACAAGAGACGCCTTCTATTTTATACACTGGGTCTGCACACGACGTAGCTGACGTGGCAGTTAGACAAGCTATTCTCACGCCGCCGTGTGTCTGTGTTTTTGTGTGTTTTTGTTTGTAGGTGTGTATTTGTGTAATTGATTGTGTGTGTGTGTGTGTGTGTGTGTGTGTGTGTACTTGTGATGACAGTAGTAATGGTAGGAGATGGTGTGTGTCTTTGAGTTTGTAATAGGTGTGTATTTGTGTAATTGATTATGGGTGTGTCTGTGTGTACTTGTGTATAGTTGTGATGACAGTAGTAATAGTATGGATTGTCTGTACTTCTGTGTCTGTATGTACAAGTGTGTCTGTGTCTTTGTGTGTTTTTGTTTGTAGGTGTGTATGTACAAATGTATCAAGTGTGTACATGTGTATAGTTGTGATGACAGTAGTAATGGTACGAGTGTGTCTGTGCTGTCTCTGCACATGTGTATATCTGTTGATAGTGACAGTAGTAATGGTATGGGTTGTCTGTGTATGGTTGCCTTTGTGTTTGTCTTTGAGTGTTCTTGTGTATTTGTTTATGGGTGTGTGTCTTTGAGTTTGTAGTAGTTGATGTCTGTGTGTACGTGCAGATGTGTCTGTACGTGGTTGTGTATAGTTGTGATGACAATAGTAATGGTAGGAGATGGGTATGGGTACGTGTCAGTGTTAATGTCTGTATGTACAAGTGTGTCTGTGTCTTTGTGTGTTTTTGTTTGTAGGTGTGTATTTGTGCAGTTGATGTCTGTGTGTCTGTAGTTGTGTATAGTTGTGGTGATAGTAATGGTACGAGTGTGTCTGTGCTGTCTCTGCACATGTGTATAGGTGTTGATGTGACAGTAGTAATGGTATGGGTTGTCTGTGTATGGTTGTCTTTGTGTTTGTATGTGTGTTTGTGTGACCCTCTTTGTGTATTTGTTTATGGGTGTGTACTTGTGTATAGTTGTGATGACAGTAGTGATGGAATGGTTTGTCTGTACTTCTGTGTCTGTATGTGTGTACTTGTCTGTCTTTGTGGTTGTGTGTGCGTGTGTACTTGGTTGTCTTTGTGGTTGTATGACCCTCTTTGTATGATTTTTACACACCCGACAAAAAATACTGTATCTATAACAACGCACCAGCTAATATTCTTGTCGATAATATTGGTAGTACTATTATCACTACTATTGATTCTTCTTCACTCTACCCACCACCATTGCACTATACGTACTTTCCCCTACAATTTAAGTGGTCACTCGACTACTTGACCACTGCTTGACCACTGCTTGACCACGTCATCGATCACTTTAATCACTACCATAATCTTAGGCACATCGTCCTCTACAATTTAAGTGGTCACTCGACCACTTGACCACTACTTGACCACTACTTGACCACTAATTTACCACCCTTTAAGCATCACCATGTCGCTACAACTACTTTCCGCTAAAATTTATTCACTTGACCACTGCTTGACCACTGCTTGACCACTAATTTACCACTCCTTTAATCATCACCATATCATTACAATCACTTTTCCCTAAAATTTCCCTAAAATTTTCCTCACTTAACCACCGCTTGACCACTGCTTGACCACTACTTGACCACTACTTGACCACTAATTTACCACTAATTTAAACATTACCATGTCACTACGACCAATTTTCCCTAAAATTTTCCTCACTTGACCACTGCTTGACCTCTAATTTACCACTCTTTAATCATCACCATCTCATTACAATCACTTTTCCCTAAAATTTCCCTAAAATTTTCCTCACTTAACCACCGCTTGACCACTGCTTGACCACTACTTGACCACTACTTGACCACTAATTTACCACTAATTTAAACATTACCATGTCACTACGACCAATTTTCCCTAAAATTTTCCTTACTTGACCACTTGACCCCTGCTTGACCACTGCTTGACCTCTAATTTACCACTCTTTAATCATCACCATCTCATTACAATCACTTTTCCCTAAAATTTCCTTACTTGACTACTTGAGCCTTACTTGACCATTGCTTGACCACTGGTTGACCAGTGTGTAACTGTGAACACCTCTTATTACATTTATGACCACCCCTATATCACTCCTACTTGACCACTAATACACCTTACCACCATACCCATTATAACTTTATAAGATTTCCTTTGTAATGATGGTAGTGAATAAGCTACATACCACCCTTTACTTTCACTTAGACACTACTATCACACTGTTCAGATGATAGTAACCATCTACACCTCTACCCATGAGTCGTCGAGTATAACCACGACCCATCACACCCTTGGCCGTTTATACATCACTACACCACGCATACTAATACATTCATATACGCCACCACCATATATCCAACCCATGAGTAGAAACCACGACCCATCACACCCTTGTTTATACATTCACTACACCACGCATAGTGAACACATTCATATACGTAACCACCATATACCCAACCCATGAGTAGAAACCACGACCCATCACACCCTTGTTTATACATCACTACACCACGCATACTAACACATTCATATACGTAACCACCATATATCCAACCCATGAGTAGAAACCACGACCCATCACACCCTTGTTTATACATCACTACTCATACTAATATACCCTACGTAACCAAAATAACTTTCCCCTCCACACCCTCTCTTTCCAGTACAGAACCAACCAACTAAATATTACCTTAATTACTTTCACAGATTTTCCCACCAGGCGGGCCAAAAAAAAACGTTCCCACACAAAAATTTTTTACCGAGTCGACAATTTTCCCCATATTTTCCTTCATAAACCCTATCAGCCGCCAGATTCTGGAGGAATAATATGTGTGTAGAGGCCTCAATACACTACTCACAGCACTGGGACGAATTAAGCGTCTATTAGCTTCTGTTTAGTATGCATGTTAATATTTGGATGCTTTAGGATAGGTGCTATTTGAAAGATATTGTGTGCTTTCTGTATTCTCTTTTCTATTTCTGTGTTCAGTCTTCCATCCTCTATAAACACATATCATTGGTGCACAATAAGGCAGATGTGGTCAGAGCCCTTTGGGATCATGCGTCTGGTGTGGAAGAACATATAAGTCTATATAGCTGGAAGGGAATGGTACGACTGGGAGCGACCGGGGGATCTGGCCGACACTCTGTACTCATAGGAAAAGCCAGACGGACCCATAATCAGACTGCAACTGATATCATTAGTATTGGGACTTTTTGCTGGCTTTTGACGATGAGACGGGGCAGGTTTAGGAATGTCCGGAATGTTGGGATGTCATCTCCTGACGCAACCCAACTATCGGGTTTAGGAAGCAGATCTGTCAGGTTCGTACAAACATAGCCGGGTTCACACAGTGCATCCGTTGCAAGAGGAGTTCACGCAAGCTGATGGCACCAGCCTAAAGAGGGAAAGTTGTGATGCTGTTCAACTGATGAAGAATTGGTAAAGGAACTGATGTTATGTTATGCTATGTCGAACGACGTCACTGCACAATGGGCATTCCAAGGCCTGGTAAGTCCTTCGAGGCAGCAGCCATCCCAAAGTGTTTCTGCTCACTGTTACCATAAGGAGTTGTTTATGCGAGCCGGCTTTGTGCTGAATGGCTTACGAACGCGATTTGCATACTACGTTTGAAACGCAGCTGCGGGAGATTCGGAAGCAGACCGCCTTGCGTTGATTTTTATACAATGGTATGAGTGCCTGCCGTACGGAAAGCAATGGCAAAGTACCGAAGGTAAACTTGCGAAGAAATCACAAGTAGACAAAAAAATGCAGGGGTTGACTGCGACGTCATGTAAATGATATGCAACTAACATATGCCAACTACTATCTTATTTTCGAAGGCGACACTGGCGTGCCTGACCAGGCTTACTCCCAGTTCACAACTGAGTCTCGTCAGTATCGGCCAACCGAGTCCGTACTGCATTGGTTAGATCAGCCATGTCCGTGCTTCTGCAGTGAACTTCCGACCATCATTCCGCGTCATCATCAGAATTGGTGGAAACTATGTCAGGGAAAAGACCTCGGCTGTTGTTTCAGAGGTTCACGTTCAGGTCAGGTAGAATTCCACAGTGTGACAATAGTATCTGAAGAAATAGGTCGACCATTCGATTTCTGAAAATTGCACGAGCTTTTATTGATTTTTGGTAGGCGTAAATGTGTTGACGGGTTGAAAACCACTGTGTTTACAGTGCCCCATGTATTGGGCCATCGCTGCATGAAATGAATGACTTGAATGAAAGCGTGAGACCAGCGAGAGGCTTTAGAGAGTGGTTCTCAACCGGTGGGGAATTCCCCCATAGGGGGAATTTGAGGGTTTCCAGGGGGGGGGGGGGGGGGGGGGGACTAAGAGATTATGTCAAGATCACGTTGATACAAGAACGGATTACTTGATATTGTTTTTCCCTCCATACTTTATGATTCTGTACTTCTCGTCCTTCTGAAATTAGTTTTATAACGTAAGTAGACCCGCAAATCACGTTTTATGTTGACGTATAGACTTGTTCTAGTATGTTTGATTAAATTTAGCTTACATTTTTACACATACTGTGTAGGGGCGAAAAAAAAGGGGGGGGGGAGTGGAATTTATAGGGAGGAAATACCAAGGGGGGGGGGGGGATGACATTCTGAACATATGGTGAAGGGAGGCATGGGCCAAAAAAGGTTGAGAACCACTGCATTAGGAGGTATGATAAAACCGAATAGTGATTAGGCACGCAGCACTTCGGAAGACTGGGATTCGGTGTGGACACTTCAGGTTTTATAAAAAAATGAAAATTAAATAAAAATAATGGTATGGGCTCCCAGATCGACCAAACATGGTCTGTCAGGAAATGTTATGTGAAGAAACTACGACCGTTGTGTTCTTGACCACATCACTCACTGAGTGCCGATTGGTCTGTTAAATATGAGGCTAGCGCCATATACTCAATACGTCTCTTAGCGTCGAAAATGACCCTTTACCGTCTCCATGCTAGCCACACACACCAGGAGTGGGCTAGTCCGAATGCCTGAATAAACAGAGACCGAAGCTGACTTGAGGGCCTAATTACAAGACTGCAGGAGTAGAATATTTGTTCCAGAGTTTGTTGCTCGTATTGAAATTAACAAATGTGATGATTGTCTCCATAGAAGTAAAGTATACAGATGGTTCATTGATTGGTGTTCTTTGGAGTTTGGAAGGCAAGAATTGCTGCCACTACCGGTACAGGACTAGCTAGCGACATTACCACAGGAACACCCTCTCAGGACCAAACAATGCTGTAGTAGAAACCCGCTGTTGGTGTGTGACGTGTTAAGGCCAGCACATTTTGTAGTGCTCAGTTCATGAAGGAATGGGTGTTCAGGCTTTCCCCCCTATAGCGTACGTGGAGAGCTGGCATCGAATTCTTGTCCGACTGAGCTAATGCCATTGTCACCGTAATGTGCAACCCGCTGTACCGACGTGCTCGCCAACCCTCTAGACCTGATCCTATGAAAATAACTGTATCACGTTAACGTAACCTGCTATGTTCCTTTGATAAAACATCTATTCTATAGTGCGTTCACAAATGTTTGTCCTTATTAACGTTCAATTGTGTGTGTGTGTGTGTGTGTGTGTATGTGTGTGCGTGCGTGCAGCGTGTGCGTGCGTGTGTGTGTGCGTGTGTGTGTGTGTGTGTGTGTGTGTATGTGGGAGAAGTATCTGTTCATCGTTATGAAATTTTCCCTGACGTCTTATTTTTACTCCCACGGAAGGAATGTCTTTGATAGGTCCAAAGGTAACTTAAATCATGTAAAGCGGCTGAGTTTCTTTGATGTTTTAACGAAAATGTATTGAATTCACGCTAATAAGCTTGTCTATTCGGGTAACATCTGACCACTTCCGTTCCACTATGTGACGTATTTCTCATAAGGGAATTCCCGTGCACGATGTAGAATATTCATTATTGAACACGGATGTTTCCATGTGAAGATGTAATATAATTCATAACATGTACTTCATCTCAGGCCTGTAAATTATATACCGCATATAAACAAACAATCTCAATAACAAAACTATTTTTGTTTGGTGTTCATACAATATGCGAAATCTCATCATTTCCCACCAGTTACTGAGTTATTAATTTTTATACGGGGCAAACATTTGTGAACGCACTATAACATCATTGCCATAATTATCATCATCATTATCAGCATCACAATCATTATAATCACCATTATAACCATCAACTTTACTATCATAATCATCACCATGAATCACCACCATTATCACAATTGAAACCAATGTATCGCCGTAGTCAATGTAAAGACGGAAGCCACAGACAATACTTTACATTTTCGCTGCATCTCGTCGGGTGCGTACAGCAGAGTTATGTATCATACGAAGTGAATACTGAAAGCTGAAACACGTAAACACGCATAGTCATCGGTATTATTCGGTGTGGAGTTATCCCCACTGTAATTTAAGATTTAACACGAATATAGTACACATTTTAAACATACATTAACAACTTTACCGTGTTAAAATTATTATTCCACGGTAATTTCAAATGTAACAAGATTTTAACACAAGTTTTAAACATAAATTTAATAGTTTACCGTGGAGTTAACAAATTCTCCACATTCGAACAATACATTGCGCTCTGGCCTATTGACAATAAAAATACCTAAAGCCTGCGAAGGAACCATTACCAACCCAGCACACACAAGTGAAGGACTCAGTTTCACGTCATGAGGTGTATTGTGTACCTGGTGCAATCTTTAAATTGTGATATCTATTGGTAATCTACAGGCAATACAGTCTATATCTCATCGTCCGCAATTACTTGCCATGAAATTATATGGTACCTAAATTAGAACCCTGGAGCTCAGATCAATGAATTCCCTCCCCCCCCCCCTCTCTACACCCCCCCCTCCCGATGTGTCTCCACCTTGCCGTGGGGGGGGGGGGGGGGGCTTGCATTTCCCAATTACCCCAAGAGCTATGCCGACGGAAGCACAACTATGTGTCGGTAGGATTTGGGTTAGGGACCAGACCAAGAAAGACACAACCTGCTGCTCTGCAGGTAGATTGAGGATAGCAGTCAAAAGCTTAAATCAGGAGCACGATGGCAATAATTCTTGGGTTGGACACATACTATAAGGCTCTCAGCTGAGGGATATGGCTGATCGCCTGTAAGCCATTAAACCTCGGATGTGAG
This sequence comes from Cepaea nemoralis, assembly GCA_014155875.1. NCBI lineage: Eukaryota > Metazoa > Mollusca > Gastropoda > Stylommatophora > Helicidae > Cepaea > Cepaea nemoralis. Next base: position 97,909 of record JACEFZ010019847.1, read on the forward strand.
AGCCGGGCCGATGCTCACCTACTTCAAAATGGAGGTGAGATGCTGAGCACGCTACATGCTTAGTTTAGATGCTTGATCGAAAGCTCTCAGCTGGGGGATATGAGGGATCCCTGAATGAGCGGGCCTGGCCGTTACTCGCTCACTGTCGCACGGAGGTAAGGTGCTGAGTCGGCAGCACATGTAGCCTACCTCATTAGCGGGTACTAAAGATGGAGAAAAAAAAAACAGTAGCACGAAATGGTTCCGATGAAAGTCTGTATCTATACTCATAGAGTGAGCGTAGTTAAAGGTGGAAAAAGTCTTCAGAAACACGAAATGGAACGCTTGGCTAGCGAATCCTATCATGTGGATGTCCGAAGCGAAAGCTTGATGAGTGGATGTCGACCGCAGACTGTCCGACCCTGGTTTGTGTGGGGAGCGAGCAGTGGCAAGCGAAATGCCCAATACATGGAAGTGAGACATTAAAGCAGCCATGAGCAGGAAGTGGCGATTCTTCGGGTGAGCCAAGTCCCAGAGCACTATGTGCCGGCTCTGCAATTATGGAAGCCTCCTTGGATAGCGGGGAATGTCCATGGTCTGCCCATTGCCTTCCCTTGAGGGTTGACCGTGATGTCTCTTGACAGTTCTACCTTGACCAGCTGAGATGTCGGCGACACCACAGCAGTAATAGTCTAACGTCCCTCGAAACCCCGGGAAGGCAAACCCGTAAAAATACCCGCTGAAGTCGGATGTGCTGGCCTAAGGGCGCACATAAATCAGGCACAATGCATAAACGTCCGAGTGAAATGTCCTTCGTGCGGAACAGCTCTAACTAACTAGTCTTCCGAATGTACTTCGCGTTCGGAACAGCTCTGACTAGCTGATATTCCGATTGTCCCTCGTGCTAGGAACAGCTCTGACTATCTAGTCTTCCGAATGTCCTTCGTGTCCGGAACAGCTCTGACTAGCTAGGTTTCCGAATGTCCGTCGTGCCCGGAACAGCTCTAACTAATTTGTTTTCCGGGCACAGCGACTAGCACATGTCCGAAACGAAAGCTCGCTGAGTGGATACCATCTGCAGTCCGACCGTTCCGGATTTGTGCGGGGAGCGGCACGTAGCGAACGAAAGGCCCAATACACTGAAGTGAGGAATTAAAGCAGGCATGAGCAGAACGTGACGATTCCCTCGGTGAGCCCAGCACCAGAGCGCTATGTGCCTGCTCTGCAACTATGGAAGCCATCCTGGATGGCGGAAAATGCCATGGACTGTCCCTGCCTTCACTTGAGGGCTGAGCGTGAAGCATTCGACTGTTCTAACTTCACCAGCTGGGATGTGGACGGCACCACAAAAGTGAGAGTCTCCCAGGAATGCTAACCTGGTCAAAAATGCACGCAAAAGTCGGATGTGTTGGCCTAAGGGTTTCGGCCCAAGAGTGCCTAACCAGACACACCGCAATTACATCTGGAAAAAAACACCCACTCCGGATTTACACAGAAGAAGAAGAACACCAATGAATAAGAAGTCTCTATTAACGAAGGGGGATTCGAACACAAAACAATCGGACCGGAAGGCAAGCTTGCTGACCATTGCGCAACCTGGCCCTTTATCAACATGTCTAATGATAATCCCATTCTGCTTATGTGTGCTATGCTGAACCATGACCTGGCTACACCCTGGTATGCTTCTCGGCGGATGTGAAGTTCTATTACCGGCTTGCATCACCCGCTGGGTTCTGGGCAGATAGAGGGGAAGGAGAACTTTACAACACAATCCCCACGAAGATGGTGCTGAGGTAACCTGTCGGGAGAACAATCTTGATCCCAGCGTCACTCAGACCGATGCACTCACGAGACTTAAACACCAGTGCCTCAGTGTTGAAAGTTAACACCCAGTCTTCCTATGTTGTTTGTTGTTGTTGCATTCGCTCGGTTTAAACTCAAACATAGTCCACACTCGTGCTACTACCTCTAGCAGTTGTCAGTACTGGGGGGGGGGGGGGTGCACTGGGCTGATGTTTGCGTGTGGATTAGCTTTCCATATTATCAGTGTCTATCGAACCCAATCCGACAACCAACCATTCAGTCAACCAATCAACCAATCAATCAATCAACCAACCAACAACCAGCCAGCGAGCCAGCCAAACAACCAACAAAGCAACAAACGAACCAACCAACCAAACAGCCAACCAAAACTACAGCTAACCAACCAACGAACCAACCAACCAAACAGCCAACCAAAACTACAGCTAACCAGCCAACCAACCAACCAACGAACCAACCAAGCAACCAATCAACCAAGCAACCAACCAACAGAAGCTTAGGATATTTGAACTTACTTACCATCCAAAACAATGTTTCGTTAGCAAAGTTGGTGTATTGTTCTATTGTAGACAGCACACTGAATATCAAACATATGAGCACCATCATGAACCTGCAATGAACATAAATAAATTTTCGAAAACAAAGTAACGATTGATTATATATTATTGATAGCATAGAAGAAAAAAATAGAAGTATGATGATCATAGACAGGCGGTTTGAAGAGATTAGGAGATTATTATATAAGATAAAATAAAGGACATCACAAATGAGAATAAAAAGTAAAATGGAAAGTAAACACATTTAAATTCTTAAATAAATAACCAATTATTTTAAGGAATTACTAAAAGAAAATTACTTCCGGTCCCCAATATGGAGGATAGGCATTTGAACGGCTAAGGCCTCTGGGGTGTTTCTGCTTGTGCCTACGGATTGCATACGCATTTTCCTCGTGTTGGACTGGTAGTGCATGGTTCCGTCGCCCTGATACTGTGAGCTGTGAATTTCGCGTGGAATGCTTTTACATCTGTCCACGGTTGTTGTAGTGTGAACTGCATGTTCGGATTGATGGCGGCCGGTTTGTCGCTGAACTGACTGGGTTGCCTTATACAGTAATGTGTAGCTGCTGGTTGTTTAGTGAATGCCGCTATCATCGACGATGAACCGTACTTTTCGTGGAGGACTTTCGCGTTAGCATTCTGGCGGCGGCAATACACATAATGTACGTGTGCGGGAAGTTGGTTTGTCGAGACTCCTGTCTGTTCCACTGTTCACATTGGGCAGTGAGGATTATTTTGTGTAATATTCACTGGCACAGGAACGGAGCATAATGGGGACGACCCGTTGCTGTTAAGATGGAACCGAGACTAATGACTAATGACTAAAAGAATGCCAAATAAACTAGAAACATTCATTAACTTGTGCCTGCACAGAAAAGTGGTGTTAAAATGGTATGAGAGAAACACCAAGGTATAGCTCAAGGAGAGAACTAGACAAATATCCGCGAATCTGAGGTGAGGAAACGACACTGACCGTGGATATAACACACTTTGAGAAAACCTGAGCATAGTATAAATAGACACGCGCTTGTCAGGAAACTATAAGGCGAACGATATAGTTGGAGACAAAAACGCACGGAGAAGATAATTAAAAGGGGGAACATGGACGGGGCTGTAGTAGCTAGCAAGCGTTCTGCCGGCTTGGAGTCAGTGGAAGGTCTGTGCTCCGATGGGGGATATGTGGCAGAAGAAGAAAAGAAGAAGAAGAAGAAGAAGAAGAAGAAGAAGAAGAAGAAGAAGAAGAAGAAGAAGCAGAAGAAGAAGAAGAAGAAGAAGAAGAAGGAGGAGGAGGAGGTGGAGGAGGAGGAGGTGGAAGAGGAAGAAGAGGAGAAGGAGGAGAAAGGAAGAGGAGGAGGAAGAGGTAGAGCGGGAGAGGAGGAGAAGGAAGAGGAGGAGGAGGAAGAGAAGGAGGAGGAAGAGGAAGCTCCTTTGAGGCCGAAAGGAGAAGAAGAGATCGGAGGACTGGGCAGTAGGAATATAAAGACAGTTTGATTTGCAATTGCTACACAAACAGTGGAGCCGCGATAGAGCAGTGGCTAGAACGCTAGCATATGGTTCTGATGGTCTTATGTTCGAACCCCTTTCGAAATGGAGATGTTTTCTTTTTAAAATTGAGGCAGTCTAAACTGGGTACCAGGGAATGCCCTGGAAAAAACAGGTGCGAGGCGTGATGTCGGTCACACCATCCATCGAGTACCGATCGGTCAAAAATCTGCGACAAACACCATATATCAAATAGACTCTTGGCGTTGAACGATATAGTTCACATTACGTACACACAAACTAAGCTTTCAGTTCACATTTTACAGTTCTATGTTGATTATCGCGTCTCATCGGCTATCTTGGAATGTTGCTCTCTTCTGGTTGCAGCAATAGTGCTAGACGACATTAAAAAATCATGGAGTCAGATTGTTTAGCCATGTAACAAGATTATTACAAGACATTGCCCCACAAAATGATCTAAGGCACTGACCCGCGAACAGTTCAAACACTAACACACAACGTAAACACGGAAAGAGGTCGCCCATTGATAAACATGGACTGATGGAATATCACAGGTTGTGATTACATCCACGTATTAAGCAAACACGTATGCTCTCTCCAGGTGTTCCTTCTGAACGTTATGATGATTGCCAAAATAATGACGGAGTAAGAAGAGGGAGGAGGAGAAGGAGAATAGGAAGAAGAGAGACGAAGAGGAAGAAGGCGGATGAGGAAGAGAAGCAGGAGAAGAGGAGATGAAGAAGACGAAGAAGAAGAAATCATAGCCTCACTAGGAGGAGGCCAAGAATAAGCAGAGAAAGACGAAAAATGGAGAAGGAGACGTTGATGATTTTGATTATGATGATGATTTGAAGAAATAGAATGACAGAACACTATAGATGTTCAGATCAACTGACAAAAGGGTTGAAGATGATATTAAGAGTTGTGTCTCACGGCATAAAAGATTAACTTTCCTAAGAAATAACGTCAAGTGTAAGTATAATTGAGGCTGAAATGAAGCGGAAGATGAGGGAGAGGTAAAACCGAATCAGCATATACTATTCTGGTGTTACATCTGTTTGGCATATAGTTGTTCTGTTGTGAACAGTACGGTGGCCGAGTGGTTAAGGCGTTGGACTTAAGATCCAGTGGAATTATTTCCGTACTAATAACTTTTAGGGGGCTGCGTGGTCTCGAGGTATTGTGACCGCCTCGAGTGCTGGTGGTCCCGGGTTCAAGCCCCGGTGAGGACCGGGATTTATTCACATGGACTTCTAGTAATAAAATTTCCCCTGGTCTCTGGGTAGTGAGATCGGACGCCCGTGTGTATTGTTGCGCACGTAAAAAATCACTTGGCAGTTGGAAATCGAAACAAGAGTAGCCTAACGGCGCTGCCCGGACAAAATTTCTGGTTAAAAATCTACCCAAAGTATTTCAGGATCCTCGGCGGTGCTACGGAGTTCGTGCACTGAGCTGCTGAGTTTCTCCAAACTCAGGTTTGAGTTAGGAGGAGAACGGAGCACTAATGGGATACACCCGTGTGCCGTGATGTTGATCAGTCGACTAAACTAAACTAAATAGTTGTTCTGGCCATTTGTGTAAAGCGTTGACCTATATTTTATGCGTTGGCCTATTTTACAATATATATGCTTCGTAGTTAGTTGTTTTCTGAGCTATCGGGTTGATAATATATTCAACCGCTTTCATTAGTCAGAAGAGGAAGAAGATCAAGAAGAAGAGGTTGAGGAAAAGGAGAAGCTGAAAGAAGAAGAAGAAGCAGTAGCAGTCACTCCAGGAGAGAGAGAGAGAGAGAGAGAGAGAGAGAGAGAGAGAGAGAGAGAGAGAGAGAGAGAGAGAGAGAGAGAGTTGTGGGAAAGAAGAAGAAGAAGAAGAAGAGAAGAAGAAGAAGAAGAAGAAGAAGAAGAAGAAAGGGAAGGAGTAGGGAAAAAAGTAGCAGCAACAACTGCTGCAGTCGTCGCAGCAGCAGAATGAGGTGGAGGAGAAGAAGAGGAAACAGATAAAGACAAAGATAAAGAATGAAAATGCACTGTAAGTGTTCACATCAACAAAGAAAAAGATTTAAGAGGATACAGAGAGTTTTGTCACACACAACACAGTTAGAATAATTAACCTTGCTTAGATACACAGCCTAGTGTACATGTACATTGCATTTTGACGGGTCTGAGTAAAGAGACTATTGTTCTTGCGTGCAGTAGAAGTCTGTCTGTGTAAAGTGACTATTGTTCTTGCGAGAAGTAGAAGTCTGTCTGTGTAAAGTGACTATTGTTCTTATGGGAAGTAGAAGTGTGTCTGTGTAAAGTGACTATTGTTCTTTTGGGGAGTAGAAAGGCTCACACCGCTTGAGGGGTCACAGATTGTGAGAATTATATTGTTTTGTGTGTGTGTGTGCCCTGGCCATGTGATAGTTCTGTCTGTGTAAAGTGACTATTGTTCTTGTATTGAGTGGAGGTCTGTCTGTGTAAAGTGACTATTGTTCTTGTGGAAAGTAGAAGTCTCTCTGTGTAGAGTGACTATTGTTCTTCTGTGGAGTAAATGTCTGTCTGTATAAGTGACTATTGTTCTTTTGAGGAGTAGAAAGGCTCACACCGCTTCAGGGTTCACAGATTGTGAGAATTGTATGGTTTTTTTGTGTGCCTTGGCCATGTGATAGTTCTCTCTGTGTAAAGTGACTATTGTTCTTGTGGAAAGTAGAAGTCTGTCTGTGTAAAGTGACTATTGTACTTCTATGGAGTAGAGGTCTGTCTGTGTAAAGTGACTATTGTTCTTCTGTGGAGTAGAGGTCTGTCTGTGTAAAGTGACTATTGTTCTTGCGTAAAGTAGAAGTCTGATTGCGTACAGTGACTATTGTTTTTGTGTGAAGTAGAGGTCTGTCTGTGTCAAGTCACTATTGTTCTTGTGTGGAGTAGTGTAAAGTGACTATTGGTTTTGTGTGGAGTGGAAGTCTGTCTGTGTAAAGTGACTAGTGATCTTGTATGGAGTAGAAATTAATCTTTGCCGTTATCAACGAACGAGTTAAGTTGAGTTGAGCTGAGCTAAGAACTGACATCACTGCACTCAGGACATTCCCATACGTGCTTCGTCACCTCGCTCAACAGCCAGCGAAGAGTCACACTACTGATTGTTCTCACCTCTATCTGATTAAAAGTTCTCCTGTTCTTCCCTCTCAGTTTGAGATTCTACCAGAACCCCATGCCAATCCCCCTCAATCTCATCCATTCCACATACACGTTCTCAATCTTTTCCCCCACCTTCTCCACCTGGTCCCAAAGGCCACGACCACATCCCTTTTGTTAATAAGTAATCTACCAACAAGAGGTGCATTCCCTGCCAGCCTATCATCCTGTTCATTCTCCAGCACTCCTACATGGCCAGGGCAAAAAAAAAAACCCATACAGTTCTCACAATCTGTGTGGTGTGAGCCTGTCCACACGAAATATTTCTATCTCTACCTTACTAAGCATACTCCTTGAGTCCGTGATGAAGACAATGTGTGTTGCAGTGGTCTCCTCTAATCAACGAAATTCCGCTGTGACTGCTTCCACCTGCATTCTCATGCTGGAAGTCATAGCCTCATATGGCAGACTCTCCTTTTTTTAAAGAATTGTCCATTAGCCTTCGCAATGAAACCCTAACAATTTCGCCTGTTTCTGACCACTAATCCATCAGTATAGATCGCGTCACCTTGTTGTGTGTTACTCTGGATCAGTTGTTGCACCTCAAACTCTGCCCATTCTCTACACTCACCATCAGTGTTACTATTACACTGTGCCAGTCCGTCATGGCTTCCGGTACTTCAACCCACTCTTTTTCACGATTGATGATCTCTAGAACACACCTGATGTATAGATATTACTGCCTGTGCCATTCAGGACCTGCCTCGTCTTAGTCTATGACACTTAACCGTATCAATGGCTTCATGCAGGGGGTGATCCTTCAGGTACCATTTGGCTTGAAGTACCCTATGTCTATTCGCCATTGTTGGTAACGCCAGTATAAAGCCTCATGCATATAATTGATGTGTGCTGTGGGCACCACAGGATCACCCGCATTGCCGCATTTTGTAACTGGCCTTTCAAACTGGCCCTGCGATACTGTCAGCAGCCCAAACCATACTCAATGACAGATATTATTAACTGCTGAAAGAGCATGTAAAGCATCCTCTGCTCTACCCCGGTTGCTATCATCGCCCTCAATGCAGTTAGTCCCCTACCAAACTTCACCACCAAAGCCTCCACATGATTCTTAACAAACATACACCTGTATGATAATGATATCATGAGCGAATCACCATAAACTAGGCAACTTTAAAGAAGGTAGTTTGCCGTTGCCTTCCTGGCGGTGACCATATTGGCCGGTGACGCTTGCCATTGTCTCGTGAAAGAGATCCTACCCTTGCAAAACTTGAGACTATAACCAACAACTATCTGTCGGCTGCCTTCAAAATTTCATCCACCACCTGCCTTCCGTGGTTTCTTGTGAACAACTTCCGAAAACGAATACGAAATAACAACACATCCTGCCCCAGGAAAACATACAAACTCCCCCTGAAGAAAACACCGCTACGTCGTCGCCATTTTGCCGCATTCTATATCTGTCTGTCTGTCTGTCTGTCTGTCTGTCTGTCTGTCTGTCTGTCTGTCTGTCTGTCTGTCTGACTGTCTGTCTGTCTGTCTATCTATCTATCTATCTATCTATCTATCTATCTATCTATCTATCCATCCATCCATCCATCCATCCATCCATCCATCCATCCATCCATCCATCCTAATCTAATCTAATCTAATCTATCTATCTATCTATCTATCTATCTATCTATCTATCTATCTATCTATCTATCTATCTATCTATCTATCTATCTATCTATCTATCTATCTATCTATCACTCTATCTATCTACCTATTTATCTATCTACCTATCTATCTACCTACCTATCTATCTATCTATCTATCTATCTATCTATCTATCTATCTATCTATCTATCTATCTATCTATCTATCTATCTATCTATCTATCTATCTATCTATCTATCTATCTATCTATCTATCTATCTATCTATCTATCTATCTATCTATCTATCTATCTATCTATCTATCTAAATTCATTCAGTAGCATGTCCTTTGCAGAACCTAGCTCCCATAACAACCCTCCGGAAAACTTCTCGATCACAAGCAAGATGCCCCACGTCCGATACGCCCATCTGGAGATCATTCCCCACATCCTGCACACATCTTCTCCTTGGTTATCCTCTTCCATTCTTCCCAGGCATATACCCCTCCAAGATTCTTCTCTCCAAACTTACATCACGTTTCAAATGACCAAAATATTTCAATTTTCTTTGTGTTATCGTCTTTAGTAGCCAACCTTTTTTTCTATATTCAGATCTTGTCGTATGGATTCATTTGTTCTGTTATGTGTCCAGGATAGTCTTAGAACTCGTCTATAACATTTATATTCAAAGGCATTTATGCGCTGTTCGGCTTGTTTAGTAATTGTCCAGGTCTCACAGGCGTATGTTGCAACGGGAAAGATGCATGCTCTTAAAAATCTAATTTTTGTAGCTCTATCTGTCCCCCCTCCACAATTTATTCAGCTGTTTTAGTTTTTGGAGAGCAGTAGATATTCGTTTTTATGTTAATTTCCTTCATTGTGTCTCCATTGTTGGTATTTAACGACCCAAGATATTCTAAATTTTCCACACCCTCCAGTTATTCCTCATTAACATATACTTCTTTCTCAATAATCGTTTTATCTGTATGCATTGTCATTGGTTTTGGTATGCTAAGATACAGGTTGTGACTTTCGCTATTCTTTTGGGTTCAGGTTATTAGTTGTTCTATACCATTCCGTGATGTGTATAGCAATATTGTATCATCAGCATATCGAATCTCTAGTATTTCATGACCACCCATATTTAGGGCATTATAATTCTCCCTGTTTATATCATCTCTGACATTTCTCGTTATATATTTTCGGCGTACAAGTTAAACAAATAGGGGGACAGCACACAGCCCTGACGGACTCCTTGCTTCATGTCAAACCAGTCTGATGTCTCGCCATCTATTCTACCCGCTGCTTGTTGGTCTAGATAGCATATTTTTATAAGGTGTACTACATGTGATGGAAAGCCCATTGTTCTCGTGATTTCCCAAAGTTTCTGATATTCTACATAGTTAAAACAAAATACGAGGATAAGTTAATAAGTAAGTCAGAAATTACTGTAGAAAAATAACTAAGTATGATAACAACTTGAAACCAGTTTATTTTTATAGATACATTGTCCCTTTATTTCTCAACATAGTTTCCACCAACCTTGATGCACTTATCCCATCGTTTTATCAGTCCTCCCAAACCAGCTGTATTGAACTGCGTGCTCTGTTTTCTAAAGCACGTTTTCACTTCACATTCAACTTCAGTGTCATTCGCGAAATGTCTCCCGCCAAGGTGGGTTGTCAGTGTTTATGCTGACAAATGTTTGTCCCATAAAGCGGTGCATAGCTGCGTAGAAAAAGTTACGAGGGCGAGTCAATAAGTAAGTCACACAGTTCTGTGGGATGGCCAGTAAATGAAATAAATATATGAACTGAAACGCATCAATAAACCATTCAATGATAATAATAATAATAATAATAATATGCCTGCATGAAAAGGATTATTAAGGATCATTTGCTTCTGTAGTAATATAATGCACACGGAACGGCAGTAATTGAGGTTACTGTGTCACAGTAACATCCGTGCCGTATGTTTGCGCGCACGAGTGTATGTATGACTCATTTGGGGAACCGCAATTCAGAACCTGTTTTGTGCGCCTGGTGTAACTGAGCCGAGCCCTGAATAATACTCAAGAACTGTTAAAATGGGCAGCTTTTTTATTATTTTGGGTGTGGAAAGTGGGGGGGGGGGGTGAATTTTACATAAAATGCGTCCCACTGTCCCATGTAACAACTGGAACCGACTGCAGTTCCGACAAACCAACAGCACTGACAAGCATACATGCGTTGGGCCACTGATGACTGTCCATGTAGTGTTATCTTGAAATACTGGCCTAGTGAGACAGCCCTGCGTTCAAAATTGTGTAGAACAAAAGAGCAGCTCCCAAAGACTGTTAACTTCATCCGAGAGTCGATATCTGTGACCCAGGGGCGGTGAACGCGTTTATCGATTACACACTGAGTTGAGGGCTAGAAATCAACCAGCCGGCGATTTGGCAGCAGAACGTCTTGCGTTGATTTTGATGGAATGAGAGTCAGTCTTTCACAAAGCATTGCCAAACTACTGAACATGAAACTTATCTGGTAAATCACAATCAGACAAACAATGTTGGGGTTGATTGTGACGTCCTGTGAAGGACATGCAGTTAACTTTAACACTATGAACTCGTTTCTCGGTGTAAACATGAAAGAACGAACGCCAGAAGAAGAATCTTCCGACCCACTCCTGGAATTTAACGTCACCAACAACTATTCTGATTTATTCGTCCTTTATTCTAAGTTTGTCTGTCAGTCCAGTCACTCTTACAAACTTTCCATACCATCATTCAGTTAGTCCCATTTTAACTCTTGTCTAATATTACCAATTATCATTCACTGACTCGCGTTGCTTCACTTGTTCTTCTGTATAGTGTTCTTGTATCTTTCACTCACTCACTCACTCACTCACTCACTCGCTCGCTCACTCACTCACTCACTCGCTCGCTCACTCACTCACTCACTCACTCACTCACTCACTCACTCACGCACGCACGCACTCACCCACCCACACACCCACCCACCCACTCAATCACACTTCCACTGCATGCATTACTCACTCACTCACTCACTCACTCACTCACTCACTCACTCACTCACTTACTTACTCACTCACTCACTTACTCACTCACTCACTCACTCATTCACCCACTCCACCCACCTAACCACTCCCTCCCTCCCTCACTCATTCACTCACTCACTCAATCACACTTCCACTGCATGCATTACCATACTGGAACTTATTCGCCGATTGATGTCTATAGGTGTCACCTCTACACTGATTTAAAAAAAAAAAACACGAATAACAGAACGCTGCTCCTCTTTGGTACATGTCAAAAGTGGGGCGGCCATCTTTAAACTGTACTTTTAACGTCTCCATTTCCACCTGCACCATGAATGTCACATGCTTAACACCCTTGACGTCCTTGACAACAATATTGACAGGTTACAGGACAATGGCATGGTTATTGTAATTTCTGTCACACTTTTAATGTTTTCATGTGAAGCCCCCTCGTATATATACGTACATCCCGGAATCAACATTTATCAGTGTTAAGAGAACTTTCTATTCTCGTCACACAACACCAGCGACTTGTCAGTTCTGACAGATTTAATTATTTCTAACACGAACTCGCGGCGCTATTGTCACATGCTAACTTTAGTTGTATCACTCGGAAACTGCGACCTGGATGCTTCTAACGCCTTGCATGCTACATGCGTAACGGGCCTGGCACCACTTAAAGCCCAAACCTTTGACGTCATTGCATGTTTGGTTAAAACAACATTTTGCACGCAAGAAAAGCTGAGGGTTTTATTTTGTTTTACTTGTCCACAAATTTATGCGTAAAATGTGGGCTGATTAAAACATATTCTCAGGCCTGGTGTAAACTGACTAGCTGGCCGTTATTGATCCCGACGAAGTGATAAAGTAACGTTTTTCGTGTCTGACATGTTGAAAGGTATTGGGTATTCATTCACGTGACATTTATATATGTTCACGCTCTTTCAACATATTGTATGTAGGTACAGATTGACAGCCTTTCTAAAGCTGTAAAATTGGTGTTGCTACATTCTCTTCTACATTCATCATCATCATTATCGTGTGCCATGCTGATATGCGTGGGCAATCATGGTTCGTCATCTCATTCTCTCATCGGCCGTGGATCAGCTCTGTGTTCGTGTCTCGAGTATGGCCAAGCCATCTAGATATTCATCTCGCTGCTTTTCTCTTGCTCTTTTCCATCAGTGTAATTTCATCTCAGCTTGTTCCCTTTGTACCTTGTGGTGTCGAGGTGAAGTATAAACAGCGGGAGAGTGCCCGTTTATGGGATTCAGTGCGATTATACTTTTTAGTTTTTCTACAACCAGTATGAAAATCCCATGCCGGCCTGCTAGGCCAGTCGTAGGTTTAGGATAAAAATCTGACCGTGAGGGCTGGTCTGGTTCGCAAGATCAGTCCCGCGTCTAGCGTTCGTTGTCTCGGATGGCTGTGTGAGGTGCACACAAATGGGATCTTTCCAGCCAACGCAAGTTAGCGAGGCAGGCGTTTCGAGAATGTAACCGCATCGTGCATCCAGGGTCGTGGTTTGAGCGGGCACACATGGAAGTGAGGAACTAAAACAGCCATGAGCAGGACGTGGCAACTCCTCGGGTGAGCCCAGTCTCAGAGCAATATGTGCCGGCTCTGCAATTATGGAAGCCTCCTTGGATAGCGAGTAAATGCCCATGGTCTGTCCCTGCCTTCCCTTGAGGGTTTACCGTGATGTCGTTGACCGTTCTATCTTGACCAGCTGAGATGTGGGCGACACCACAGCACTAACAGTATAACGTCCCTCGAAACCCCGGGAAGGCTAACCCGTAAACATGCCTGCTGAAGCCGGATGTGCTGGCCTACGGGTGCAAATAAATCAGGCACAACGCAACAAAAAAAGTCCGAGTGAAATGCCTTTTGTGCTAGGAACAGCTCTGACTACTTAGTTTCCGAATGCCGCTCTTGTTCGGTACAGCTCTAACTAGGTAGTTTCCGAATGTCCGTCGTGCCTGGAACAGCTCTGAAGGGCACAACGACAAGCACATGTCCGAACCGAAAACTCGCTGAGTGGATATCGTCTGCAGACCTGTCTGGTTTATGCGGGAACGGCCCGGGGCAAACGAAATGCCCAATATATTGAAGTGAGGAATTAAAGCAGCCATGAGCAGGACGTGACGATTAACCTCGGTGAGCCCAGCACCAGAACGCTATGTGTCGGCTCTGCAATTATGGAAGCCACCCAGGATGGCGAAAAATGCTATGGACTGTCCCTGCCTTCCTTTGAGGGCTGACCGCAAAGTCTTCGACTGTTTCAACTTGACCAGCTGGGAGGTGGACGGTACCACAAAAGCGAGAGTCTCCCAGGAATGCTAACCTGGTCAAAAATGCACGCAAAAGCCGGATGTGTTGACCTAAGGGTTTCGACCCAAGGGTGCCTTACGCACACCGCAATCACATCTGAAAAACAAAAAAACACTCCGGATGAACGCAAAGAAGAAGAAGAAAAAAATCTGACCAAGCGGAGTCCGTCCCTACCTAGCGAGCCAGAGCCCATTGGCCCATGACCTCGCGGTTATGGTTTCCCGGCCTACAACACGGGGTGGTGAGGGTTAACCTGTGTAGTCTGCAAGTCATCTGCAGGCTAATAATTTTCACTTTTCATCCCTTCTGGTTGAGGCTAGCGGATCTTAACCCTATTAGTTGCAGGGCCAGGCGCTGTCCACATCTTGTAGTATTGCCAGTTATCACCAAGTTTCTCAGTTGATTCCTCATTAGTTGCAGGGCCAGGCGCTGTCCATATCTTGTAGTATTGCCAGTTATCACCAAGTTTCTCAGTTGATTCCTCATTAGTTGCAGGGCCAGGCGCTGTCCATATCTTGTAGTATTGCCAGTTATCACCAAGTTTCTTAGTTGATTCCTCATTAGTTGCAGGGCCAGGCGCTGTCCACATCTTGTAGTATTGCCAGTTATCACCAAGTTTCTCAGTTGATTCCTCATTAGTTGCAGGGCCAGGCGCTGTCCACATCTTGTAGTATTGCCAGTTATCACCAAGTTTCTCAGTTGATTCCTCATTAGTTGCAGGGCCAGGCGCTGTCCATATCTTGTAGTATTGCCAGTTATCACCAAGTTTCTCAGTTGATTCCTCATTAGTTGCAGGGCCAGGCGCTGTCCACATCTTGTAGTATTGCCAGTTATCACCAAGTTTCTCAGTTGATTCCTAATTAGTTGCAGGGCCAGGCGCTGTCCACATCTTGTAGTATTGCCAGTTATAACCAAGTTTCTCGATTGATTCCTCATTAGTTGCAGGGCCAGGCGCTGTCCACATCTTGTAGTATTGCCAGTTATAACCAAGTTTCTCGATTGATTCCTCATTAGTTGCAGGGCCAGGCGCTGTCCACATCTTGTAGTATTGCCAGTTATCACCAAGTTTCTCGATTGATTCCTCATTAGTTGCAGGGCCAGGCGCTTCTTTTTCTGAGTCAACCTTCTCGTATATGAGTACAAACTGGCACATGGTGTCACAATGAAATCATTAAATATAACGACCTGTCTAGAATGTTCCTGTTTCCGCTGTAGGTTCTGACACATCCGGGAAGGCAAATCCAGTCAGCAAATACTTGGAAGAAATCGAATGTGTCGGTCGGAAGGTGGATATATCGAAATTCTTTCTTGGGCATGCACAATTTAATTACGTCGAAAATAAATAATGGACGAAAGAAGAAGACGGTGATGATAATGATGAAAGAAGAGGAGGTGGGGGGATGGAAGTGAAAGAGGATATGAAATAGAAGATGGAAGAGGATTTGATGATGCAGGATGAGATGGAAATGGAAATGTAGAAGGAGATGGAAATAAGGAGGAGGTGAAGGGGGAGATGTAAATGCAATAGGAAGAGATGGAGGAGATGAAGACTGTGACACGAAATACGAAATTAGAAACATACTGTTTAAGAATCACCCATTCGTCCATTTAATTTCTTGAAACATGTTTGTGTGTGTGTGTGTGAGAGAGAGAGAGAGAGAGAGAGAGAGAGAGAGAGAGAGAGAGAGAGAGAGAGAGAGAGAGAGAGAGAGAGAGAGAGAGAGAGAGAGAGTGTGTGTGTGTGTGTTTGCATTCAACGTCTGTGACTTAGGAGCAGTGAGTGCGTTTCACAATTCCCCGATATACAGAATCGAATGTTCGAAGTGAGCTAATGGCGGTTTCGAAGTAGACTGCTTTGCGTTGATTTTAATGATATAAGACGTCTGTCGTTCAGAAAGTTGTGGCAAACTACTGAACGTAAAAATTGCCTAGTAAATCATAAATATCCAACAATGCTGGGGTTGATTGCGGCGTCTTGTCAAGGACATGCAACAATATTGATGTGTGTCTTCCCTTCAGTTCACTTAAATTACGCTTACCCTCCGCAGCCATTCAACAAATGTGTCAAAGTTGCATGTTAGTCTTCCAGACATGTGGTCTTGTTTTCAAATTCCCATCAAGACGGATTTTGACATTGACCTTCGTTACCATGTCGGCCCGATCTAGTTTGGGCAGCCGGAAATGTCATGTGGAGTAACAGCGACCGGAGAGATATTTATCACGTCATCCATCCATCTTATATTGATCTTTAACTAGGGCGCTGCGTGGTCTCTAGGTATGGTGTCCGCTGGAGGTCCCGGGTTCAAGCCTCGGGAGGACCGGGATTTTTTTCTCGTGGACTTCTAGTAATAAAATTTCCCCTGGTCTCTGGGTAGTGAGATCGGACGCCCATGTGTATTGTTGCGCACGTAAAAAATCTTGGCAGTTGGAAATCGAAAAAACGTAGCCTACCGGCGCTACCCGGGCAAAATTTCGAGTTAAAAATCTACCCAAAGTATTTCAGAATCTTCGCCGGTGCTACGGAGTTCGTGCACTGAACCGAGTTTCCCCAAATTCAGGTTTGAGTTAGGAGGACAACGGAGCACTTATTGGTTACACCCGTGTGCCGTGACGTTGATCCATCGACTAAGCTAAACTAAACTTAACAATGTGGAACCAGCACCACATGCCTCACGCGCATCAAGCTGTGTAAGAGGGACGGTTATCGGTACGTCCCTTTGTTAAGTGACAAGTGTTGAAGCAGCCAAATAAAGCATTATATCGGGTGTTTTTAAAGTCTCACTACACTTTCTTTGAAAAATGACGTACATGATGTTCTCAAACATGTGCTGCACGATCCATCGTGAAGCAATGTGCAGGAAATGGCTGTCGTCTGCTGGAGTAATTTTTTGTACTCTAAACAGATTGTTGTTATTAACGGAAGAAATAATTGTTTTGGTTGAACAAGTGTTTCGAAATACGGCGATGCACACGGAAATAACAACAGACACGCTGCAGAAGGTATTTGATAGTGTGAAATTTTGAAAATTTGGTATGTGTCATGGCTTGTAGCCCGTGGTGGACATTTCCAGCACCTGTTGTAATGAATACTTCATTGGTACTTTCCAGCTTCACCAAAAACAGCGTTAGACCATAGCAGTGGCTGTTGTAACTAATGTAATTAATTCTTTAGCACATTTTGTGATGACGTCATGTACATAATTTTTTTTCTCCAAAATTTGACCTACATACAAAGTGTAGTGAGACTACAACCACCCTTGTATTATATTGCAAATAAGGCAATACGTACATTTATATGTTCATATTCTTTCAACCCCCTATTTTTACGTTGGTCTGTCTAAAGCTGTAAAATTGGTGTTGTTAATCTCTATTCTACGTTAATCATCGGCGTGTGCCATGCTGACAGGCGTGGGCGTTCATGGTTCGTTATCTCACTCTATCATCACTCGTGGATCGCTTCTGTGTTCGTGTCTTCAAATGGTCATGTAGCCAAGCCAACTAGATAATTTCTCTCTGCTTTCCCCTTGCTCTTTTCCACCAATCTTGCCTGTTGTCACAATGTTTTTCAGTTTACTGATCTTTGCGCGTGGATTAACTTTCCCTATTAACAGTGTCCCTCGCCATTAGGCAAACCCACTCCGACTTCTGAGGTACTTGTAATTTACGTGCCCAAGTCAAGGACGAGAAGTCAGCATGTTAGTCCAACTGTCGGGTGGAGGTTATAATGTGCCAAATACATCTTGATTGTCTACGTTTATTTCTTGAATCAATTTACAGTTTTCATTTGCTACTTTTACCACGCACGTCCAGATACCATAGCGTTGTATTTCACGAACTGTTTTGTGCATTGTTAAATATACGTGTGTTCTCATAGTTCCTTCTCATATCATTGTTAAATTGACTTGTGTTGTCATATCATTGTTAAATTGACGTGTGTTCTCATATCATTGTTAAATTGGCGTGTGTTGTCATATTATTGTTAAATTGACGTGTGTTCTCTTATCATTGTTAAATTGACGAGTGTTCTCGTATCATTGTTAAATTGACGTGTGTTCTCATATCATTGTTAAACTGACGTGTGTTCTCATATCATTATTAAACTGTCGTGTGTTCTCATATCATTGTTAAATTGACGTGTGTTCTCATATCATTGTTAAATTGACGTGTGTTCTCATATCATTGTTAAATTGACGTGTGTTGTCATATCATTGTTAAATTGACGTGTGTTCTCATATCATTGTTAAATTGACGTGTGTTGTCATATCATTGTTAGATTGACGTGTGTTCTCATATCATTGTTAAATTGACGTGTGTTCTCATATCATTGTTAAATTGACGTGTGTTCTCATATCAATGTTAAATTGACGTGTGTTCTCATATCATTGTTAAACTGACGTGTGTTCTCATATCGACCCAGCCTAATGTGGGAAGCAGAAAATGTGTTATCTTTATGTTTCTGTGAAGTGGGCATTGATGACATAGCCCAGTTAAGAGGACTGGGCTAGTTTCGTTTACATCACACGTCCAAATCGCATAGTATTTAACAAACTTTGTGCACGATGAGCGATGCGCGCTTGTGGATATTTCAAAGACCTCCCATACTGTGGCTTGGCAAAATAACTGACTCATATACGGATATTTCACACCTGGGGGACACCTGTTCTCAACCTTGGTTTAACTCGTTCTGTTCCAAGTTCATACTATTTTATAATGAAACAACAGGGTAATTTTAGATGTGGAGGACATACAATACAAGCAAGAAGTGTACACACCTGTTTATGGTCTCAGTCTAGGTTAACAGAATAATTAACATAGGGGGAAATATATGTAAATAATATATGAAAAACTAGGACTAGTATTCATGAAACAAGTATGAATAAAATACAACACAACTGCCAAATGTTTCGGTCGTCAAAATCTTTGTGAAGAACATAAGATCGTAGATATGTAACCATTAAATAAACATGAAATTAAACAGAGTAAATAAGTCATCGTCTCATCTCATCTTGTTCTTCTTGTACCTTGCGGTGTCAATGTGAAGCATAAACAGAGGGAGAGTGCCCGTTTATGGGCTTCATTGCCCAATTTGTAACCCTATGAAAATAAAGTTTGTTTGTTCGAAATTATCATAGGCTCTGTTTATTCCGTCTGTCCACCGTTTATATGGTTGGCCTCTTCTTCTGGTTCTATTTGGCCTGTACACCATTGCTTAGTGTGGTGTAGACCATTGCTTAGTGTGGTATACTGTTAGTTGGTAGACTAGTTATATGATAGAACCATTTAGCTTGCTGTTTTATAATGAAATCTAGTGTTGCTGTAACCCCCATGCCATCTTGATTTCTTCATTTCTGATTTCCTCTCTTCTTGATACATTGAATATTCGTCTGAGAAATCTCATTTCCGTTATGCAATTTTTCATTTATCTTTTTCTGTCATTGTCCAGGTTTGGCAATGGTAGCATAGAATTGATAGGAAGATTGTGTTGTGGGGTGCTTTTTTAGTATCTACTGATACTTGTTTGTTCTTTAGTATTGGCGCCATTTGTCAGATGAGTTGGTTTGCCTTATTGCATCCATTAATACGTATTAAGATGTAATAGGCGTATTTATACAGGAGAAAGTGGCGGACCATGCTGATTTGATTCATTAAACCTTTGTCCTAGTTATATATTTTAAATATTCCTAGTAGTCGTGGATGAGAGGTTACGGTGTCCTCGCGGCTCAGAAGGTACATGGTGCAATGCCAGCATAGGGTTGGGACATTTCTCCAAGAGCCGTTGGTAATTAATTATATTATTTTTCGTTCGTAGGTTTGAACTCTAGCGTTGTCCTTACACGCTAAGTAGTTGCTGCTACTGGGAAATGCACTGGACTGATGTTTTCGTGTGGATTAGCTTTCTCTATTGCCAGTGTCTATCGCTATCAGGCGAACCTACCCCGACTTCTGAAGGTATTTGTAATGTACGTCCCCAAGACAAGGACGAGAAGACGACATTTTATTCCAACTAAGCAGTGTTAAGCCTCTAGAACACCATCAGGGCATCGGCAATTTAAGAGCCAGCACTCACTAATTGTGATGGGTAGTGAGATGGGTTACCGTTTCTAGGATAAGGATAAAAATCAGGAGCTCCCGTGTGCAAGTTGTGCACATATAAAAACCCCATGGCAGTCTGTCATGGCAAAGAGTAGGCCGTGAAGTGACCGCCCTGGCAAAATTGATGGGAAAGAAAACCTACCCACGATTAGATAGAGGCAGTTACCTGGGATCGAATCTGTTTAGAAGAAACAAACCTTACCCACATGTCCGACACGTTGACTTTGAGGCATATTCCAGCATGAGAATGGAGGCGGAAGCAGTCACAGCGGCATTCCGTTGGTTATAGGAGACCACTGCAGCACACACTGCATTCATTACGGACTCAGTGAGTAAGCTTAGTAAGGTGGAGAAAGCAATGCACTATCACACCTGGGTTGTCACAGGGATCTTCCTTGTCCCCAATGCTCTTTAATGTCTACACCAGCAAAATCGCAGCTATTGAGACGCCAGGTGTGGGTAGAATCTAGAGATGTGCAGATGATGTGCTGGTGTACAGACAGGACAGAGACAGGGACAGTTTGGCGGAAGACTTACAAGTGGCAGTAAACAGGGTGGCAGAGTATTGCAGGGAAGCAGGGGCCGTTATAAATCCAGACAAGACATCGGTTGTGTGGTACTCCCTGGATAACCAGAACGTCAAGGCAGATGTCCCAGGTAGTATGTTGAATAGATGTCCTCTTAGTAGAGACAGACAGACAGGCAGGCAGGCAGGCAGGCAGGCAGGCAGGCAGGCAGGCAGGCAGGCAGGCAGGCAGGCAGGCAGGCAGGCAGGCAGGCAGACAGACAGACAGACAGACAATTGAAGTACTTGGGTATCACCTTTGACAGGTGTATGTCTTTTAAGGTTCATGTGGAGGCTTTGGTGGTGAAGGCTGGTAGGGGACTTATGCATGGGGAGATGGCAGCAACCGGGGTAGATTAGAGGATGCTTTACAGGCTCTTTCAGCAGTTAATAATTTCTGTCATTGAGTATGGTTTGCTATGGGATACAAGGGTAACTGCTAGATAACAATATAGCCATGTACCACTCGAGCCAAAGTGCAGTAAGAACACAAGAAGGTGTATCAGATATGATCACAGTCAATACAGGAGTGAGGCAGGGGTGTGTGCTCTCTCCTCTGCTATTCAATATCTACATGGACAGAATTTCCAAAGAAGCAAGTCTCGACAGAACAGATTCAGAAAATTTAGAACTCTTTACTCCAGATGAAACAACTGACCCACAGGGAATAAATGAACTTCTATTTGCAGACGACCAGTGCCTGTTTTACAGCGATGAGGGCAGACTACAAAATCATATTACTAATCTGAGTTCAACCTGCAGCAGATACAATATGAGTATAAACACAGCCAAAATCGAAGTAATGCAAGTTAGCAGATCGCCAGGCCCACTAAGTATACAGATAAATAGCACAACTCTGAAACAAGTTAAAGAATTCAAATACCTTGGAAGTATGATCACAGAAGATGGCAGATTGGACAGAGAAATTGAAATCAGATGTCAAAAAGCTAGTGCACTTACATATCAACTATCACCCTTACTGAAACATCCAAACATACCCATGTCCGCAAAACGATAGATAATAAACAGCATATTCACACCAACCCTATGCTACCAATCTCAAACCTGGACTTTATCCAAATTACACCTTCGCAAAATCAACACCTGCGAAATGAGATGCCTGAGGAGAGCTGCCAACTTAACGATCCGAGACCGAGTAAGAAATGCTACTTATCAGACAGACTGTGGGATCAACACCTTGTGCCACATTTATTGAAAGACAGAAGATCAAGTGGTTTGGCCATGTCGTTAGAATGCAACATCAGCAACTACCATCACTGGCCTTACATCAAAGATCATCTGCGACGAGACTACGAGGACGTCCAAGAAGAAAATGGATTGACGACATCAGAGACATTGTACAACCACACGGAATGACACTATCCAGTGCCCCCACCGGGCGCTGGAACGCAAATTATTCCTCCCCACGTCGCTTGACGGCAGAAGTGGAAGATGATGATGATGATGATGATGAGTATGGTTTTGAGCTGCTGACAGTATCAAAGAGCCAGCTTGAAAGGTCGGAGCGCATACAGAATGCGGCCATGCGCGTGATCCTGGGGTGCACAAAGGACACACCAATTATATGCATGAGGCATATCCTGGCGCTACCGACAATGACGGATAGGCATAGGTCCTTCAAGCCAAATGGTACCTGAGAGTTGCTGCTGATATTGATCGCCCCCTGCATGCAGCCCTGGATATCGTCAAGGTTCATAGACTAAGACGAGGCAGGTACTGGATGGCACAGGCAGAACTATCTATACGTCAGGTGTGTGATCTAGAGACCATCAATCGTGATAAAGAATGGGTTGAAGTTCTGGAAGACATGACGGATTGGCACAATGTAATAGTAGCAATGGGTCGTGAGAGCAAAGAATGGGCAGCGGCCGCACTGAGTTTGAAGTGCAACAACTGATCCAGAGTAATACACATCAAGGTGACATTGAAATCCTCATCCTTAGTGGTGAGAAACAGACGTAGTGTTTGGGGTTTTATTGCAAAGTCTAATGGAAGAGTCTTGAAAAAGTAGAGTCTGGCATATGAGACTACGACCTCCAGCATGAGAATGGAGGTAGAAGCAGTAACAGCGGTATTCCGGTGGCTAGAGGAGACTACTGCAACACACGTTGTATTCATTACGGTTTCAAAGAGTATGCTTAGTAAGGTGGAGAAAGGAATGTTTCGTGTAGAATGGCTGTCGTCGCTCCAGAGGTCACAGATTGTGAGAATTGTATGGATATTTTACTTTGGCCATGTGGGGATGCAGAGGAATGAACAGGCTGATAGGCTGACAGGGAATGCACCTCTTGGTGGTAGATTGCCTATGGACAATGGGGAGGTGGTCGTACGCTTGTGGGACCAGGGGGAGAAGGCGGAGGAACATATTGAGAACCAGTGTGTGGAAAGAATGAGATTGCGGGGGATCGGTAGGGGTCTAGAAGAATCTCAAAACTGAGAGGGAAGACCAGGAGAACTTTAAATCAGATTGCGGTGGGAACGATTAGTAGTATCACTCTTCGCTGGCTGTTGAACGAGGCGACGGAGCACTTATGGGAATGTCCTGAGTGCTGTGTTAACTCAACTCAACTCAACTCAACTCAAGTAATATTTCATATGGAATGGCTATTCTCGCTTCAGAGGTCACATATTGTAAGAATTGTATGAATATTTTGCCCTGGCCATGCGGAGGTGTGGGGGAACGAACAGGCACGTGGGTATATAGTGCTACACTCACAATTTAATATATCAGTCCGCGGTCGGTTGGTTATGTGGTCAGTATTACTCCGCCGCCTTTACTTCGCAAGACATTTCCTGTTACCAATTTTGAGCTGGATCGATTTGGAAGCCCAGGTCTATTTTAGAAATTCGAATCTGCAATGATTCGAAATAGATGGAAACCTAAATTTATGCTTCCTCTGCTTCTTCCTCCTTCCGCTTCTTTCTTCTTCTGCCTTCTGTTTCTTCTTCCATCTTCTTTCTTCTGGAAACAAGCATGGAGACGGCAAGGCAGGCAGGGAATGCAACTCTTGGTGGTAGATTACCTCTGGACAAGGGAGAGGTAGTCGAGTGCCTGTGGGACCAGATGGAGACGGCGGGAAGAACATATTCAGAACCCACATGTGGAAAGAATCATATTGTGGAGGATTGGTAGGGGTTCTGGAAAATCTCAAAACTGAGAGGGAAGACAAAGTTAACTTTAAATCAGATAGCCGTAGGAACGATTAGTAGTGTGACTCTTCGTTGGGTGTTGAACGAGGGGACGGAGCGCGTATGGGAATGTCCTGAGTGCAATGATGTCGGTTCTTAGCTCAACTCAACTGAGGTGCATGACTATGTGCGTAACGCACTCCGCTCGAAAAAGGAACTCAGAAGAAACAGTATTTTAAATATCTCCTCTAGCACCACTTTGAACGTCAAAATAGTTTTTGAAACCCTGAAAATAATTAAACCTTAATCATTAACAGTGCATTAACGCCCAGAGAGAAAAAGCACATGAAAAACACACGAAAAATAAAATACTTCTTTTCTTCAATGTTCTTTGTTCTTTTCATATTCTCCTTCTACCTGCTTATCTTTTCCCTTCTTCTCCTCTACTCATATGCCTACAGACTTCGTGTTCTTTTAGCTATTGTTCTCCTATTTCTCGCACTGTTTCACTTAGCTGGATACATTGATCCGGCCATTTAAGGAACACATCAATAGAAAATATTGATTAGTAAGCTAATGTCGGTTAGCACTATCTGGCTGATAAGGAGATTCCACGGCTCAATGAGATATCAGAAAACACAATAGACAAACGCTGTGATCGTTATAGAACACTTAATTCGAACAATTGTATCCACTCGCTGAGCAACCGTACATTGAATCGAAATAATTATTATCGACATACGTTTAAATTAAGCTGCTTGTATTTCAGTGATTATAGCAGGTTTTCCTGAAGACTAAATTGAACTATTTGGCAAGAATACGTCTTCGGCTACTACTGCCGTCGCTTCTTCTTCTTTCTTCGTCTGCTGTTCCTCCCCCTTTTCATCCTCCCCTCCTCCTCCTCCTTCTCTTCCTCCTACTCTTCCTCCTCCTCCTCATTCTTCTTCTTCTTCTTCTTCTTCTTCTTCTTCTCCTTCTTCTTCTTCTCCTCCTCCTCCTTCGTCTTCTTCTTCTTCTTCTTCTTCTTCTTCTTCTTCTTCTTCTTCTTCTTCTTCTTCTTCTTCTTCTTAAAAAAAGTCTTAAAAGTCGAGAGGATCGACTTCATTGCCCCGTGTTGTATCCCAAATGGCCCGGTCTCTTTCCGCAGGGCTACTTGCAGAAAGCATCGCACAAGGCACGAACTTCTCCGGCCACGACCCTAAGAATCTCCGAGTAAAATGCACTCGTGAACCGAAAGACGTAGCCCGGAATCGAACCCACAATCATCAGAGCGCGAGGCAGACGGCTTGGCTACTTCGCCATTTCTTCTTCTTCCTTCTGCTTCTTCTTCCTTCTTCTCCCTTCTGTTTCTTCTTCCTTCTTCTTCCTTCTGCTTCTTCTTCCTTCTGTTTCTTCCTCCTTTTTCCTTCTGAAAAAAAAAGCTTGCAAGAGGAGAACAGCGCGAGAGGAGGACAGCGTGAGAGGAGGACAGCGTGAGAGGAGGACAGCGTGAGAGGAGGACAGCGTTCAAGAGGACAGTATGCAAGAGGAGGACAGCGTTGATGTGGGTGTGCAACTGGGGCGGACTGGAAGAGATACGCCCGAGGCAACGTGAACATGCTTGACGTATGTTATTGAAGACTATAGCTGACCTTCAAAGCAGAGATGGCACTTGATGCCGATGATTACGATGCCTACGCTGATGATGATGATGATGATGGTTAAAGATATATGTGCTGATTTCCTGTCCAAGCTTATGGGTGTTACCTTTTCTCTGGAGTAAACTAGGCAGGCCGAGAGAGGGACCATGCTGCATGGACAACACATTTTATAAACTATCGTCTGTTAAGACTTCAAGGAGTCAGTCAGCTGATTTCTTGTCCACTATGACTTCTCGTTCAGAAAGCAGCGGCGAACTGGTGAAAGTTAACATTCAATCTGGAGTTGATCGCAGCGTCCCGCGAGATGCATGCAACATTTTTCAAAAGTATTTGAAATGTGTGTGTGTGTGTGTGTGTGTGTGTGTGTGTGTGTGTGTTCGCGCGCGCGCGTGTGTGTGTGTGTCTGTATGTGTTAACGCGCGTGTGCGTGGGCGGGTGTTTTTAGTGTGTTTTGTATTTTGTACGGATAATGATTTCATGGATTGTCCTCTTTGACGTCTTTCTTTAACTACATTACAAAATTACCACACAGGTCCCAGCTAACTAAGAGTTGAGAAAAGAGCCGTTGCCGTGGTATTGGACACACATCGAGAAAATCCTACAATAGTATAAACAGACAACTCCTTTCACTGAAACCCACACGTAAACGAAATAGTAGTTAAGTAAAGGACCCGGCTACACATCGTAAGGCTCACTGGGTATATGGTGCCACACTCACATTTGTATAGATCAGTCCGCACTGGATGGGTTATGTGGTCAGTATTACTCCGCCAGATTTTACTTCGCAAGACATTTCCTGTTACTCTTAATAAGCTGGATTGATTTGGATTAATTTTAGAAATTCGAATCTGCATTGGTGCGAAATAGAGGGAGACCCAAAAATATGCAGCGAAGAGAATTAGAGAAATAGATAATTGAAAGGAGATAGCAGAATATAGGACTGCTTGATGTGCGTTGGTTGATAAAGAAAAGCATAAGAAGAACACATTATAATATTCATCATCGTCATCTTCCACTCTTGTCGTCATGCGTCGTACTGAGAAATAGTTAAGGTTCCAGCGCCTGACGGGTGGCATTGGATAGTGTCATTCCGTGTTAACGTACAATGCCTTTGATGTCGTCAATCCATTTTCTTATCTGGCGTTTTTTTTTTTGCTCTCGTATCAGATCTTTCTTGGTGTAGCGCAAGCGATGTTCAGTTGATGGTCTTGCATTCTAACAAGATTGCAGAACCATTTATTTTATGCCTTTCGGTATATATGGCACAAGGTGTTGATCCCACTGTCTGTATGGTAACATAATTTTTTACTCGGTCTCGGATAATTAAGTTGGCAACCCTCCCCAAGCATCTCATCTCGCAGGTGTTAATTTTGCGTACGTTTGATTTGGATAAAGTCCAAGTTTGACATTGGTAGCATAGAATTAGTGTCAATATGCTATTTATTACCTGTCGCTTTGCGGACTTAGGTATATTTGGATGTTTCAGTATGGGTGATTGTTGATAAGCGCACCTTACTTGTGACATCTGATTTCTATTTATCTGTCTATTCTGCCATCTTCTGTGATCATATTTCCTAGATTTTTAAATTCTTTAAATTCTTTCAGAGGTGTACAGTTTATCTGTATATTTAATCAACCAGGATATCTGCTAACCTGCATTACTTAAGTGTTTGGCTGTATTTAAATTCATATTGTATCTGCCGCACGTTGAACTCAGCTTATTTATGTGATTTTAAAATATTGCAAAGTTTTAAAAAAGCTTTCACAAATCTGGTTCTTCTTTCTTTCTTTTATTTTGTGTGTGTGTGTGTGCCATTTATCCACCACTGGGGCATAGGCCCTCTACAAACTCAGCCCACTCCCTCCTGTCCTTAGCTATCCTATAGCTCTGTCCATGTTATTCCTTGCTGTTTCTGCTCCAGTTCTCCAAGTATGTTTAGGACTTCCTTTATGTCTTCAACATTGCGCATACCTCTTCTTGAAGAGACTCCTTTCCTGTTGGTTGTCTTGGTTATTCTTTTCTATTTATCTTTAGAC
The DNA here is from genome assembly GCA_014155875.1 of Cepaea nemoralis. Classification (NCBI taxonomy): domain Eukaryota; kingdom Metazoa; phylum Mollusca; class Gastropoda; order Stylommatophora; family Helicidae; genus Cepaea; species Cepaea nemoralis. Next base: position 125,391 of record JACEFZ010019847.1, read on the forward strand.
TTGTTCATAGTTGGTTGGTTTTGCTATTATCTGTATCTTTATCTTCAGACTTGTTCATAGTTGGTAGGTTTAGGTATATTCTGTTTCTTTATATTTAGTCTTGTTCAGAGTTAGTTGGTTTTGTTATTTTCTGTATCGTTATCTTTAGATGTGTTCATAGTTGGTTGGTTTAGTTGTTTGCTTGATCTTTATCTTTAGACGTGGTCATTGTTGGTTGGTTTAGTTATTTTCTGTATCTTTATCTTTAGACGCGTTCATAGTTGGTAGGTTTTGCTATTTTCTGTATGTTTATCTTTAGACATGTTCATAGTTGATTTTGTTTGCAGCTACAGTTTTTCTACGGACAGAGGACGCAATTCCCATACTCAACCCTCCTTCGTCGCTTCTTACGACATGCTTGGTATAGTACCGAGTTATTAACTTTGCTTCTCTTAGGTTCACAGTACGACATGCTTGGTAGCATACAGAGTTATTATTCTCTGCTTCTCCTAGTGTCCCAGAATGAATTACCAGAAAACGAGAAGTAGATTGTGAGCTTTACTGAAACACGATTACAAGAAACAAATTGGACGTTGCGGCCAAAGCCTTCGTTAGCGCAGTACAAACAAACACAAATCGACACACAGCTACATGAAACACACTACATGACAATATAAAGGGCACTTATCTGAATCTGTATCCTTGCTTGGAGCGACTGACGCGTTATGACTCGCCATTTCACTCGATCACCAGAGTCGTGAATCAGCTCAGTGTTCCTGTCTTGTCCGTGCCATGTGGCCAAGCCATCCAGGTATTTTCCTCTAGGTCTTCCTCTTGGTCTGTTCCCTTCGATCTTGCCAGTTGTCACTAAGTTCACCAATCCATTTCTTCTAATAACATGTCCAAAACATATTGACTATCTACGTCTAATTTCTCTAATCAATTTACGATTTTCATTTGTCTCCTTTAGCTTTAGTACTTGGTCACTGGTTTTTCTATCTGTCCATGGTATTCTTTGCATTTTCCTCAGAAAACACATTTCTGCAGCCATCAGATGTTTTTCAGCTTGACTGCACATTGTCCAAGTTTCACACCCATAAAAAAGAATAGGCTCTATGTATCCCCTCAACACTCATTTTCTCGTTTCAATTGACATCTTTTTATTGGTCAGAATGTTTTCTCATCTTGCTAAAGGCTACTTTCGCCATGGCGATTCTTGTTCTAATCTCTTCAAGATATATCCCATCAGATGTTATGACTGTTCCGAGATAATTGTACCGATTCACTTGTTGAAGAATATTCCCATTTACTTGTATATTACATTTTGGTACTTCCATAGTAGCCTCTTACGACATTCATGATAAGTTCCAGAAGTAATATCACATACAAGTTAAAACCACTGTCATATGAACATACACAAGTTGAAAACCACTGTCCCATGAACACACACAACTTGATAAGCACTGCCTAACGGTATCGCTAGATCCTATCAAAGAGTTTCATTAAAACAGCTGGAACTTTGAATCTAATCGATGAAATACGTCCAGTCCGTGATTAAGTGGTCCGATATTTGATTTCGGTTTTGTGCGGTACTTTTTCACGCTAATGGTAAAACAATATATGAATGTTCTCGGCAGAAGTAATCCTCGGATGTTGGGCTCCGCTTATTCCAGGCAGTACACCTTAACTAAAATCTTTCTCGACAACACTCTTGACGCTTTGACATCAATAACTCGGTTTGCGTGTTTGCACCGGCTTTTAGTATCGTCTGTCTGTGTTGTGGTATTATATGGTTTAGTGGTTTCTTTGTTTTTCTTTGCTAACCTCACTCTTTCAATTTCATTTCTTGGACGTCTCTGTGGCTGAATGGATAAGAACGCCAGTTCTTAAACATCCTGTGTGCTGATGTCGAGGTAGCGGGTTCAACCCCTACACCTGCCAGCTGGACTAATACGTTTATTTGTCGTCCCTGACTGGAGACGTAAATTACACGTATCCATGAAGTAGGAGTGGGTTCGCTTGATGGCGAGGGGTATTATGAAAGCTAATCCACACACAAAAGTCAATCCAGTGGGCTAAAATTAGTAGCACGTGTATGGACACCGCTTGAGTTCAAAGCCAGCGAAAGCAACAACAAAAAATAATTCTTTACCAATGTTCATCATCATCAAGTGCCATGGAAGCTGGCGTAGGCGTTCATGGCTCTCCACAGATCTCGGTCCTTGGTTTTCTAAATCAACTATGCTGATGATATCCCCCCATGCCACCGCCCCAATAGATCCAGCATCATTTCTCTTGGTCAGTCTCTGCCTCTCTTCCCCTCGATCTTTCCAGTTGTCGCGATGTTCTCCAATGCCTCTCTTCTCATCACATGACCGAAGAAAGATGTTTGTCTCTTTCTTATTGTTGTATATAACGTTCTAGTTTCATTAGCCTCTCTAAGGCAATCGTTGTTAGTTACTCTGGCAGTCCTAGGAATTCACAACATTCGTCTTAGGAACTACATCCCTGTTGCTTCCAAGGTCTTCCTAATTTGTTCATTTACAATCCAAGATTCACAGCCATACAGCACAACAGGTTCCGTATATCACATGTCAGCACACTGTTTCTGACATTCAATGATAATTGTGTTAAATAGCTTGTTCTCTAATAGTGTTAAATACTAATATCACACACTAACCATATAGTATTTTATTTTGCCGGTGTCTGTAGGCTACTGGTAGTGAACACACTCTCACAGTTCCGCATACCAGGATCTAATATAGCCGCAGACGATGTGGAAGCAGATCGCGTTGCGTTGATTTTCACAATGGCAAGAGCGCTACCCGTTCGAAAAGCAGTGGCAAACTACTGAATGTATAAAATTGCCTAGGAAATTGCAAACAGCCTAACAGCTGACAGTCTTGATTGCGACTTAATGTAAAAGGATATTGGAAGAGTGGGGTTCATTCTACTGTAGACTATAGTCTGAGGTTCGTTCTAATGTAGACTATTGTCTGGGGTTCATTCTACTGTAGACTATTGTCTGAAGGTTCATTCCACTATAAACTACTGTCTTAGTTCATTCTACTGTAGACTACAGTCTTGAGCTTCATTACACTGAAGACTACTGTCTGGGGCTTATTGTACTGTAGACTGTAGTATGAGGTTCATTCCACTGTAGAGTGCTGTTAATTCTACTGTAGACTACAGTATCAGGTTCATTCTAATCTAGACTACAGTATGATGTTAATTCTAATGTAGACTACATTTTTCAGGTTCATTCTACTGAAGACTACAGTATGAGGTTTATTCTACTGAAGACTATTGTCCGAAGTTCATTCTATTCTAGACTAAAGTCGTGGGGTTCATTCTACTGTAGTCTACATTCGGAGGTTCATTGTACTATAGACTACCGTCTGACGTTCATTCTACTGTAAATTTGCCCATTGAATCACAATGAGCCAATACATGACGGGGTTAAATGCAACTTTCTGTAAATGATACATTTTACTTTAAAAGCGTGTCATCAGTGCTGGAAGCGCAGTAGTTAAAATACTCATACACATATGACATGACATTTCTTGTGAATTACTTGTGATCTGCAGGTCAGATTGCCAGTCGAATAAAGCCATTGTGACAAGTGCGAGTCTGTATATTATTATGGTCGTGTGACATGGCAAAGGCTTGCCTGTGTTCTCTCTACAACTGTTATTTGTTCAGTTATTTGTCATCACTTGGACGTTCTGGTTCATAGCTTGGACCTGGCTGTACGACTGTCTTCAGTAATGTCATCATCATAATCATCATCATCATCATCATCATCATCATCATCATCATCATCATCATGCATTCCCATGCCGGCAAGCGTGAGAGAACACTCATTCATTCATTCATTCAGTAGCATGTCCTTTGCAGAACCTCGCTCCCATAACCTTCCCGCGTCAGATACACCCATCTGGAGATCATGCGCAACATCTTGCACCCATCTCCTCTTTGGCCTTCCTTTTCCTCTCTTCCCAGGCATATACCCCTCCATTATTTTTCTCTCGAAATTTTATGGTGTTTAAAGCGACCGAAATATTTAAATTTTCTTTGTTTTATCCTCTTTAATAGCCATCATCCATCATGTGTCGGCTTCCTGGCCTAGAGGTTAGCGACTTTTCTCCGTAATCTCGTTTACTCTCGTAAGTAACGTGACGACGGTGAGAATCAGCAGTGGTTCGAATCGCGTCGGTAACTTACGGGGTATGTGAGCCGGCCGCTCAGAAAGCAATGGCAAACCACTGAGCGTAATCTTGCCAAGAAATCAACAATCAGCTGAAAGAGGCTGATGTTGAAATTTGAAGATCTACAAATTGATGGAAAAGATCTTAGACTTGTAAAAAACATATATTGGAAACAACAAGCTGCCATAAGAGTTGATAATGAATGTAAACCAATATCAACATATTAAGGGAGGTGTGAGACAGGGATGTGTAATGTCTCCAGATCTGTTTTCCCTGTACAGTGAACGTATTTTCAGAAATATTGAAGATATGGAAGGAATCAACATTGGGGGACGATGCATCAATAACATTAGATATGCAGATGATACAGTCTTCATTGCAGACAATGAACAGGACCTGCAAAATTTAGTAGATGCGATTGTTACACACAGTGAACAACTAGGGTTAGAATTAAATTGTAAAAAGACACAGATTATGGTCGTCACTAGGAAGAACGAAATACCACAATGTAATATACAAGTAAATGGGAATATTCTTCAACAAGTGAATAGGTACAATTATCTCGGAACAGTAATAACATCTGATAGAAGATGCCTTGAAGAGATTAGAACAAGAATCGCCATGGCAAAAGTAGCCTTTAGCAAGATGAAAAACATACTGACCAATAAAAAGATGTCAATTGAAACGAGAAAAATAGTGTTGAGATGCTACATAGAACCTGTACTTTTATATGGATGTGAAGCGTGGACAATGAGCAGTCAGGGTGAAAAACATCTGATGGCTGTAGAGATGTGGTTTCTGAGGAAAATGCAAAGAATACCATGGACAGCCAGAAAGACCAATGAACAAGTTCTTCAAGAAACAAATGAAGATCGTAAATTGATTAGAGAAATTAGACGTAGGCAGTCAAAATTGTTTGGGCATGTTATGAGAAGAAATGGATTGGAGAACTTGGTGACGACTGGTAAGATCGAGGGGAACAGACCAAGGGGAAGACCTAGAAGCAAGTACCTGGATGGCTTGGCCTTGTGGCATGGTCGAGACAGAAACACGGAGCTGATCCACGACTCTGGTGATCGAGTGAGATGGCAGAACATGACCGCCCACGCTTACCGGCATGGCACATGATGGATGGATATATCTTTGTTTACTTCTATAGAATAATAACTGATCGCAGCATATACACAGCATTTACTGTACCCTTGCCTTCTACAAACCCTCATTGTTCTCCCTCTCTTTCAGGTTGTATTTTCTTCCTCATTCTTTGAATGATAATTTGTAGCAAAATCTTCGTGATGTGACTCATTATTGTTTTATTGTTCTATTGTTCTAATTGTTCTATGTTGATCACATTCCAAGGCTCCTGATTTCTTTAGGATTACAATAAATACAGAATTACATAATTCAGAAGGTATATCTCCGGTATCATATAATGTGTTCAGCATTCTGGTGACTTGATCTATTCCATATTCTTCTAAAGCTTTAATCATTTATGTTGTGATGTTATCTGACCTTCTTCAATATTCAGCTCTTGAAGTATAGGTGCATTTATTATTTTCTTTATCCAAGATATTCTTATAACCTGTCTATAACATTTATATTCAAAGGCATCTATGCGCTGTTCAGCTTGTTTAGTAAGTGTCCAGGTTTCACAGGCGTAAATTGCAATGGGAAAGATGCATGCTCTTAAAAATCTAATGTTTGTAATTCTATCTGTCCCACTCCATAATTTATTCAGTTGTTTTGGTCTTTGAAGAGCAAAAGACAATCGTCTTTTAATTTCCTTCATTGTGTCACAATTGTTGGTAACCAATGACCCAAGATATTCGAAAGTTTCCAACACCTCAAATTTTTTCCTCATTAACATGTATTTTCTCCATATTAGTTTTATCTGTATGCATGATCTTTGGTTTTGCTATGTTAAGATATGCGTTGTGATTTTCACTATTCTTTTGGGTTGGATATATTAGTTTTTCTATACAATTCTTTGATGTGGATAGTAATACTGTATCATCAACATATCGAATCTCTAGTATTTCATGACCACCTATATTTAGGGCATCATTTTGCTCCTTTGTTATATCATCTCTGATATTTCTCATTATATGTTCGGCATACAAGTTAAACAAATAGGGGGACAGCACACAGCCCTGACGGACTCCTTGCTTGATGTCAAACTATTCTGATGTCTCGCCATCTATTCTAACCGCTGGTTGTTGGTCTAGATAGAGCATTTTTATGAGTTGTACTACATGTGATGGAAAGCCCATATTCCTCATACTTTCCCAAAGTGTTTGATGTTTTACACAGTCAAATGCCTTTGAATAATCCACAAAACATGAGAATAGGTTTACATTTAATTATCTGCACTTCTCTATTATTAAACGTATGTTGAGTATGTGATCTGTTGTTTCTCTTCCTTGTCTAAATCCAGCTTGAACCGCGTTAATCTCTTCTTCTTTTTTTTTTTATGAAGTCTTCCCATTATGATTTTTAGTAGAATTTCACTTGCACGACTGATCATGGCAACAGATTTATAGTTGGTGCACAATTTCAGGTTTCCCTTTTTTTGGTATTGGAATGAAGATAGTTCTCTTCCAATATTTGGAATGCTTCTCCATAAATTACGATCTCTGACGGCATGGATCCTTTCGTGTGTTGACTGCATTCTGATTCATGACCCAAGGCTGTCAAGAAATGTCTCACGCTGTTTTCCTCTTTCTCTCTTTCCACTATTCTTGTCGGTTGTCACATGTTCCAGTTTTTGTCTTCTTATACCGTGGTCAAAAACTTATGATTGCTTCTTTCTGATGTTTATGATAAATTGTCTCTGCGATTTAGCTTACCTCAAAATACCCAGATTACTCAGTTTGGCTGCCCAATTAATTTTAAGCATTATTCTATAAAACCCCATCTCCAAGGATTCCATGGATTGTTTTCGTTTGTTTACTGTAGAGTACAGTCTGAGATTCATTCTACTGTAGACTACAGTCTGAGATTCATTCTACTGTAGACTACCAGTTGTCCAGGATTCACAGCCTTATGTTAAAATTGGATCTATGTAACATATCTAACTTTCAAGGGCAAGGACCAATTGCATACAATTTACTGCATTTATGAGAATGTAGCTTTTGTCTGTCCTATTCTGTTCTTTATCTCTGTGATGCATCTTTTAATGTCGTCGTTGATCTTTTCATACAGATTATAGCAATCAGCTATTATCCACATATGTCTGGATGCCTTATTTCATTAAAGCCGTTATTGTTATTCTGCTGTAAGTAAAAGACAAGTGAAGACTAGCCTCCTATAAAGTGCGAAAGTGAGCTAATGATGAGTAAGTTGCACCGCTAATGTGTGTTTTTCTGATGATACATGAGGTTCTGGGTGAGGCAATAAGATGTGAGGTAAGGGCAACATTTTTGAATTCCTTATTTACCTGCAATACCGGTCTATAATATGTAAATTAGACGCAGACAGTTACAGTTTTTTTTTTTTTTTTTTTGCACGCTGTAGGAAGACATAAACTAGAGAAATTGGTGAGAACTAGCAAAGTTGAGGGGAACAGAACAAGGGGAGGGCAGAAAAATGAATATCTGGATGGCTTGACCATATGGTATGGTCGAGACAAGATCACAGAGCTGATCCGCGACTCCAATAATCGTATAAGATGGCCGCCCTCACTTATCGGCATGGCGCATGATGATAATGATGCTGATGACGATGATGATGATGATGATGATGATGATGGTGATGATGATGATGATGATATGTCCCGTAACAAGAACCTGTCGTTGGTATGTGCAGTGTTAGGACGGTCTACGTGGTAATATGCCTGCGTGCACGGTGGAATAGATGACTAGTCTTACCTCCCGTAGCGAACAACAAGAGCTGTCATCGAACTGTGGTCCGACTGCGCTCATGCCATTGTCAACTACGACTGAGTCGAGTTGAGTCAAGAACAGGATCACAGCACTTGCAATATTCCCACATGTGCTCCGTCCTCATCTTCAACAGCCAGCGAAGAGCGCCAGTACTAATGGTACCCGTTGCAGTCTGATCGTGTCCTTCTGGCTTTTCCTCGGAGTATTGAGTGTCGGCAAATGATATGGTCACTCCCTGCAGCAAGATTATCTCCAGACCACGATGATTTATTTATTTCTGCACACTGCAGGTGATCCCACAAAATCTATTTTGCCTCATAAAACAGCATGTCTCACGTGAGGACAGAAGATGTGACGTTATTGCAAGGTCTTCCAATTCTTTCTTTATTAACAATGCTTCCAACAATAAGGTACCTACCAAGAATTTCTCACATAAGGGACAATACCAAGGACTCCTTACAAGAGGGGCACTACCTGGAACTTCTCACATTTGGGACAATACCAAGAACTTCTCACACGAGGGACAATACCAAAAACTGAACTTCTCACACGAGGGACAATACCAAGAACCTCTGACATTAGAGACAATACCAAGAACTTCTCTCATAAAGGACAATATTTAGAACTTCTCACATTAGGGATAATACCAAGAACTTCTCTCATAAAGGACAATATTTAGAACTTCTCACATTAGGGACAATACCAAGAACTTCTCACATAAGGGACATTACCAATAACTTCTCACATGAGGGACCATACCATGAACTTTTACATTAGGGAGAATACCAAGTTCTCACATGAGGGATAATAACAAAAACATCTCATACAAGGGACAATACCAAGGACTTCTCACATAAAGGACCATACCTAGAACTTCTCACGCGATGGACATTACCATGAACTTCTCACATTAGAGACAATACCAAGGACTTCTCATATGAGGGACAATACCAAGAACTGAACCTCTCACACGAGTGTCAATACCAAGAACTTCTCACATTAGAGACAAAACCAGGAACGTCTCACATTAATGTCAATACCAAGAACTTTTCACATGAGGAACAATACCAAGAATTGAATTTCTCACATTAGAAACAATACCAGTAACATCAGTTATCAGTTATCAGTTATCAGTTGGGGTATCTTCGTTGCACTTCGGACATGTCCATAGGTGCTCAGATCCTCCCCCCAGCATATGCATCAGCGTCCGGTGGCTAATAGTGCCAGTTCTGTGTTGGTTGACGAGGCGCTTTGTTTTCCCGATGTACCTCTCGCGTCTGGCTGTGCCGATTCTTACTCCCAGGTCTTTCATCCTGGAAAGCGATGTGGAATCACTGGCGTCAAAATCCTCTGTTCTCGCCATATCTTTAAGGGCGTTAATAACATCCGTACGATCCATGGGCTGGCCATCTACAGGGGGTGCAGAGCCAGCCAATTTATCAGCTCGTTCATTTCCCTCGACTCCCGCATGTCCCGGGACGAAGATGAAGGTGACTTTGCGGACAACAGACTTCCGCAGCGACTCAGTCCACTGTCTACGTACAGATCCAGCTTCGACCTTCTGAATCATGCTCATTGAATCACTTAGTACACACACGTTGGTATAATGCTGTGATTCCAGCCATATGAAAGCCTGTGTAACTGCCATCACCTCCATCGTCATGCTGCTCGTGGTCATAGAGTGGGCACCACTGGATTCTTGAACGGTTCGGCCCGCTGAACGGGCTGTAAATGCCCACGCACTTCTCTGCTGCTTTACAACAGATCCATCTGTATAGATGAGCACTTCGGGGCTATCTGAGTGATCATAGATGAGCGCGTTAACCTCTGCATTGACAGCGGCAGGGTTCTGCTCTCTGCACCGTCTGTCGAGTGTGATAATGCAGGAGAAGGTACACTTAAAAGCTGGAGGCACCGGCACCCATTCCTTGCCGGGGTTGATACTGGTAAGACTGCAGACCTGTCCGACGACATCTTCCGCCCGACCCATCCATGATTTGCCCCTCTTTAGCCTGTCACCCTTTTCTCTGAATACAGCGTCATGCAGAGGGTGCTGCTCATCTGCACTTATTTTTAAGTATGCACGAGCTCTCCAGATCTTGATCCTGTGTTCCATTGTCGGGAAGTCAAGGAGGTATCTCATTGCTACACAGCTGGTGTCTCTCGTGCAGCCCAAAATGATGCGCATGGCTTCGTTTTGTACCTTTTCAAGTCTTCCAATCTGTGTAGGGCTGACAGTGAGGATGGCCAGGGCATACTCGATGCGTGAAAGCACAAGTCCTTGGAACAGAAGTAATAGCAGTCTTTGCTCGATATTGGCAGTCGCCATGACTCTCATTGCTGCCAAACCTTTTCGAGCCTTCGTTATGACATAATCGACATGATCTCTGAAGGACAGGCTACGATCAAGCCTCACGCCAAGATATGTCATTGACTGGGTTCTACTCAGAATGCTCCCATCCATTCTTACTGCCGGCAGGTCTGTTTTCACAATATGGTTGTTTAGTGAGAACCATGTAACCGTTGCCTTTGCAGGGTTGACAAGGGCATCGGCATCAGCACACCATGAGGAAATTCGATCTAGTTCGCCCTGCATATAGTTGGCAACCGCCTGTCTATCTCGACCCTGTCGATACACGAGGATGTCGTCAACGAATGATAGAGTCCTACCCCTCCCATCCAACTGTTGTTCAGTGATCGGCACCGTATACACGTTGAATAGTACTGGTGACAGTGGTGAACCCTGCGGCAATCCTGGACATATCGTTATCGGCTCAGAAGACCAACTCCCGCATCTTAGCACCACCTTCCTTTGGAGTAGAACTGCAGCTATCCATCGTACAAGGTGAGGGTGCACTTTCAGTCTGAGGAGGGTTTGCATCAAGTGCTCGAAAGATACTCTGTTATATGCGTCCTCTAAGTCTATGGCGGCCGCACATGTCTCTTCTCTGACCTGAAATCCTTCGTAAACATCTTGAGCAAAGACCGCCAGCATTCAGCCATGACTCTTTGTTGCGTCTGTATCCTCCAAGTGTGGGCGGGAAGCAGCCGAGCTGTTCCAAGTCCCAAGCAAGTCTGTGTGCTACAATTTTCTCCAGTAGCTTGCCAACAGTATTCTGCATCGTAATGATTCTGTAGCCGCTTATCTTGGAGTGGTCTTTGTTCGGTTTTGGCAGCGGCAGCAAGTAGCTGTGTAGCCATTCTTCTTTGACCTGACCCCTCTGGATACTGGTGTTGAATTCTCTGGCCAGTTCTTCCATGTCATCATCTGATATCACCATTAGGTCACCATATCGGATGCCGTCTGGGCCTGGGGCGGTGTTAGGTGATTTCTTGAGCATCGCACGCAATATGTCAACTGTGATTGTCCATTCTTCGTCTGTCCCGACCCCCTCGCACAACTGAGAGAGTGTTGTTGTGGTCCTCTGTCTGGCGGGCTCGTCTTTCTGGTCAGTCTGTTCTATGTAGCGTGCAAGAAGGGCCTTACCTTTATCCGCATCCGACTTTTTCCATGCGAGGTCTGTGCCTTGAAAGTCTGGAATACCCCTACGTTGTGCAGCACCGTTCATGCTCTTGTGGAGGCGCCAGAATGTCGTAAGAGATTGCTCGGAGCACACCTTCCTGCAGAACTCGTCCCATTTGTCGGCCTTGGCCTGTTTGGCGCAGGATTTGAATAAAGTCGTCGTCCTAACGACCTCAGTCTTCAGGTTCGCCAACTCAACCTGTGGCATGTTAGCCTTTCTGGCCTTTTGCCAGTCTTTGACAGCCTGCCTCTTTCCCAGCCACACCTTCTCGACCTCTCCATTCCACCATGGTGGCTGCAGCCATCTTTCTTGTCTCCTACGGGAGGAAGTTAGTTTCCTTCTTCTGATCTTGCTTATGGCGTCTTGACCAGTGGTGTCGTACGGGAAGGCATTGGTCTTGTTTCTTTGACTCATGGCCCCGTCTTTCTTGATCAGGATGACACAAGGGTAGTGGTCACTATCGTGGTATCCCAGTGTGCCCCACCGGCACCTTGGATGCGATGGTGGGCGACACCAGAGCCAAGTCAATGATGCTGTCAGAGTCGCCTGGTCGAGTGGCCATTCTAGTGACCTTCCCATCATTCAGACAGATTAGGGCAGCAGATGCCAGGGCGTCCTCCAAATCTTCTCCCTGTCTATTGGTGATGCAATTCCCCCATTGACTGCCTCTGGCATTGAAGTCCCCGCAGTAGATGATATGCCTTTCATCCATATCGAACAAACTCTGCCATTGTCGCACGTCGACCTTCCCATTTCGCGCATAGACGTTAACGATTACAAGCTGCACTGGTGTCATTATTCTTAATGCCTGCACTTGCAGGGCATCGCTGTTCCAGGCGGACATATCGATCTCAGACACTAGTATGTTGTCGCGGACCAGAATGGCCTGTCCGAGGTGCCGCCTGTTAAAGAAACCCTGAAATCCCGCAACTTTGACTGTTCCGTCGGTGAGCTGTGTTTCTTGCAAGACTACAATATCGTTTCCGTAGAGTAGTTTTTCAAGAATGGGTCGGCGTTGACTAAATGATGCACAGTTCCAGTACAGTACTCGAACATTTCCGATACCCAATCTGTCACATTTTAAGCGCCTTCTGCGCGCGCCCGCCCTCTTACCACGTTGTGTCCTAGCTGGTCGTCTGGCCGTCATGTTAGGCTTAACTATCGCCACCGGGCGCCGATGATACGCCGAAAGAAGACCGGACGCGCGTGCACGAACTCCGTTGCACGGTCCGAACTCCATTTCACCACGAAAAAAGCACTTAATCCATACACATTTCAGAAAAAACACGTTCCATTTTACGGGACGAAGAAATGTCCCCAATACCAGTAATACCAGTAACATTTAACATTAGAGACATTACCAAGAACTTCTCACATTAGAGACAATAACAAGAACTTCTCACATTAGAGACATTACCAAGAACTTCTCACATTAGAGACATTACCAAGAACTTCTCACATTAGAGACATTACCAAGAACTTCTCACATTAGAGACATTACCAAGAACTTCTCACATTAGAGACATTACCAAGAACATCTCACATTAGAGACAATACCAAGAACTTCTCACATTAGAGACAATACCAAGAACTTCCTCACATTAGAGACACTACCAAGAACTTATAACTTATATGTCCTTTATAAGGACAATACCGAAAACTTCTCACATGAGGGACAATAACAAAAACATCTCATACGAGGGACAATACCAAGGACTTCTCACATAAAGGACCATACCTAGAACTTCTCACGCGATGGCCATTACCATGGACTTCTCACATCAGGGACAATACCAAGAACTTGTAACATGAGAGACAATGCCAAGAAAGTCTCAAATTAGGGACAAGCATAAAATCTCTAAAGAACCTTTTCTGCCAGACGACCACTAGGTGTGCTTGGTATCACTGACGTCGGTTTTACCAACATCAGATGTAATCTGAAAATGTTCTATGTACTGACGCAGTGACCTACCAAGGCGCCTGTAAACTGTTGCTTCGCCCATTTCTGTCTCATGATGAAATAGCGACGTTAGGGAAATTTTCTCGAATGTCGTATTTGCTAAAAATGTGTGTCAATAATTAGGTCCTTTGGTTTGCAGCTGACTATCTTGCACCATAGAAAAAAAGTAACCAACAAGTTCAGTTGCAATAACTGCGTTGTTACGTGAAGTGTAAAGAACATCGCATTGCGAAGATGAATAGATGGCCAGTCTTTCCCTCCATAACTAACCACGAGAGCTGACAGGGAACGCTTGTCCCACTGAGCTCATGTCGTTGTCGCCATAGTGCCAGAGCCGTGACATCAACACACCCGCGGCAAGCAGCCATGAACACGCATGTAAAGGCTTGGTATGACTGGTTGTAGGCTGTACTTGACTGGGAGCCTCGAGGGTTGAAGAAGAAGAAGAAGAAGAAGAAGAAGGAATGGGATGCGGAGGAGGAGGAGGAGGAAGAGGAAGTGGTGGAGGAGGAGGAGGAGGAGGAGAAGAAGAAGTTGAGGAGTAGAAAGACGAAGAAGGTGAGGAAAGAGAAGAAAATGAGGAGGAATAGTAGAAGAAGAAATGGAGGAGACAGAAAAAGAAGAGTAGGTGGAGGAAGAAGTAGATTACGAGAAGGAAGAAGAAGAGGAGGAGGAAACAGGAAAAAACAAATTATTAGGAGGAGGAAGGTGAGGAGGAGGACAAGAAGAAGAAGAAGTAGAGGAGAAAGAAGAAGAAGAGGAGGTCGAGGAAGAAGTAGACTAGGAGGAGAAAGAAGAAAAGGGTGGGGGAAGAGGATGATGTGGAGTTAGAGAAGAAGAAGTGGAGGAGGAGAAAGAAGTAGATGAGGAAGGAGAAGAAGATCAGGAGGAATAGAAGAAGAAGAAATGGAGGAGACAGAAGAAAAAGAGTAGGTGGAGGAAGAAGTAGATTATGAGAAGGGAGCAGAAGAGGGGGAGGAAAAAGAAAATTATAAGGAGGAGGAAGATGAGGAGAAGGACAAGTAGAAGAAGAAATAGAGGAGAAAGAAGAAGAAGATGAGGTGGAAGAAGAAGCAGATTAGGAGGAGAAAGAAGAGGAAGAGGATGAGGAAGAAGAAGTAGATAAAGAGGAAAAAGGAAATGAAGACGAAAAAAAAACTAACAAGAACTATTTGTCCAACAGAAACTGTTCGCATTAGTAACGAACATGAAATCGCTAACCCGCCGTTTTGCCCGGAAGGAAGACCAATGGATTTGCCCTGTGTGGAATGACGTCGGTTCTCGTACCAACAAATGTAATCTGAAGATTACCCCAAATTTATGCTGGCTCTACCCAATATTTCTAGAGCTGTTTGCCCCCGACTAACTCATGGGCCTACCTGCGGCTGCAGTCACCTTATTTATGAATGTGTTCAGTATTGATAAAGGCATGATTTGGTGGCGGCTGCCTTAAATAGACTCGGCAGAGGCGTTGAGTGAACACCTTGTTTTTACAATATTCATTTACGGCGTTGTGGCGAAGGAGTTAAGGACGCAATTCATAACCCTGCATGCCGCGTTCGAAACACAGCTGCGGGAGATTTGGCATCAGACCGCCTTGTGTTGATTTTCATACAATGGTATGAGTGTCGGTCGTTCAGAAAGCAATGATACTGAACGTAAACTTACCAAGAAATCACAAGCAGCTAAACAATGTCGGGATGTACTGCGACGTCCTGTAAAGTATATGCAACTTACTACTTTCATACATCATCATATAAACATTATGCATAGGAATAATTAATTGATCTGAGAATGCTCACATTGTCTCGCGGCGAGCTGGTGAAGCTAGAACACATACAAACATAGACCATGCGAATCATTCTCGGCTTTACACGGGATTCACATATTATATGTATGCAACGTATGGAGGTCCTACCATCCATACAGGACAGGTATAAGAAGCTCCAGGCCAACAAACAGGGAGAATTCCCCTCTACAAAGCATTAAATGGTATCAAGCGACATAGATTGAAGAGAGGCAGGTCTTGGATGGCACAAACTGAAGACACAATCAGTCAGGTGTGTGGAATGGGCATCGTATCTCGTGGAAAAGATTGAATCATGGTGTTCTCTAAAAATGAAGCCTTGTGGAGGGTTATATTTACATCGGGCCAAACATGGACAGCGGGTGTTACAGAAGTATCCGTGCAACCGCTGACAGAAGACAACTTAAACCCTGGCGATGTTGTTGCATACACTAATAGGTCTGTGGTAAGTGGTGAAAAGAGTGTGTAGTGTTTTGTTTCAAAGACAAATTAACATTGTTTAAAAAATGGAGTTTGACATATGTAATTACACCATCTAGCATACCAATGGAAGTTGAGGCTAGGATGGGAGGCATCATCAGGAAAAGCCAGGCGAAGTTTTAATCAAGTTGCTTCAGGTATCATCAGGAAAAGCTAGGCGGAGATTTAATCAAGTTGCTATAGGTATCATCAGGAGTGACTTTTGAAGCGGGGGTGGAGGGGGAGGGGGGAGCACGTGTGGGAATGTCTTGAGTGCATGATACATGATGTCGATTCTTAAATTCAGTTTTCAATGTAGTGAGCGATACATGTATAAACAATGTTTGCATATCCTTTACAGGATATCGCTGTCTACATCAGCATCTTTCAGTTGATTTCTTGGCAAGATTACGCTCAGTATACCCAATGTAAATTTTTAAAAAAATATTTATATGTAATATTGAATAGAGAGACAGAGAAAGGAAATATTGGACAACTCGCATCATTGCATTAGGAATATGCCCTCCCTTAAGATCATGGCGATCATCAAGTGTCTTGCCCATTGGCGTGGGCGATCACGCTTCTCAATATCTTGCGATCTTCAACATCATATATCAGTGTGTGTGCTGACACCCTTGTATGCCATTACACAAGATTCTCAAGAATTTCTCTCTGCCTTGCTCTATCTCTCTTACCACCAGTGTTTCCAGTTGTCACAACATATTTCAGTTTTTTTTAAATCTTCTCATTATTTGGCTAAAAACAAGACAACTGACTCTTTTCTGATATTTGTGATAAGTTGTCGTTGCGTATTAACCTCTTACAAAACGTTCAGATTACTACATTGTTGGCTTTCCCAGAGTTTTGAATATTTCTGAAAAACACATCTCCGAAACTTCTAGGGAGTTTTTGTTTTTGCTTGTTTACTAATTGTCCAGGATTCACAACCTTATGTTAAAGCTGGTTCTATGAAACATCCAAGAATTACTTTTTCTTCTAATTTCCAAAGACAAGGATTTTATTGCATTACGTGATCTTCATTTGATAAAAAGCATTTTTTTTTTGCTGGCTCTGTTATGTTCTTTATCTCTGTGATACATCTTCCAATTGATGTTATTCGTGTGCATTGATACTAGAAATTCTGCTCTTGTTCGAAATTAACACCATTTACTTTAACTGTACAGTTTAGCATTATCCGCTTCTTTAATATCACCATGACCTCTGCCTTCCTTTTTATTATTCAAGCTGAGGTTCATTTCTTCCACTTTCTACGACCACGGTGTCTACTATCATTTACTGTAGTTCCTTCTGACTTGTTGCTGTTGTTTGTCCATCAAGAATGATGATGACCATTCATTTCATCCAGTGGGATTGAAGGTATGGAGCCGTGGGTTCTAAGATGGCTGATAAGGCTTATTTTGGCTCGAAATGTTCTTCGACAATGTTGGCAAAGAATGCTTGCCGTTTCTGGAGGAGGATTTCCTGCAGTGGTTTTTCTGTCCTGCCTTTTCTTCACAGCTCTTGCAGTCCTGGTTGCCTCACATATGACTGCACCCTTGCGTAATGATGCACGCCACGAATTTCGGTCTCTGGCTGCAGCCTCCCAGGTGTCATGATGAATTCCAAAAGCATTCAGTGAGATTTTCAGTGTCTTTAAAGCGTTTCCTCTGGCCACCTTGGGAGCGTTTACCACAACGCAGTTCGCTGTAAAAAAAATTCGTTTAGGGAGCCTGTGATCTGGCATGCGAGTCAAGTGACTAGCCCAGCGAATCTGATTCTTCATCAGTAGAGTGTGGATAAAGGGCATGGACGCTCTTTCTAGGACTTCAGTGTCTGGAATCTTGTCTTGCCATTTAATCTTCAGTAGCTTCCTTAAGCAGACTGTGTGGAAGTGATTTAATTTCCTAGCGTATTTGACTAGCCTTGACTTGTTGCTATCAAGTCGATGTCATCAGCGTAACATAAGTTATTTATATTATTACAGCCAATAGCAACCCCTGTCATATAGATCTTTTCATCTGCTCTCTCTATAATGGGCGATCACGCTTCTCCATATCTTGCTGTCATCAACCCGGAAAAGGCGGCTGTGTTGTGGTGCTCTCTGGACAACAGGATTGTGAGAGCTGATGCCCCAAGCCTCACGATAGATGGTAGAAGCGTCAACAGAGAGAACAAACTGAAGTATCTGGGAATCACATTTGACAGGAGTCTGTCCTTCAAGGACCATGTGGAGACGGTTGTGACAAGATCTCAAAAGGGACTCAATGCACTTAAAACTATGGCTGCAATGGACACAGAGCAGAGAATGCTCTTCACACTATACCAGCACTTGATCCTCTCAGTGATTGATTATGGACTAGGACTGCTCACTGTCTCAAAGAGTCAGCTGGTGAAATTAGAGCGCATACAGAACGAAGCTATGCGGGTCATTCTGGGATGCACCAGAGACACCCCAGTCGTGTGTATGCGTTACATCCTTGGTCTGCCTACTGTTGCTGGTAGGCACAAGGTGATGCAGGCGAAGGCATACCTCAGAGTAGCTGCAGACACAGATCACCCGTTGCATGAGGCGCTGGACGTAGTTAAGGGTCAGAGACTGATAAGAGGGAAATCATGGATGGCTCAGGCGGAGAATACGATCAGACAGGTGTGCCCCTTGGAGAACATCGGGCGAGGAGAGGAGTGGGTCAGAGTGCCAGCCGAGCAGTCAGACTTGTGCAGAGTTATAATCACATTGAGCAGGGAGTGGCCAGCAAGGGCCACAGAAGTGGAAATTCAGCAACTAATTCAGGATAATTCTCGCCCGGGTGATGTGATTATCTACACGGATGGGTCGGTGTTGAGAGGTAGGAGAAGTACCTGGGGGTTCTTGGCAAAAGCTAACGGTCGGCATTTGGTGCAGGAGAGCCTGGCTTATGATAACACAACATCTAGCTTAAGAATGGAGGTGGAGGCGGTCAGTGCAGCTTTCCGCTGGATGGAGAACACGATACATACACACATTGTGATTATAACTGACTCAGAATGCATGCCGAGGAGGGTGAGAACAGGCAAACTTCGTGCAGAGTGGGTTGCTTCACTTCGGAGGTCACAGGTAGCAAGCATCACCTGGATCTTTTCTCCTGAGGACACTACAGGCGGACAGATTCGCTGGCTTGGCAAAACATGGTGGAGTATTGATGCATGACAAAACAGACGTGGTTGCGGCCTTGTGGGAACACGTGTACACCTCGGAGGAGCAAATGGATCACCATAGTCTGGTAAGAATAAGGCAGCGAGGTGTGACGAGGGGATCTGGCCGACGCTCGACGCTCGGAGGAAAGGCGAGACGACATATAATCAGATTGCTACTGGAACTATTAGTGTTGGAACTCTTCGCTGGCTGTTGAGGATGGGGACGGAGCGCTTATGGGAATGTCCCGAATGCTGTGATGTCGGTTCCTAAATCAATCAATCAATAAATCCCTATAATGATAACAGTTCAGGGCAAAGCACATATCCTTGTTAATTGTCTCTCTACGTTGATTCCTAATTGTATAGAGACATGGTCCATCACAAGTGTTGGCAAGGCGCTTCCACCGCCTCCTCCCCTCCGCCTTTTCTTTTTCATCTGTTTCTTCTTCCATATCCTCTTCATCTTCTCCCCTTTTCTCTTCCGCTTTCTTTTCTTCCTCTTCTTTCTCGTCCCCTTCTTCTTCTCCTCCTACTTCGCCTTCTGCCCCTTTTCTTCTTCTTCTTCTCCACCCCACCCCTCCTCCTTCTCTCCTTTCTTTTCTCCTTTTCCGCCTCCTACCCCTTCATTTCCTCTTTGTTATATGCAGACTTTGGCACTCTTCCGAATAACGGTACTAAATTATTTAGTGTAAAGAGTATCCCTTACAGGGCCTCATTAGTTGATGTCGATCACTTTCGGTTCAATGTGGTGTGAACAGCTAGACCGATAGATGGATGCAATAAATGTTTGATTGGAGGACCCAGACTGTCGTCGGAGTGTTTATCTATTTCCACATATAACTGATAGGTATACACTCCTACGACTGTAAGGTCCCTCCGGGGCGAAAAACATTTATTGCATCCATGATCGGTTTAGCAGTCCACGTCACACTGAACCGGAAGTGATCGACAACACATTCTATACTCGTTCCGATATGTACAATTTTTGCACAAAGAACATTCTTTAGGACAGTATTTACAACTTTTGTGCCACAATTTCCACATATAACTGAAATATTATTGGTACGTAATTCAATTTTTCAGTTCTATATTTTAGTTCGTAGTGTTTCATACTTTTTTTGTTTATTATATCACCTAATGAGTCCCTGTAAGGGATGCTTTATACATTAAATAGTTTAGGACCATTTTTTGGAAGAGTGCCCAGACTTTTATAATTGCAAACTTAACAATAGTTGATTTACATTAAACTATCAGTAACATGTGCACATTTGAACATAATGTGTTTCCATCCAAATTAATGAATATGAGTATCATCTTGTAAAAATCACTTTATGTAAGTGTGAAGAGAATTGAGCTGTCGTTAAGATGTGTGGAGTGTAAAATGAACAAGTGCTGAAGTTTTATAATGTGCAAAATTAAACTTTAACTAACGCTTAACTGTGTTCGGTGCAAACTGTCAATTTTCAAAGATTAAATAAAATAGCTTTTAAAATACCGATATTCGTTAACTTTCTTCTGTGAGACTGTTTTCAAACGTAAGCTATGTAACTAAACACCAGTCCCCACACTTCAAGTATTTATACAACCAACCTTTCAATGGGACAACGAGGTGCAACGTAAACATATTGACTCCATGGACCATTGGGTGAAATAAAAAAGACAGTTAACTTCTTACAAGAGACAACATTACAGTTATAGACAAATTTCAAGCGAACGAAAGAAGAAGAAGAAACGTATACATGCCCGACTCAAACAACAGTTGACAGAACCTATTATGCCTCATTTCCAGTTTTCATATAGAAAACTATTCGTATACCTAGCCCAACGGTAAAAGTACGCCAAATCTAATTGCATATATCAATTTCGATGTAAATGTCAGTCCATTTACGTTGGCAAAACGATAGAACTGTTATATAGTGGAATAACAGAGCATATTCCTAAATGGATTGGGAAACTAACAATTAACAATTATGACAAGTCAGCTAGCCTAGCAACAGCCGGAAGAGTCGGAATAACATGCCATTTAATTAGCCTACGGTGGGTAGCGTTGTGATATTCTGTTGTGATAATTTGGTGTGTCCAGTGTGTGCCGCGTGGTTACACACCCGCTTCACACGCGTGATCCGGGACTGTTTCCGGATCCGGTCAGGGATATGCACTACTGACGAGCTCAAATGAGGGCGAAACTCGAGTATAGTGCTTCCATATTGACGTGGATAGGCCTTAGGTTCATACCAGAATGCGATCGGCGTTGCCAGTAGTGGGTTGTGCTCAATATTTTAATATGTATATGTTGTAGACAGAGATAAATACATCGTACTTGAAACAACTAATAACTAAAACTTGCTAAGATTTGCCGAGACATCTGCTATTCACTCGAAGAAACCACAATTATGTAAACAAAAAGAAGGCTCTTTTAAGGTGATATTGGGAACACGCAAACCCCTATACAGTGGAACCACAGCAGAGAGCCTTCCTAAAAGTCGTATAATTTCCATCATCATCATCATCATCATCATCATCATCATCATCATCATCATCATCATCATCTTCCACTTCTGTCGTCAAGCGTCGTGGGGAGGAATAATTAGCGCTCCAGCGCTCCGTGGGCGGCACTGGATAGTATCATTCCGGTGGTTGTACGATGTCTTTGATGTGGTCAATCCAGTTTATTCTTGGGACGTCCTTTTGGTCTCGTCACAGATGATCTTTGATGTAAGGCTAGTGATGTTAGTTATTGGTGTTGCATTCTAACGAGATGGCCAAACCACTGCCAAGTAGCAGGTCAGACGAAATGACGTCAAAAAGAAATTGTAAGAAAACCTCCAACCAAATAACAGGAGAATCTAGAGAAGTGACGTGAGAAGGCAAGAAACGTCACAGGAGTAGTCAACAACAACAGACAGACTTTGGGCTGATAATGAAGAAGGCAGCACGATTCTTTTCACGGAAACAAGATTGTGTTACGAACTGGCAAGACATTGCATTGATGGCTAATGATATGGGATAGAAGAGCTAGATTGTTGAGGCATGATTCATATTTGTTAGAAAATGACCGATGGATGCAAATACGTCAAGTGGGACTTGGAAATTATACCAAGGTGACATAGAGGCCACTTGGTAAGGAGCAATAGCTGACTATAAGCGCCAAGACAATTATATCAGCAGTTTTATAGTAAGTTCATTGTGCTAACATTATGTACCTGATTTCAATACTGTTCCGCCTGGCTGAACAGGCACGGTATTTTGTGAATTATTAATATATTATGATTACTATCATTGAATTGTGAGGGGATATGTCTAAAGTTCAAAAGTCGCACCTTACCTAGGATTGGAACCTTGGTCTCCCCAAGGAGAACCCAGTATTCTAACGACTCGGCCAGTCGCTACACTTGAAACATACAAATACCAAAAAATCATGAAAACAGACACACAGACAGACAAATACTCACACAGTGAAATGGTAGATGAAGCATTTCCACCCGGTGGGCCGCTCAAGGAAGTTGTACACCTTCACCTGGAGGGAAGTCTTCACCGGTTTTTTTATGCGTATTCTGTAGGCATCATCCAGGAGACGATCTGTCATACTGGAGATCAGCCGGCTCTCAGGCTCATCGTAGTCAGTATCTCCAACAGCGTTAGTACCGTCGTTGCTGGTGTTTCTCCCGGCCACGTTTGGTTCTTTCGTGCCCACAGAAGAAGCATCTCTGTTCCAGAAGATGGGAGACGATCCCCGGAATGGGGTAGTAGGCGTGTACAGAGTCACGTCCTGATCTTTCGACGTCGTCACTGACTTGATGGTATCCGCCTGAAAGATATTTTGATTCGGGAGTGTCATTTTGCACGGAATGGGTTTTTTGGTTAATTCACTGCTCCGGCTGCTAACCTCACTGTTGCCCTTTTCCTCTCCAATGCTGCTGTTTTTGGCGTTGATGACACCTTCACCAGATTCGCTGATCGATTTGTTTTCTCCGTTGACAACCTGCTCACTGCTGACTGCAGCATCAGCGCTGCATTGTTGTGTTGTAACATGTTCGTTATTCTTGATGTCGTCAGCGTTAACAACGTTACTAACTTCATTGCTGCTGTTGAGCAATGACATTTCCATTGTCATCCTGGTAATGTCATAGATGTCAAGGTGTCAGAAAAATACCGTCAGTAAAACGTGTGGGGGGTTCATGTAACGCTGCCATTCTGTTGATTGATCATGCAGTAGGAGTACATCGGATACTGCCAATATGTTTTGTTATGTCACATTGTCACTCAAGTTCATTGACTGTGAACTTGAAACGTTTGCATGTTGACCGTAAGCAAACTGTCGAATCTGATTGACTGCAATGTTGGTAACCATGATGTTTGGTTAAGATAGATGAGAATGTTAATTTATCATACTCCTGATCATAAGGTTGCCATATACGTTGGCTTGTCATAAACTTCACCATAAGGCAGCCACATACGCTGACTTGATCATACAATAGAAATGTATGTTATTTTGTCATATTATTTCATGACTACACGATCGAAATATATGATGGTTTTTCGTATCCTTTATAATAAGTTAGCGACCTATTTTGATTTTCCAAATGCATGCATGGTCCTAACGTTAACTGTATTGTCATATTAATTTCATATAAAGTAGCCAAATACGTTGATTTATCACACACTTGACCATAAAATCGAAACGTATGTTCTTTTATCATGATCTTGACAATATAATCACATGTTGGTTTGTCATATTCTTGATCATAGGTTGGACATATAAGTTGCTTTTTTCATATGTCAACAACACATGTCTACACATGTTGACTTGGCATATGGTTGGTAGTAAAATGGATACATACGTTAATTTGTCATATGCTTGAAGATAAGCAGACTACGTATGTTAATTTTACCACATGATTGGCCATAATGTTGCTGCTTCTGCCTGTGTTTCATGCCATTGGTACAAGATGACCGAAACACTGTCGGACACCAGAAACGATTAGTTAACTATACATTTGCATATCCTGTGGAGTAAAAACAAAATAATAATAATTAACGCGTGAACACATTAGAGTTCAATAAATGCTATCAATAGATATAAGTTCTAACACATGGGTATGTACGACAGGGTTTCAAATGAAAACCGTTCTCTCCCAATGACTCTTTGAGTTGTACAAACAGGTGGAAATCATTTGGGGCTAGATCTAGCGAGTACGGGGTATGTGGCACAAACTGAAAGTGGTCTTCAATGGTATCAACCGTTTCACGGGCAGTAAAGGGTTGAGCATTGTTATGTTGCCAAAGAATACCTTTACTCAGAAGTCTACGTCGTTTTGGATTTGATTGCGGGTTGAAACTTCTTACTTCACTCATACACTTGCTGGACTGACAGACATGCATACCATACCTCAATTTTTATATCCTAAGTTTTTTTTTACCCCCCACCCCCCTCCTCCCACTTTGTATACCTCGACTTCCCATGCCACACTCAATAGTCTGCTATCTCCTTCCCCTCGTAATTACCATGGGAAATTATAATTTCCTTCCACTGTAGTTCATCTCTTCTTGTGAGCCCAACATGTTTCCTTTAACAGCTCTTTTTTCCCCCAAATGTTAATTCTAAATTAGAATCAATATCTCTGATTTCGAGTGGTTATAGTGCGACATTCTATGCATCTATCAAAGAACTTGGAACTTCGAATAAATGTCTCTGATTTCGAGTGGTTATAGTGCGACATTCTATGCATCTCTCGAAGAACCTGGAACAAATGTCTTTATTTTGTTGTATATGTTATCATTTGTTCGTTTTGAACTCAAGCATAGTCCATACAACGTGATACTTGCAGTGGACTGGACTTGATTTTTACGTGTAGGTTAGCTTTCTTTATTACCAGTGCCCACTCAGACTTCAGAGGTATTGTCTTTTTGAGGAGGACCTAGTACAGTAGAACCGTTTATGCAAGCTAGTTTAACCCAGTCTGTGTACCAATATATTTTCTTGGCAGCAAAGGCGGCCTACGTGATAATGACCACATCATCCCATCTAGTGCCGATTGGTCTAAAAATATGGTGCTAGCAACAAGTACCAAATAGCCTCAAGACGTGACAAAAAAAATCCACTATTATTTGTCTCCGTGGCGGCAACGGGCTTACGGACGAGATCCGTAAGCCCGTTTACCCGTATTCGAAACACAGCTGCGACCTATTTGGCAGCAGTCCGCGTTGCGCTGGATTTTAATGTGTTGGTATAGGAGCGGATCGTTCAGAAAGCATTGGCAAAATACTGAACGTAAACTTGCAAAGACATCAACAATAGCAGTAAAATGCTGGTGTTGACAGCGATGTCATGTAAATAGGATATGGGAAATATATATATATATATATATATATATATATATATATATATATATATATATATATATATATATATATATTTCCCAGCTCCTAGGATAAACTGCTCGTAGAAAAATTAAGAAGTACGCCGACCACGTAAACGATGGACAGAGGGAATAGCAGAGTACATAGGAATCTCCATACATGAAGCCCATAAACGGGCACTCTCCCGTTGTTTATATTTCACCTCAACATCGCAAGGTACAAAAGGAACATGATGTGATGAAATGCTCTTTAGGAAAACGTTACAAAAAGCAGAGGAGTCAGCTTAGCTGTAGGGTTTTCGTTCGGCCGCTTACACTTCTGGCGCGCTGACAGCGCTTAGTGGATAAATTACTTATGCAGTTCCGTTGAGCTTAAAAGTTGACATCTCTCAGAAAGCAGTGGAAAACTACTGAATGTAAAATTGCCTTGAATCAACCGGGGATTGAACGCAACGTCCCGCATAAGACATGCAGTATTTTAAAATAGCAGACAAGCCTCAACTGATAATGTTGGTTCTTGCTTGTGAGTCTCTTGGAAGAGCGAGACGCAACTCTTCAGTCAGATACAATGGGCTTTATGAAGTAAGGGCCCCGAAACGTGCTTGGTAATGATCAGCTGGTATATAAACTTTTCTCCCGACCAGGTGGCAATGATCGGTTGGTATATAAACTTATCTCCCGACCAGGTGGCAATGATCGGCTGGTATATAAACATATCTCCCGACCAAGTGGCAATGATCGGCTGGTATATAAACTTATCTCCCGACCAAGTGGCAATGATCGGCTGGTATATAAACTTGTCTCCCGACCAGGTGGCAATGATCGGCTGGTATATAAACTTATCTCCCGACCAAGTGGCAATGATCGGCTGGTATATAAACTTGTCTCCCGACCAGGTGGCAATGATCGGCTGGTATATAAACTTATCTCCCGACCAAGTGGCAATGATCGGCTGGTATATAAACTTATCTCCCGACCAAGTGGCAATGATCGGCTGGTATATAAACTTATCTCCCGACCAAGTGGCAATGATCGGCTGGTATATAAACTTATCTCCCGACCAAGTGGCAATGATCGGCTGGTATATAAACTTGTCTCCCGACCAGGTGGCAATGATCAGCTGGTATATAAACTTATCTCCCGACCAGGTGGCAATGATCGGCTGGTATATAAACTTATCTCCCGACCAGGTGGCAATGATCGGCTGGTATATAAACTTATCTCCCGACCAAGTGGCAATGATCGGCTGGTATATAAACTTATCTCCCGACCAAGTGGCAATGATCGGCTGGTATATAAACTTATCTCCCGACCAAGTGGCAATGATCGGCTGGTATATAAACTTATCTCCCGACCAAGTGGCAATGATCGGCTGGTATATAAACTTATCTCCCGACCAAGTGGCAATGATCGGCTGGTATATAAACATGTCTCCCGACCAGGTGGCAATGATCGGCTGGTATATAAACTTATCTCCCGACCAAGTGGCAATGATCGGCTGGTATATAAACTTATCTCCCGACCAGGTGGCAATGATCGGCTGGTATATAAACTTATCTCCCGACCAAGTGGCAATGATCGGCTGGTATATAAACTTATCTCCCGACCAGGTGGCAATGATCGGCTGGTATATAAACTTATCTCCCGACCAGGTGGCAATGATCGGCTGGTATATAAACTTATCTCCCGACCAGGTGGCAATGATCGGCTGGTATATAAACTTGTCTCCCGACCAAGTGGCAATGATCGGCTGGTATATAAACTTATCTACCGACCAAGTGGCAATGATCGGCTGGTATATAAACTTATCTCCCGACCAAGTGGCAATGATCGGCTGGTATATAAACTTATCTCCCGACCAGGTGGCAATGATCGGCTGGTATATAAACTTATCTCCCGACCAGGTGGCAATGATCGGCTGGTATATAAACTTATCTCCCGACCAGGTGGCAATGATCGGCTGGTATATAAACTTGTCTCCCGACCAAGTGGCAATGATCGGCTGGTATATAAACTTGTCTCCCGACCAAGTGGCAATGATCGGCTGGTATATAAACTTATCTCCCGACCAAGTGGCAATGATCGGCTGGTATATAAACTTATCTCCCGACCAGGTGGCAATGATCGGCTGGTATATAAACTTGTCTCCCGACCAGGTGGCAATGATCGGCTGGTATATAAACTTGTCTCCCGACCAAGTGGCAATGATCGGCTGGTATATAAACTTATCTCCCGACCAAGTGGCAATGATCGGCTGGTATATAAACTTGTCTCCCGACCAGGTGGCAATGATCGGCTGGTATATAAACTTATCTCCCGACCAAGTGGCAATGATCGGCTGGTATATAAACTTATCTCCCGACCAGGTGGCAATGATCGGCTAGTATATAAACTTGTCTCCCGACCAAGTGGCAATGATCGGCTGGTATATAAACTTATCTCCCGACCACGTGGCAATGATCGGCTGGTATATAAACTTGTCTCCCGACCAGGTGGCAATGATCGGCTGGTATATAAACTTATCTCCCGACCAGGTGGCAATGATCGGCTGGTATATAAACTTGTCTCCCGACCAAGTGGCAATGATCGGCTGGTATATAAACTTGTCTCCCGACCAAGTGGCAATGATCGGCTGGTATATAAATTTATCTCCCGACCAGGTGGCAATGATCGGCTGGTATATAAACTTATCTCCCGACCAGGTGGCAATGATCGGCTGGTATATAAACTTGTCTCCCGACCAAGTGGCAATGATCGGCTGGTATATAAACTTATCTACCGACCAAGTGGCAATGATCGGCTGGTATATAAACTTATCTCCCGACCAAGTGGCAATGATCGGCTGGTATATAAACTTATCTCCCGACCAGGTGGCAATGATCGGCTGGTATATAAACTTATCTCCCGACCAGGTGGCAATGATCGGCTGGTATATAAACTTATCTCCCGACCAGGTGGCAATGATCGGCTGGTATATAAACTTGTCTCCCGACCAAGTGGCAATGATCGGCTGGTATATAAACTTGTCTCCCGACCAAGTGGCAATGATCGGCTGGTATATAAACTTATCTCCCGACCAGGTGGCAATGATCGGCTGGTATATAAACTTGTCTCCCGACCAGGTGGCAATGATCGGCTGGTATATAAACTTATCTCCCGACCAAGTGGCAATGATCGGCTGGTATATAAACTTATCTCCCGACCAAGTGGCAATGATCGGCTGGTATATAAACTTGTCTCCCGACCAGGTGGCAATGATCGGCTGGTATATAAACTTATCTCCCGACCAAGTGGCAATGATCGGCTGGTATATAAACTTATCTCCCGACCAGGTGGCAATGATCGGCTAGTATATAAACTTGTCTCCCGACCAAGTGGCAATGATCGGCTGGTATATAAACTTGTCTCCCGACCACGTGGCAATGATCGGCTGGTATATAAACTTGTCTCCCGACCAGGTGGCAATGATCGGCTGGTATATAAACTTGTCTCCCGACCAGGTGGCAATGATCGGCTGGTATATAAACTTGTCTCCCGACCAGGTGGCAATGATCGGCTGGTATATAAACTTGTCTCCCGACCAGGTGGCAATGATCGGCTGGTATATAAACGTATCTCCCGACCCAGTGTCAAAATACCACTACACTGGAACTGTGTTGTAGAGTTCTCCTTGCCCTCTCCAAGCTTACAAACCAGCGGGATGTGCACAAGCGATGAACGTAAATATCCCTTTACTGAACATTTGTGCATTGCTGGTCTTCTGTATGGATGCCAATCGGGTGTTCATCGGTGCTGATCATCTACAATCATCGTGTGGGATTGGCGTGCAAGACGTCGGTTCTGACCATCTACAATCATCGTGTGGAATGGGTGTGCAAAACGTCGGTACTGATAATCTACAATCATCGTGTGGAATTGGCGTGACTCTTCCAGGCCATACTGGAATTTCACGTCAGCACCGAACATACTTACTGGCTGGGAATAAGCCTGGGCTGGTAATGGTTCGTCAAAAGGTTTCAGGTAGATTCCTCGTCAACCGGCTCTAACCCAGTGCCAATGGAGACTTAAGGGGGTATTACCATGCGCCTGGCACCTTACAAACCAAGTCAAGTTAGAAAGGTCTGGGAGATGGCGTGTTGTCGTGACCTGGCATATATGATGGAATAACACTCCACACCCTCACAGCAGCATCTGCTCTGGGATTACCCGTGTGGAAGCAGTGGATCACGGACTGAGCACAGAAATGCTTGTTTTAAACGATGTGTCTCAAAAAGTCGATAGTTGTGCCTTAAGTGGCTCGCAGCTGCACCGTGGGAGATATGGGCATTGTCGAAATGAAGCCAGGGAGCACAATTTGAGGATTGGAATAAATGGCCGGAGTAATTTGGGTGTTAAAAAGGTGTGAACAAAGAGAGAGAGAGAGAGAGAGAGAGAGAGAGAGAGAGAGAGAGAGAGAGAGAGAGAGAGAGAGAGAGAGAGAGAAATGAGAGGGAGAAATAAAACAGAAAGAGAGACAGGGACGTACATGAAGAGGGAGGGAGAGGGGAGAGAAAGAGTGGGGGGGGGGAGAGGGGCGAGAGATGTGAGGTAAAGAAAAGAGGCAATATTTTCAGTTAATGTCTCTTAAATTATTTGCAAAATAAATATATATTTCTAATTATAGCTGTTTTGAGCAACAGGAGAAATAACAAATATCAGTATATCTTTTCTACCTCGCTGTCTGTGTTATTGTATTCATAACACAGTGTTGCAACTGTGGAACCGTGTTGTGTTGCTTGTAAGGCTGATGCTGTTTGGTGTTGCTGTTTGCTCCACTTGTTGATCTCCTCGTGTTAAGTTGTTCTCTATTGTACCAGATGATGGAAATAAGCACTAGAAATGGCTTTGTTCCAAGTCGATAGACAAGACACACATTTATTGAGACCGCACTGTCGAACAACGGAGTAATGTATCTCTGTTTGCATGCCTTGTGACGTATTGGGCGTATGGTGCTAACTCATATTTATATAGATAAATCTGCAGATGCCTGGTGATGTATCAGTATCATTGTCCTATGTGGCACCTTACACAACTGAACTTCTGCGCCACCTTCCTAGCTAGTATCTGCAATGGCCTAGCAATGTGTTCTGCTGGGAGATGGCGTGTTGTGGTGATCTAGTATATGTGACGGTCTAACACTTCACCCCCCCTCTCTCTCTCTCTCTCTCTCTCTCTCTCTCTCTCTATTTTTCTTTTTTTGGACCCCCCCCCCCCCCCCCACCCCCCCCCCTCTCTCTCTCTCTCTCTCTCTCTATGCTTTTTTTTAAAAAGATCTGTTTGTGCTGTTCCCGATGAAGATTATTATTATTATTGTAACCGAAACGTTGGTTCGTTGTGTCGTGGGATAACTTATTTTTTTAAATATTATTATAATCATTGATTCCAACCCCCCCCCCCTCCCCTCTCCCCTCTCCCCCCCCCCCCCCCCCCCCAAACCAACGACCTGTGATTAACGTTTGCTGTTGTGGAGTTGGTTGAAAGTACGTATAATGTGTTTGTTTGTGTGTATTACCTCTCACCTTGTCGCAGGTGTTGCACAGTACCAAATAGTTGTTATTTTCTATCAGTTTCACGCTGACTGTCTTTACTTCGCAGAACATTTCCAGATACAAATTTTAGGCTGTGTCGAACTCTCCAATAAGTTATTGCAACGTCGGTGCTGATCATCTACACTCACTGTACCAACAAATAAGTACAATAACTGGCAGGAAAGCACGAAATACCACTGGATGTATCAAAAATGGTGCAGTATTGATGGGACAAGATGTTATAGTCAATTGTTGGACGGGATATCTGGAAGATCTGTATTATGATAGGAGTCCGGATCTAAATATTAAAAACAATGGTGAGGGTCCACCAATACTCGCAGCGGAAGTTGGAGATGCACTACATCGCATGAAGAAAGGACAGGCACCCGGCCCAGACAACACTACATTGGAGGAAGTTGAGGCTCTAAGTGATTCTGGAATCGAAATATTGACAACATTCATAAATGACATCTACAATAGTAGTATATTCATGGCGATATATTAAAATCCATCTTTATATTATAGCTCTGACAAAGAAAACAAGTGCTTTAGAATGCGAACAGCATCGCACATTAAGTCTTATGAGTCACATGACAAAACTAATACTAAGAATAATTATGAAATTAATAAGAAACAAGATTAAACCATAAATTAGTGATGAACAGTGTGAATTTGTAGAGGGTAAGGGCATAAACAACGCCATATGTATTCTCAGAACACTATTAGAAAGGAAGAAATAATAAAAGTACCAAAGCAATTGAACACTGACGGCAAAGACCGCAAATAATAAAGAACATATATTGGCAGAAAACAGCAGCCATAATAAACAACAACCTGTTAGGAACATTTCAGTGTATAAAGAAGGGCGTCAGACAAGGTTGTGTAATGTCTCCTGATTTGTTCTCATTATAAAGTGAACATATAATGAGATCTACAGAAACTATGTCAGGGACCCTGATTGGTCGACAAAATATAAATAACTTACGTTATGCTGATGACACCGTCTTAATAGCAACAAGTCAGAAGGATCTACAGGAAATGATAGATACAGTGGTTGTAAAAAGTGAAAACATGGGCCTTTGTTTGAATAATAGAAAGACAGAAGTCATCGTGATATCAAAGAAACAGATTGGGCCTAAATGTGCAATTAAAATAAATGACATTATCTGGGGCAAATGCAGAAATTCAGATATATAGGCACATGGATAACATCAGATGGAAGATGCGTCACAGAGATAAAGACATAAAGACATAAAGGCATAAAGATAAGACAAGCAAAAACTGCATTCTATCAAATGAAGAACAATTTCTTGACAGTTTTGTGTCATGGCACGGAAGGAAGTCAACACTCAAACTGATCCATGCCGTCGGAGATAGCAATTTGTGGAGAAGCACTGGATGACGATGATGGTGATACACATTCAAATATCTATGATTTTAAAAGGGGCTAAGAAGTTATAACATCTTATCACATACATCGGAAGACGCAGTGGTCATTTACTCGTCACACCATGAGAAGAGAAACACCGGAACATGTGACAGCTAGAAATATTTGTAAGAAGAGTGATTGAGGAAGACAAAGAGATAAGATTCTTGTATTGACACGGACATGTGTGGTACTGATTTATATTGATGGAGATCGCCAGATGTGGAGAAACATGAGCGCCCACACCATTCAGCGCAACACTTGATAATAATAATAATTTGTTTTCACATCTGTCCGCGTTTGTTTGTAGCGTGAACTGCATGTTCGGAAAAATGGCTGCCCGCGTTGCAGAACTGACTGGTTTGCCTTATGCAGTAATGTGTGCCTGCAGGTTTTCTAGTCGCTTCCATCGAAGATGAACTGTATTTGTTATGGAGGACTTTTGTGTTGACATTCTGGCGGCGGCAAATATGCAGTGTACCTGTGCGGGATATTGGTTTGTCGAGAATCCTGCCTGTTTCACTTTTCACATAGGGCAGTGAGGAGCATTTTGTGTGATATTCACTGGCACAGGAACGGAGCATAATGGGGACGACCCATTGTTGTGAAGTTGGAACCACGACTAACCAACCAACTAACTAACTACAGTAACTTGATAATAAATATTCTTCTTTTGTTAGGTAACAATCATTGCCAATAGCTGCAAGAGGCAACCTCTTTTATAATATTATCTCTCTCGTTTCTTGACAAACATTGCCAATAACTGCAGTTTTGCCTCTTTTATAATACGAGTATTAACTTTTTCGTTGCTTGACAAACATTTCCATTGACTACAATATTCCATCTTGTATAATGTTAACTCTTTCATAGTTCGCTTCGTGATTTGTAAAATTCCGCTTGCATGTTTTATTTCTCTATGCCAGAAAATTTGCCTTTATATGTCAATAAATACGTATAAGCACACGCGCTCACCTACACATAAATAAACATATAGCCGTACACATGGATACACGCCTCACTCACTTAACCAAATATATATACAGGCATACTTTCACACACACGCAGACAAACGCACACACATAGCATGCGTGCGTTTGTGTGCGTGTGTGTGTGTTTGTATGTTGTAAAAATAAAAGGTAATATTAACAACAAATGAAATTAGCACGGCAGAAACACAATTAAGGAGAGGCTGAAGGACAAACACTAGTTTTACAACCATCTGATTACCTGCAAATTGCAGTCATTACGTTTGGACATAATGTACATTAATAATTTCGATTATTGTTACGCACGTAGTTCAGTACCCCTAGGGTATCGCTCGAGATATGCCCCATTGAGATGAGGTTTATTCCGTCTCAGTTAGCGGTAAATCAATAGAATGGGATCTCCTCAGGAATTTATGGGAGATAACCAAGCTTTGATGACAATCGGCAGCTGGTGTTGCAGCATTGCATGACAGACTGCTACATGACATTGAAGTGACTTTGGTGTTATATTATAGCAGTGGTTCTCAACCTTTTTAGGTCCGTGCCCCCCTTTACCATATTTTCAGAACGCATTCCCCCCTTCCTATAAAAAATTTGCCCCGTGCCCCCCTTCACCGTATTTTCAGAACATCATTTCCCTCCCCCCTTTCATATTTCCTGTCTAAAAATCTCCCCACCCCTACACAGTATACGTAAAAATGGAAGGTAAATTTAATAGCATATACTTAAACAAGTCTTGACATTCACATAAAACATGATTTGTGGGTCTACTTACTTTATAAAATGAATTTATATGGATGAGGATTTATGAGGATGGGGACGGAGCGCTTATGGGAATGTCCCGAATGCTGTGATGTCGGTTCCTAAATCAATCAATCAATCAATCAATAAAATGAATTTTAGAAGGATGAGACGTACATAACTGTAAAGTATGAAGGGAAAAACAATATCAAGTAATCGGTTCTTGTATTAACGGGATCTTGAAATGGTCTTCATCCCCTCCCCCCCCCCCCCTGGAAACCCTAAACTTCCCCCCTGGGGGGGGGGGAATTCCCCACCGGTTGAGAACCACTGTATTATAGCATAGTTAGGAATGCCAGAGAGAACAGAAGTGAAGTTTGTTGTTGTAGAATATCATATACTATACATTAGAGAGAATAGAAGTGAAGTAGATTGCAGTAGAATAGCATATACTATATCAGAGGACAGAAGTAAGGACGATTGACGAAGAATAACATATACATTATATCAGAGAGGATAGAAGTGAAGTAGATTGTTGTAGAATAAAATACGTCATACAACACCAGAGGGTATAGAAGTGATGTAGATTGCTATAGAATAACATATGATCATGCTATATGCTTTAATACCGGCTCCTTGGCGCAGAGGTTGCGGACGCAGTTCGTAATATCGCATACCCGCGTTAGAAATACAGCTGCGGGCGATTTGGCAGCAGACCGCCTTGCATTTGTTGTTTTACGAAATGGCATGGGTGCCGGTCGTAGAAAGCAATAGCAAACTATTGAACGTAAACTTGCCAAGAGATCACAACAGCAAAAAATGTCTGGTGTTGATTGCGAGGTCATGTATCTTTTAACTTATGTGTTTTAATAAGCTAACAGAGAGATGGAAGTGAAGCTGGTATTGCAGAATTGCATAACAGACGGATACAGCATAGAATTTGACATTATTTATCGGAAAGAAGTTCACGAACGATAGACAGTTATTGTGAAAACCTAACACAACGTTATAACTTGAATACAAAGTACAGATGCACAATGGGAAATGTTACGGAACTCTATTAATGAAACAAACGAAAAAAGAAGACATTTATTACTTTAAAATTGTTTAATTCATGGTTAACGAAAACAAAATCGAACTCAAAAAGAAAAGCGCGATATGATAAATTAAGAAATAAGAGATGAATGTCTAAAGAGGGGGGGGGGGGGGGCGGGGGGGGGGGGACAATTCATGAAACGAGCAGTGCGGCACACTAGCGAGGTTGATAGCAAATTGCGGTGGTAATGTCATTTACACTGTCGGACGAGGTTTCGATACCTGGGCTCGTTGCTTGTTAAAGTGAGGGAAAGCTAGGTCACTTGTCCTCCTTGCTCACAGACCTACAACATGTGATGGCTCTACCACACCACATACACTTGTCATTTAACTGCTCCACGACAAATGTGTATGTGTATGTGTATGTGCATGTGTATGTTGTCGCCAGTTGTCCCTAGGGGTAAAGTGGAGTCAACAGGCACACTGTTTAAAATCCTTTTCCTTATTGTGGGCCTCTGCCGGACCTTTGTCTACATACCCCCTGTAAATCTTAGGTACCCTATCCCTCTCTTTCCTCTTCTTCTTCTTACCACTAAACAATACCCTTCATATTGTTTCAGAACATACCCACACAAGACTGTATTTTAACAAATGATAAAATAAAACATTTAATACAGAAATTGTCACGTGTGTATGTGTGGACTGTTTGCGTGTAGAAATATGTAGTATTTTCTATGGTGTATGCGAGAATAGATTAGTGAGCTCAGGATCGTTCTTCATCATGTTAGGCCATGCCACATTACACCACAGTAAGTTCAGAACAGGTCTCACCGAATGACGAATTGCTCCGGATGATGGTTGACCTTCTGGAGTTAATCATATGTATATCCTGGGTGACTGTTATCCGCCACTGAATATGGCCTATTACTGTCCATGAATCAGGAACACACTATGTACCTATTATGTTCCGTAAATTCCTGATACCGACCAAGATCTCCCTATTTTTGAAAATTCATGAAACGAGCAGTGCGGCACACTAGCGAGGTTGATAGCAAATTGCGGTGGTAATGTCATTTACACTGTCGGACGAGGTTTCGATACCTGGGCTCGTTGCTTGTTAAAGTGAGGGAAAGCTAGGTCACTTGTCCTCCTTGCTCACAGACCTACAACATGTGATGGCTCTACCACACCACATACACTTGTCATTTAACTGCTCCACGACAAATGTGTATGTGTATGTGTATGTGCATGTGTATGTTGTCGCCAGTTGTCCCTAGGGGTAAAGTGGAGTCAACAGGCACACTGTTTAAAATCCTTTTCCTTATTGTGGGCCTCTGCCGGACCTTTGTCTACATACCCCCTGTAAATCTTAGGTACCCTATCCCTCTCTTTCCTCTTCTTCTTCTTACCACTAAACAATACCCTTCATATTGTTTCAGAACATACCCACACAAGACTGTATTTTAACAAATGATAAAATAAAACATTTAATACAGAAATTGTCACGTGTGTATGTGTGGACTGTTTGCGTGTAGAAATATGTAGTATTTTCTATGGTGTATGCGAGAATAGATTAGTGAGCTCAGGATCGTTCTTCATCATGTTAGGCCATGCCACATTACACCACAGTAAGTTCAGAACAGGTCTCACCGAATGACGAATTGCTCCGGATGATGGTTGACCTTCTGGAGTTAATCATATGTATATCCTGGGTGACTGTTATCCGCCACTGAATATGGCCTATTACTGTCCATGAATCAGGAACACACTATGTACCTATTATGTTCCGTAAATTCCTGATACCGACCAAGATCTCCCTATTTTTGAAAATTCATGAAACGAGCAGTGCGGCACACTAGCGAGGTTGATAGCAAATTGCGGTGGTAATGTCATTTACACTGTCGGACGAGGTTTCGATACCTGGGCTCGTTGCTTGTTAAAGTGAGGGAAAGCTAGGTCACTTGTCCTCCTTGCTCACAGACCTACAACATGTGATGGCTCTACCACACCACATACACTTGTCATTTAACTGCTCCACGACAAATGTGTATGTGTATGTGTATGTGCATGTGTATGTTGTCGCCAGTTGTCCCTAGGGGGAAAGTGGAGTCAACAGGCACACTGTTTAAAATCCTTTTCCTTATTGTGGGCCTCTGCCGGACCTTTGTCTACATACCCCCTGTAAATCTTAGGTACCCTATCCCTCTCTTTCCTCTTCTTCTTCTTACCACTAAACAATACCCTTCATATTGTTTCAGAACATACCCACACAAGACTGTATTTTAACAAATGATAAAATAAAACATTTAATACAGAAATTGTCACGTGTGTATGTGTGGACTGTTTGCGTGTGGAAATATGTAGTATTTTCTATGGTGTATGCGAGAATAGATTAGTGAGCTCAGGATCGTTCTTCATCATGTTAGGCCATGCCACATCACACCACAGTAAGTTCAGAACAGGTCTCACCGAATGACGAATTGCTCCGGATGATGGTTGACCTTCTGGAGTTAATCATATGTATATCCTGGGTGACTGTTATCCGCCACTGAATATGGCCTATTACTGTCCATGAATCAGGAACACACTATGTACCTATTATGTTCCGTAAATTCCTGATACCGACCAAGATCTCCCTATATCTCGCACAAGTTTAAAGAAAACTTTCTGTCCTATTGCAAAATGTTGCTGAATGAATGTCTTTACTCTGCAACCTCTCTACAACCTATAGTGATGGTCACTAGACATAGTCACAGTTACTTTAAAATCACTGTTATTTCACCTCTCTACCTAATATTGTCATTATCCTTGGAGGTGCTAATAGTTTCATCAAAACAACTGCCCTGAGCACTCAATCACTGCTACACTGGACCTTTCAAGATAACACTCCTGATTTCTATGAGTTTATACTTTTTGGAACGATATCCCATTTCCGAGGCCATTTCGTATAACTGCACTCAGTGTGACTGCTATTCTTCTCCTCTCCCAGCTGTCCTTAATTTCTCGGGTACAGTAAAATATCACTCAGTGTGACTGGCTTTGTCTACACCTCGTAGTAATACTTCCTTTCTTTTATACCGTTGAACCTTATGCTAGTGTTCCGAGTTTGAATTCACAATTCACAACATGAAAAACAATGTCCCTTGTTTCCAGACAACATGGGGACACTGTGAATCCATTCTCCATTCGAATTGGAACACACAAACACTCCCGTTATCTGTAATTCGTAAACAGACTGAACACAGATTCCGTCAACTCCCCCCAACCAAAATGTTGCACGCGTGACGTCACTCACGTGACCGGACTTCAATCAAGAAAGCACCGCCCCCCCCCCTTCTCCATTCTCCTGAGATCTGGGCAAACAGAATGCCGAATTCCTTTGATGCCGGGGCAAATTAACCTGCCGCCAATTGTCTTTGATTGGGGGACTTCTCAGGGAATCCCGGTCGTGTTTGAAGTCGGGAACATATTTCCCCACATCTAATAGTTGTGGCGCCTAGCGATAGCGGCTTTCAGGCCTTTCATCAATCTGGATCGAAATCCTTCAGTATTATGTGACATATGTGCATGTGTATGTGTATGTGTATGTGCATGTGTATGTGTATATGTATTTTTATGCAATGGCTCGGCGTTTGTTTTCCTCCCTGTTCACGATGTTCTCAAGACACTTCTTACAACCTACATCCTTACTGGATACAGTTTCCCCACAATTTCATCACTACCTATCCTAATTCGTATCCATACAGAAGACCAGGAAAACCCGGGATGGTTAACTCGGTCAACAAATGCCCGCAGAAGTCGGATGTGTCGGCCTAACGCGCAAGAACGCAGCTTTGCTGTAAACAAGCACAGCGCAATCACATCCGGAAAAAAAAACTGGATGAACGCAGAAGAAGAAGAAGAAGAAGAAGAAGAAGAAGAAGAAGAAGAAGAAGAAGAAGAAGAAGAAGAAGAAGAAGAAGAAGAAGAAGAAGAAGAAGAAGAAGAACAGGAAAACACAAGTGTTCAGGTAAGAGGAAATGTGTGGTTATCTTGAGGTTTCTGTTGTTCGTGACACGCTTTAGTCTAATCAACTGATTCAGTGCCAAGCAAAAAGTAATGTTTGGACCAAACATGTTGAACAATCAACTGAACAAGTATTATAGTGTGAATGTCCGTTCACTGAGAATTGAAATAATGGAAATACCACGAAACAAAACAAATAACACCATGACCCTAGGTGGGGGTATATCGTCCTTCTGTCCAAATGGGAGGTTACCTTTGGTCGGCTCCGTAGCGAAGGACTTACTAACGCAGACCGCGTTCGACACACAGCTGCAGCCGATTTGGCAGCAGACCACCTTGCGTTGGTTTTCTATGAAATGTTATGGGTGTGGGTTGTTCAGAAAGCAACGACAAACTACTGAACGTAAAACTGCTCAGGAACCACAAACAGCCAAAGAATTCTGGGGTTGACTGCTTTGTCCTGTAAAGGGTATGCAAGTGACTGACTAACATGGAATGTGGGTCTTTTCCATACTTTGTCCCAATCTCCATGCACTGTTGATTCAGCCAGACCTTAGCTATTTTGAATTGTGTTTATTATTTCTGTATGCATTCTATTATATTCTCCTTTATCTTGCTTTCTCTTTCTTCTTTCATCCGTCATCTGCACATTCTCATCTGTCATCCATTTCATTTATGCAATTGTATGGTTAGATGGAATCATTTCTTTTAATGTGTATTGGATTGATTCCCGCAACATGTCCCATTCTTCATCAGTAGTCTGTGTTATCTCCATTGCATTATATCTGTTCTTTACAGTAACATTGTACCTGTCTCTAAAATCGGTGTCTGTTTTATGTAATGCTAGATCTGACTTGATGTTCTTTGGGATTTTCTGTATGGTTATAAGTCTTAGACTTCCGGTACAATGGCGACGACGTGACGCATCTATTCTTCGGGATGACGCTGTTTTAGTGGGTTTTTTTTCTGTTTCAGTATTTTCCTGTGGATTATGTGGTGTTATTTCGTTTTCGTTTATTGGAAGTGTTCAAAAGAAGCCACGGAAGGCAGGTGGTGGATGAAATTTTGAGGGCAGCCGACAGATATTGGTAGGTTATGGTCTCAAGTTTCACGACGGCAGGCAGAGGCGCTCTCTCGAGTCAGTGGCTGCGATTAACTGACCATTACGGTTACTGCCATAGAGGAAAGCAACGGCAAACTACCTCTTTAAAAGTGCCTAGTACATTATAATTCGCCTAAAGACTGATCATCGCAAGACAAGGACAGAGACGTTAAAATTAGCAACATGGAATTTTAGGACGTTAAACGACGACGAAAAATTAGAGAACATAAAATTAATATTCTAGAGATGTGCGAAACGAGATGGACAGGAGCAGGCATCAAGATAGATGAAGATTTTAAGATTATTTATTCTGGAGGTGAAGACAGACAAAGGGGAGTGGCTATTATTTTGAACCGGAAAACATCAAAATCTGTTCAAGGATATTGGGCCGTGTCGGACAGAGTTCTACTAGTTAAATTAAGTTGTAGACCTTTTAGCATAAATATTATTTAATTATATGCCCCAACAGGAAAATCCAGTGATGATGGTGTAGAGGAATTTTATAATGACATAGAGACTGCCTTAAAGAAATGTAAAAATTCAGAAATAAACATCATAATAGGAGACTTCAATGCAAAAGTAGGAAATCAAGGTGATAGGTACACAGTATGAAACTATGGTTTAGGTGAGAGAAATGAAAGAGGATGCAGACTCGTAGAGTGGGCAAAAGAACAGGAAATGATTGTAGGAAACACCTGGTTTAAGCAACACCCTAGAAGATTATGGACATGGAGGAGTCCTGATAGCAGGATCAGAAACCATATTGACTACATTCTGATTAGCAGAAGATTTAGAAACGCACTAACAATAGCAAAAACA
Organism: Cepaea nemoralis; assembly: GCA_014155875.1. Taxonomy (NCBI): domain Eukaryota; kingdom Metazoa; phylum Mollusca; class Gastropoda; order Stylommatophora; family Helicidae; genus Cepaea; species Cepaea nemoralis. The sequence goes on from JACEFZ010019847.1 coordinate 166,423, forward strand.
GTTCGCAGTGCTGATTGTTATAGTGACCACAGACTACTTACAGAACCACTGAGGATAAAGTTGAAGAAAGTCAAGTATATAACAGGAAACACTAAATATGATTTGTGTACATTGAGTAATGACAAGGAAATACAAAACAAATTCAACATAGAAGTACAGAACAGATTTGATATATTATCTGATCTAGAGATATTATTCCAGGATGTGGATGATCAATGGAAATGTTGAAGAATTCAATCAGTTTGGCTGCAGAAACAACTATTCCAAAATTAAAGAAGGTGGGTCGTAAGAAATGGATGACAGAAGAAATTTTACACCTAATGGAAACAAGAAGACTCAACAAAAATAATCCTGCCAAATATGAAGAAATTCACAGACAAGTCAGAATATTATGTAAGGAGGCAAAAGAAGCATGGTTTGAGGAAAAGTGCTTAGACATTGAAAAACAACACAACAGTCAAAATACCAAATTAGTGCACAAAAGAATTCAGGAACTTACTAATAAAAGAACAAGGACATCAACAGGCTGTCTAAAAACTAAAGATGGCAAAATCATAATAGAAAAAGATCAGATTCTACATGTATGGACAGATTATGGGAAAAACCTTTATAATGATAATAGTTAGGAACAGTATGATATTATATTTAATAATGAAGGGCCGCCAATTTTGAAGATGGAGGTTCGAAATGTTCTTAAGCATATGAAATCTGCAAGGCCCCCGGTGCAGATAACATCACAACAGAAATGATTAAAGCTTTAGAAGAATTTGGACTAGATCAAGTCACCAGACTGCTGAACACATTATATGATACTGGATGATGTACCTTCTGAATTATGTAACTCTGTATTTATTGCAATCCCAAAGAAATCAGGAACCTTTGAATGTGATCAACATAGAACAATTAGTATAATGAGCCACATCACAAAGGTTTTGCTACGAATTATCATGCAAAGAGTGAGGAAGAAAATACAACCTGAAATAGGGGAAGAACAATGTGGGTTTGTAGAAGGAAAGGGTACAGTAAATGCTGTGTATATGCTGCGAACAGTTATTGAAAGTGCTATAGAAGTAAACAAGAATATACACCTTTGCTTTATTGACTACACAAAGGCTTTTGATAGAGTTATACATGTCAACATGGTAGATATGCTTCCAGATCTACAAATTGATGGGAAAGACATTAGACTTATGAAAAACATATATTGGAAGCAACAAGATGCCATAAGGATTGATAATGAAGTGGGACAATATCAACCTATTAAGAGAGGTGTTAGGCAGGGATGTGTAATGTCTCCAGATCTGTTTTCCCTATAGAGTGAAAATATTTTCAGGACTGCAGAAGATATAAATGGAATCAGCATTGGAGGACGAAACATCAATAACATTAGATATGCAGATGATACGGTATTGATTGCAGACAATGCACAAGATCTACAACAATTAGTAGACGCAGTTGTTGTTGTCAGGGTCTTAAACCTGGCTCGTTATACCTAACACACGTGAGACAAGTACAAGTACAACATGATTGGACTTGAGACACAACGACACGAAGTTCAATGGATTTATTTACAAGTCACATGCAACACGATCTAGTTTGGCATGTGATGATCATTACAATACATATACAATGCATCAATACACTTACAGACAACCCACAGCTTTACAGTCTATCTCACAAGATGTACAAGCACTCGACTTTCGGGCACAGAACTACACAAAGCCTTTCTCTGCCCACACGTCCTGTCTGGTCCGAGAACCCAAGCTGTCTGTCTGTTTCTCGCAAAGCGCTTGCCCTCTGTGGATTGACGTCACGAGGACTGCGTGCGTCTTGCTTTGTCCTTGCCTGACCGCTGGCTATCGCGTCAGCCAGCAACCTGCGGGCAGGTAACTAATACTCGCCTGGCGGGCGTAACGATGTTACTGCATCCCGGTTGGGGACTATTCGCCTGGCGGGCGTAACGATGTTCCTGCATCTCGGTTGGAGACATTCGAGATTCTGACACGCTCCCCCGGGGCTTCTTCATGAAAGATCTCATCTTTCATGTATACTCTCTATATACATACCGGGTTAATATTTTAACCATGTCAGAATCGACCTTTCTATTGTTATATACATTGGTATAGAAATACATAAGAATACATATATTGACATAGAAATATATAAGAAATGCAAGTTGTATTTTAAGACATGTGGTGTTCAATCTTTACCACTTGCCAAGTTTCATCCTCTCGATGGATGGTCACCTGAGTTGCAATATTGACCCAGTCAGATCGGTAGCACCAGCTTTCAAAGCAACTACCTCGCAACCTCTTAAAAAAAAGTAATAATATGCTCTTTGTAACAAAAAAACATCGGGTAAGACTGTAATACGGCTTTTATATAAGCCGCATTCAACGCTCGAGCTCTGACCTCATTTGGCCGGGAGTTCTTCCGTCGGTCTACAACGTCGGTAACCCTATACCATGCCCAGTTGATGACTTCTTGGAGTGTTAACAATCTGGCAACACCATGGCTATTTATATACAACACATATTCGAATACATTTCAATTTACCGCCCTTTGTGTAATAATGTAATAACAATTAAATGAAAGGGACATAATTTCAAAAGCTATCAAATCTAATATATTACAATTATTCTTCTATTTCTCAGCGTCATAGCTTGATGCTTTTCCATACTAGCGAAAAAATGTCGATAGTATGAATAAGTTAATCAAGATATGATTCTAAGATTACACTAGTTGAAAAAATCTTAATACACAATTCGTGTATTCGAAATTGGTGATTCATAAATATTTTAGAAGCGTCATAACTTTTTAAGGTTTTGTTTGTCGTCTGCTAATTTTGGACTAAATTTATAAATTATCCGGAAGTACACACGAACAGCTGATGTTGAAAATTCTATAACACACTTGTTCCGGTCTGATGTAGTAATTCGGAATGTAACTGTTCTGATAGTTCATGTGTTCGTTGTTTCGCTGGAAAACTTCTGGATTTCGATTGACTGCAGTGGTGTAAATGTCAAAGTTCAGTTCACTCTTTCATACACGGATTAAAATATCACTGGATATGTTCCAATCGCAGATACCACTGATAAATTGGATAGTTCGCTTGAGGTAAGTTCAGAGCGAATGTGGCACTGTTCTTGTTTCGTAATATATATACAATTAATATTGTTCGCTTTCTACCACACGCTACACAATTATTCGAGACACTTACTACAGTAATAATAAAATAAGAAAAACTATATATAGTGGGAATGAACCCTATCACATCACATAGTAGACATACACAGCTTTCGTGGAAAAAAAACTTCACTGATGGCTGTGTTGGTCTGAGTGTATTTAACACACTGCACTCAGACATTAGTGCTTACTGGGTCGGTCGGACAACGGGACAAAAGATCGGCAATCGTGTTGGTTCTGCCAGCGATATGTCGAACTTCAAAGCTGTAATCTTGAAGCTTAAGAGACCAGCGCGCTATCATTTGGTTGGTAGGTACTCCTGAAGTGATAAATTTTAATGGGCTATTGTCGGACTCTACAATAAAATGACGTCCCAGGAGGAATCTGGACAATTTAGTTATACCCACCACTAGAGCAAGGGCTTCCAACTGTGGTGTCGACCAAGCGCGTTCTCTTGGTTTCAATTTTCTAGAGACGTAGTATACAGGATGTAGAATGTTATCATGTTCCTGTAACAGAACTGCCCCAATCGCCACGGAGCTCGCATCTGTGCGTAATCTGAAAGGAATATGTAATTTTGGCAATTTGAGAATGGGATTCTTTAAACTATTCTCAGAAAAATAAGATAACACTTTCTGGAATGCAAATTTTAGGCATTCATTGTTTACAATCTTTTCAGGTTGATCTTTCGTTAGTAGGTTAGTAAATTTTTCAGTCAGTTCAGCAAAATCTGGTATGAACTGTCTATAATAATTTAATAGTCCTAACACACTTCTGACTTGCTTTTTCGTAGTCGGAAGTGAGAGTTTCAGTATTTTGGACACGATGTTATCGTCTGTCGTGACAAAGCCATTAGATATTTTGTACCCCAAGAAGGATATTTCCTGATAGGCTATGTCTACTTTTGTAGGCTTTACCGTCAGTCCGTGCTGTCTGATCCGTTCAAATGTCTGCTGTAATGTCTTTATGTGGTCTGTCATTGTCTTTGTGTGAACACAAATGTCGTCCATGTAACAGATAATGTTTGGTATGTCCACTAGTAAAAGTCGTGTCATACGTACGAATGTCGCTGGGGCATTGACAAGCCCAAATGGAAGTTTGCACCATTCGTACAGTCCCCAAGGTGTGGCAAATGCTGTCAGATGTCTGCTCTGTTCGTCTACCGTTATTTGCCAGTAACCTTTCGTCATATCTAACTTCGTAAAGAATCTAGAGTCTGTCAGTTCTGTCAGTAGATCTTCAGAGTTGGACATTGGTTCTAGATCTAGAAGTGTTATTTTATTTAATTTCCTATAGTCGACACAGAGTCTTATCGTGTTGTCCTTTTTGCGTACCATGACCATTGGAGATGAAAAATGTGATTGGGATCGTCTAATGATGTTGTTTTTCTCTAAGCTAATGATTTCCTGATGTAAGTTTTCTTTGTAATGCAATGGAATGGTGTAAGGTCTGCATTTTATGGGTGTGTTTGAAGTGAGTGTGATGTGATGCTGTACTAATTCTGTTTGTCCTGGGTTGTTGGAGAAGATGGTGTTGTACTGTTGTATGAGATGTTTGCAGCTGTCTGTTTCTGCTTGAGTTAAGTTTGGGTTTATTTTGATTTCTTTCAAGCAGTTTGTCGTGTCTAATGCAGGTGTTGGAATTTCGTCACTATCTTCGTCATCTTCATGATCTATTATCACTGTACAAGCTGTTGTATCGTCCTGTTCGTTGTCTCTGTTGTAATATGGTCTTAGCATATTAATGTGGAATATTTTATGTTTGTCTTTTATTTGAATCTCATAGTCTACAGCTGAAATCTGTCTTATTACTTTAAATGGTCCTTGCCAAGACTCAGTCAATAAGTGTATGTCACTAGGTAAGAGAAGAAGTACGTCCTGTCCAGGTGTCAACGTTATTGTCCTGTTACCTTTGTCTGCATACTGTCTATATGTAGCACCAGATAATTTTAGTGCTTCTTTTGCAATTATACAAGATTTGATGATTCTTTCACGCAATGATGTAACGTATACGTATGATGATATGGGTTTAAGTAAAGGAGTGGCTTCAGTTAACATTTGATGATAGATGCTCAATGGGCCACGTGGTTTGGCACCATAGATAAGTTCAAAAGGAGAGAATCCAGTACTAGAATGTGGCACTTCGCGATAAGCAAAAAGTATAGCAGGCAAATATATGTCCCAGTTGTTGGGATGTTCTTGCGTGACTTTAGCAAGCATATGCTTTAAATCACCGTTAAACTTTTCTATGATTCCGGTTGAGTGAGGGTGATATGGAGAATTGAAACATTGTTTCACCCCTAACATTTTGGTGAAAGCTTGAGTAGATGCGGCAATGAACTGGCTTCCCCTATCTGATAGGATAGTGTCTGGAAATCCTATCCGTGAAAATATATGGAAGAAAACTTCCATTATATCATTGGCAGTTATGTTCTTTAACGGAATCGCTTCCGGCCAGCGGCTACATAAATCAATGATGGTAATAATATATTTATTCCCTCTGGTTGTTATTTGATTAAGAGGGCCCACTATGTCGACAGATATTTTCTCAAAAGGTCGACTGGCTAAGTCAGTAATCTGTAATTTTGCCTGTGGGTGTTTACCTTTCTTCACTAGTTTTTGGCAGATGTCACAACTTCTAGCAATATTGCTTAATGTCATTGCAGAATTTGGGCCAATAAAACTGTGTAAGTAATCTTGATCTGGTCTTAGAGTATGCCATATGCCCTGCAAGAGGTATATCATGGGCAAGATGTAAGGCTTGCTTACGGTACTCAATCGGCAAAACAGTTTGCTCTGTTGTGCTGTCACCTCTGGTATAGTACCTGGTGAGGATGCAATTTTTCAAAGCAAAATGCCATCTTGCATTTTTGGTTACCTTTGGCTTTTGGCCGATCAGATTAAAATATTTAGACAATGAAGGATCAGCCTTTTGGGCTGTTACAAAAGTCTCCTTCATGGTTTTAGGAGGTAGTACCACTGGGCTAAGCATTTCTATAGCCTCAGTTTGGTTAATTTCATCTTGCACTCTAGCAGTAGATTTAGTTACTGCGTTAACACATTCAATGATATCAGATGGTGATGAAACAATTTGATCAATGATGTCATGAGATCTTAGTGCTACATTAGCTACCATACATTCATTCGGTGATACAACATTATCAATGATGACATTTGATGGTGATGATGTTATGTTCTCATCAATGCAAACAGATGTTATATCATGAGGCATATCATTCACCTCTGGTAAATTTCCAATGATACTATCACACACAGGGTTAGTTAATGCTGCGCATTTTACTTTCCCAGTGAGGAAAGGTGTCTGAATATATGCCCATGCTAATGGGTACTTTTCAATATTTCCAGAGAATGTTCTGCATGTTACATGCCTGCCTGTATAGTCTGTAGGCATTATGAACTTTCTCTTTAGTCCAATAAGTGAACTTCCGGTGTCCCGAAGGACTGTAGCAGGCTTGCCATTCACATATCCCTGGTGGATGTTTATTCTGCCTTTGGAATCTATTACCAAATTAGCTTCTTCATTGGCAATAGGAATGGAGTGGCCGCATGTCAAAATGCCATCTTCATAAAAGGTATTACAAACAGTACATTTATTTGCGTTAAACATGTCAAAAGCCTGTGCTGAGTTCACAGGGTGTTTCTCTGATTGTTCTTCATCTGACGATGAACTATCAAATAAGGCGGCATTTGCTTTCTTGGTCATTTGCCTTCCTTTACAAGCATGACGCCAAGTGCCCGTACGCCTTACAGAGGAAACATTTACGTGCCTTTTTGAAGGATTTACGTTCCTTATCTTGGCTATTTATGATGTTCTGTAGATATGTAAGATATGCTGGGTTTTTGTCACACATCTCACCTTGGTGGTGTGAAAAGTTACAATATCTACAATGATTGTATTTCTCAGAAGTAGGCTTATATGGTTTTTGCCTATTATAGGGTTCTGATCGGGGTTTTTCATAGTTAGCCGATGCTACAAAGTTTGTATCAGTAGCTTCACTAGCAAAACAATGTTTATTGGCTGTATAATAAGCCGAACCACGTCTCTCAATCTGATCTACACTCGTACATTCATTCTCTTGCAAAAATTTTGAAAATGCTGATGGAAGGGATGAGATGACTTTATCCCTGATGATGAGATCTTCTAATTTCTGATAATCTTTATCTATTTTAGCTGCTGAAGTCCATTTGGTAAATATGTCTCGGACTAAGCAGAGGTAGTCAAAGAACGTTTGAGTCGGTTTTGGACTCAAATTGCTGAATTGTTCTCTGTAACCTGCCTCATCTAGCATAAAATGTGCCATAATCTTTGATTTTAGATAATGGTAATCTTTTCTGAGGTCTTTGGGGATAGTCTCTATGACTTTCAGAGGCTCCCCTGACAAACTCCTCATATAAATAATATTCCATTCAGAAAGTGGGACCTGGTAGTGGTCCATTAAGGTTTCAAAATTCTGGGTGAAGGCTGCAATGCAGTCACCTGAGGTATAATTTCTCACAATACCTTGATACTTTTTGTACTGGTTTTCTTTCTCCAGTCTTTCAGCTTTCTTAGACTCTTTGTTTATGGCAGTATCAGTTTCAAGTTGTTTAATATTTAGTTGTAACTCAAGCTCTTCTCTTTTACTCTGTGCTGAGATTTCCGCCTTCCTCAATTCATTATCTAACTCTGCTTGCTTGGCAGCTCTTTCAGCCGCTCTTTCTTCGCGTTCGTTAGCTTTTTCCTGTACTAGGAGGTGTTCAGAGTATTTTCTTTCACTCCACTTTGTTAACTCATCACCAGTTAACTTCAGCTTTAAACCCATCTCGATGAAGTCGTTTAATGAAGACATGATGGAAATTTAAATGCAAATGAGTTGTCATACACACACACTTTGTTACAAGGTGTTAGTAAAGTGAAAAATTTACAATTGTGTTCAACTTACAATTTGTGCCCAAATTTGCATCCGAAAGTATATAGAAAAGAAAATATACTCAAGTGTACTGGATGCGGTGGAGAACTGTTCAAATCAGGGCTAGGAACTGTAGGGTCGCTACTTCAAAACTCAAATGACCTCTACGGGCAAGGGTTTCAGATGGCACAGAAAACCTGCTTTGTTTTTGGGGGAAATACATTAGCGTCTATCTGATGTGGTGTGTATGCTTGTCACTAAGTTTTGATTAGGTTTGTGTGGCGTTGAGTGTAATTGTAGGTCGTAATGTCGTCAGTCAACAATTTTTTTCAAAACCACAAGTCACTTTCTTTCCGAAACTTTCTGCTTTCCACAACTAACTTCACAAAGACAATCTAAATATCTCTCAACACTCTACAACATTGATGACACATCACTTACATCAAGATGACATTCAGTAAGGACATAGACATCAAGTTTACAAGATGGCGACAAGGTTACAATGGCGAAGATTACACAACGTCGACAAGGTCAAAATGGCGACAAGTTACACAATCACTGATGTTTTACACGTTTACAAGATCAAACAAATGTATGTACTTTACGTTCACATCTAGCCTCCATATTCAAACAATCTAATAATATATAAGGATGAGCCTTTACGATCACATTTAAATGTACATTAAAGCTGGACACAAGTCCTCACGTTCACAAATCTAGGTTCGAATCTTAATTAATTAAACCACGTTCATTTAAAGCCGGACGATGCCACCACGTTCACACATGTCAGGGTCTTAAACCTGGCTCGTTATACCTAACACATGTGAGACAAGTACAAGTACAACATGATTGGACTTGAGACACAACGACACGAAGTTCAATGGATTTATTTACAAGTCACATGCAACACGATCTAGTTTGGCATGTGATGATCATTACAATACATATACAATGCATCAATACACTTACAGACAACCCACAGCTTTACAGTCTATCTCACAAGATGTACAAGCACTCGACTTTCGGGCACAGAACTACACAAAGCCTTTCTCTACCCACACGTCCTGTCTGGTCCGAGAACCCAAGCTGTCTGTCTGTTTCTCGCAAAGCGCTTGCCCTCTATGGATTGACGTCACGAGGACTGCGTGCGTCTTGCTTTGTCCTTGCCTGACCGCTGGCTATCGCGTCAGCCAGCAACCTGCGGGCAGGTAACTAATACTCGCCTGGCGGGCGTAACGATGTTACTGCATCCCCGTTGGGGACTATTCGCCTGGCGGGCGTAACGATGTTCCTGCATCTCGGTTGGAGACATTCGAGATTCTGACAGTTGTACACAGTGAGCAGCTGGGGTTGGAATTAAATTGTAAGAAGACATAGGTTATGGTCGGGACTAGGAAGAACGAAGTACCACAATGTAATATACAAGTAAATATGAATATTCTTCAACAAGTTAATCGGTACAATTATCTCGGAACAGTCATAACATTTGATGGGAGATGTTTTGAAGAGATTAGAACAAGAATCGCCATGGCGAAAGTAGCCTTTAGCGAGATGAAAAACATTTTGACCAATAAAAAGATGTCAATTGAAACGAGAAACACAGTGTTGATGAGATACATAGAGCCTGTTCTTTTGTATGGATGTGAATCTTGGACAATGTGCAGTCAAGATGAAAAACATCTGATGGCTGCAGAAATGTGGTTTCTGAGGAAAATGCAAAGAATACCATGGACAGACAGAAAAACCAATGACCAAGTACTACAGGAGACAAATGATAATCGCAAATTGATTAGAGAATGTAGACGTAGACATTCTAGACAGACTTGCTCCAAATTAAGAAGGTAAAGGTCGGCCACATAATTCCCCTTGTACTTAGATCTACTCACCGGTAGGGAAAAGAAAACAGGGAAGACCAAGAGAGACCCTGCGTAAAACCATCATCAGAGAAGGCTCATTCAACGGCCAAGTGAACATCCAAGATCTACAACAGGTAGCAGCGAACCGCCAGGCACGGAGAGCCATGACTTCTGCCCTATGCGTCACCTTGGGCTCAAGAGGAAAGACTAACTAACTCAGATCTACAAAGTGTGATAGTCCTAGCACTATATAGCCCCATAGCGTGGTCTTTCTTGTATTCACATCTACAAAGTGTGATAGTCCTAGCACATTATAGCCCCAGAGCTTGGTCCTTCTTGTATTCAGATCTACAAAGTGTGATAGTCCTAGCACATTATAGCCCCATAGCTTGGTTCTTCTTGTATTCACATCTACAAAGTGTGATAGTCCTAGCACATTATAGCCCCAGAGCTTGGTCCTTCTTGTATTCAGATCTACAAAGTGTGATAGTCCTAGCACATTATAGCCCCATAGCTTGGTCCTTCTTGTATTCAGATCTACAAAGTGTGATAGTCCTAGCACATTATAGCCACATAGCTTGGTCCTTCTTGTATTCAGATCTACAAAGTGTGATAGTCCTAGCACTATAGAGCCCAATAGCTTGGTCCTTCTTGTATTCAGACCCACAAAGTGTGATAGTCCTAGCACATTATAGCCACATAGCTGGGTCCTGCTTCAGGACTCTAAAATAAATGAACACCACTGACCTTCATTGCACACTTAGCTCGACCCATTGCTGTCACATCACCATTGTTCTTGTGATTTCTTTAATAAATGTGTCATCTGCTATTGGGAGTCTCCGTGGCCAAGTGGGTACGCCGCCTGCCTCGCGTTCCGACGGTTGTGGGTTCAATTCCGGGCCACGAGTGTATTTTTCTCGGAGACTCATGTGGGTCGTCGCTGGAGTTGCGGAGCTCGTGCCTTGTGTGATGCTTTCAGCAGGCCGCCCGGTGAGAAGAAACCGCGCCGTATGGGGTAAAATCCAGTGCAATGAAGTCCATCCTCTTGCTTTTTAAATCTTTTATTTTTCTTCTAATATTACTTATGCCTTCATTTTATTCAAACTTAGGCCCAGTGTTAATTTTTTTTTTTAATAGCCACAATATCTATCACTTTTTGTAGTTCTTTATGACTTGTTGCTATCAAGGACGGCGTCATCGGCATCAGAAATTATTGGCAGCACACTATACAGAGGACTGTGGACAGACATGATCACCAACACCACACGGCAAGGAATTTAAGAAGAACAAGTTTTTCATTGCTCTCTGACCGACCGACGCTCATACCATCTAAATCAACACAAAGCAATCTGCTTCCAAATCGCCTGCAGCTGAATTCAAACCCTTAACTCTATATGAGAGATAAGTTACGATCATCAACCACGGACGCCGACAACGGCCAGGATCGATTGATACAAGTAATGATACAACATGAAAAAGAAATGTGTGACTCCTGCCGAAACGTGAGAGATAATAAACACAGATACAATGTACATACCCTGCGACGAACGCAAATTCGGCAAACGGAAATCACAGCGTAAACATAACAATATTCTCTTAGTTATGATTAAAGATATGACCGTTACGAACTACAGTAATAAAGAAAACATAACAACGAAGTACTTTATCAATAATAAATATAACAACAAAGGAGTACTAAGAAGAAGAATAAAGATAACATAACAAAGCAGTACTTTATCGATGATAAATATAACATAGCAAAGGATTACTTTATCAATGGCTCTGGATGTGTCCATCACGCAGTAAAGTAACTACATTATTAAACAAACACGTAACACAAAAGATAAATGAGACTTTTGGAGCCAATCAGCAAAAGAAGTTGAATAGTGACCCCCAACCTCACATTAGAAAGTTAGTTAATTGCATTTACTTTACAAGACATAGAAGTCAACTCCATTGGCTGTTTGTGATTTCTTGACAAGTTTTACGTTCAGTAGTTTGCTATTGCTTTCTGACCGGTAGCACTCATACATTTGCATGAAAATCAACGCAAGGCGGTCTGCTGTCAAATCGCTCGCAGCTGTGTTTTGAACGCGGGATTACGAACTGCGTCCGCAACACCTTCGCCACAGGCCCGGTTTACATTAGAAATACAGAGCAAATGACGCACAGAGGGACTGGGCTGTATGCGGGCAACACATATTAATGTTGGTAACACCAAGTACATTATGTAGAACCAATTGGCAGATCACTCCCCATTTCACCGTTTGAAGTGTGTGGAGCCAGCTTTGATCTCGCTTACACCTGAGCTTGTTGCCGCTTCCGTTGCCATGATCCCATTCAACTGTGATAAATCCATTTGCCCTAGCCAGCTGTTGCACTGGCCTACATGTACTAGCTGCTGGGACTGTCTTTGACCGCTTGCTACTTAAATCATGTCTGTCTCAGTTTGTTACGTGAATCACGCCTGTTTCAGGTTATTACTTGAATCACGTCTGTCTGTTTGTTACTGGAATCACGTCTGTTTAAGTTATTCATGTGAATCACCTCTGTCTTATGTTGTTACTTGAACACCTCTGTTTTATGTTGTTACTTGAATAACATGTGTCTCAGTTTGTTACTTGAATCACTTCTGTCTCATGGTGTTACTTGAATCACCTGTGTCTCAGTTTGTTACTTGAACACCTCTGTCTCATGGTGTTACTTGAATCACCTCTTTCTCATGTTGTTACTTGCATTTAGTCTGTCTCCGTTTGTTATTTGAATCATGTCTGTCTCAGTTTGCAACTTGAATAACGTCTGTTTGCTGAAAATGTTCCTGTACCATCTTTATGAGGTAGGTCGACCATAGGGCTGTAATGATCGGAAACAAATCAGCCAGCTACTACTAGACATTTAAACTTGACCCTTCTCCTGACAGAAACAACCCTAAACATTATGCCACTGTGGGTACATGTTGTGATTGGGTTTTCCTAATTATTAGAATTGAATGGAATATAACAATTGAATAATGCAAGACAAGGTTTGCGAACGCGGTTTGTGAGCCCGTATATCCGGGTTCGAAACTCAGCGGTGCTGGTTTTTTCGAAAAAAGGTATAGAAGCCGGCCGTTCAGAAAGCAATGGCAAACTACTGAACGTAAAATTTGCCCAGGAATCACTAACAGCGAAATTGCTGGGGTTGACTGCTACGTCCTGTAAAGGACATGCAACTTAATTTTTTTTACCGATTACTACTACAGATAATTGTTATTTTAGCTAATAATCACCTAGACAAGTTTAACTTTTACTAGTGGTACCCCATATGTGTCCTTGGCAGGTCACTGCAAAGAACCACAGCCTTTATTGGCTGTTTGTGATTGTACTAAGTAAATTTACGCTCAGCAGTTCGCAACTGCTTTCTGAACGCGAACTCAGCTTTTAAGTCTGATAGTTGCATCTGAAACGCTTTTTGTTTCCGGACAGTTGTTAAAGTCTTTTCCATTGCAGAGAGTTGTTGCTTTAAGTGTTCATTGTCAGGACAGCTGTTGCTGTAATTTGTCATTGCCAAGACAGTCGTTAATTTAACTCTCCATTACCGTGACATTTCTTACATGAGAAACATCAGTTCGGTAACAATGAGTTATATATATATATATATATATATATATATATATATATATATATATATATATATATATATATATATATATATATATATATATATATATATATATATTGTTCGCATATCCTTTACAGGAAATCGCTGTCAACATCAGCATCTTTCAGCTGATTGTTGATTTTTTGGCAAGATTACGCTCAGTAGTTTACCATTGTTTCTGAGTGACCGGCTCACATACCCCGTAAGTTACCGACATGGAGAGAACCACTACCGATTCTGGCGCACGTCACGTTACTCACGATAGTATACGGGATTATGGCGAACGTCGTATACATATATAGGTGTAATGTTCTTATATGTAATATATATATATATATATATATATGGCATTAATTGACGAGTATCTGATTGTGGAACCGCGGTGGCATACCACTTAGTGCACTTGTTTGCCTTGACAATCGTTCGGGTTCAATCCATAGTAGGGGCAGTATGATTCTTTTTGACCTGCGTGGCTGAGTGGTTGACCCAGCTGCATGATGGCGGGCACCAGACAATTGTAGGAATCTCCTGTGGAAAGCCTGAGAAGCAAAATCGAAGAAGAAGGGACGTGATCACCCCACCTCAAACGTGATCACCCCACCTCAGATATTCTTAGAACCCGTCTATAACATTTATATTCAAAGGCATTTATGCGCTGTTCAGCTTGTTTAGTAAGTGCCCAGGTCTCACAGGCGTATGTTGCAATGGGAAAGATAGATCCTCTAAAAATTTAATTTTTGTAGTTCTATCTGTCCCACTCCACAATTTATTCAGTTGTTTTAGTCTTTGAAAAGCAATAGATATTCGTCGTTTAATTTCTTTCATTGTGTCACCGTTGTTGGTAATCAATGACCCGAGATATTCAAAATTTTCCACCACCTACAATTTTCCTCATTAACATATATTTATTTCCCCATAGTAGTTTTATCTGTATGCATTATCTTTGTTTTTGCTAAGTTAAGATATAAGTTATGATTTCCACTATTCAATTGGGTTGATGTTATTAGGTTTTCTATGCCATTCTGTTTTGTGGATAGCAATACTATACAATCAGTATATCGAATCTCTGGTATGTCATGACTACTGACATTTAGGGCATCACATTGCTCCTTGTTTATATCATCTCTGACATTTCTCATTATATTTTCGGCGTACTGGTTAAGCAAATAGGGGGACAGCTCACACCCCTGACGGACTCCTTGCTAGATGTCAAACCAGTCTGATGTCCCGCCATCTATTCTAACCGCTGCTTGTGGGTCTAGATCAGTGGTTCTCAACCGGTGGGGAGGTGGGAATTTTAGGGTTTCTGGGGGGGGGGGGGGGGGGAAGGGGAATTAAGATTATTTCAAGATCGCATTAATACAAGAACCAGTTACTTGATATTGTTTTTCCCTCTAAATTTTACGGTTTCATACTTCTCGCCCTAATAAAATTCGTTTTATAACTAAGTAGACCCCCAAATCACGGTTTTTTTGTAGATGTCTAGACTTGCTCTAGTATGTGTTATTAAATTTAGCTTCCATTTTTATGTATACTGTGTAAGGGTGGGGTGGGGATTTATAGGGAGGAAATTCGAAAAAAGGGGGGGGGGTGACGTTCTGAACATATGGTAAAGGGGGGTGGGGGGCATGGGCCAAAATAGGTTGAGAACCACTGGTCTAGATAGAGCATTTTTATGAGTTGTATTACATGTGATGAAAAGCCTATATTCCTCATGATTTCCCAAAGTTGCTGATGTTGTACACAGTCAAATGTCTTTGAATAATCCACAAAACTCAAGAATAGGTTTACATTAAATTCTCTGCACTTCTCTATTATTAAACACATGTTGAGTATGTGATCTCTTGTTCCTCTTCCTTGACTAAATCCAGCTTGAACCACGTTAATATTTTCTTCCATTTTCTTATGAGGTCTTCCCATTATGATTTTTAGTAGAAGTTTACTTGCATGACTGATCAGAGCAACAGTTCTGTAGTTGATGCATAATTTCAGGTTGCCCTTTTTGGTAATTGAATGAAGTTAGCTTTCCAATCTTTTGGCCATATACCATATTTCCATATCTTTTTACATAATGTGTGATAGATGTGTATGCTTTCTTCTCCTCCCGTTTTAATTAGTTAAGCAGTTATCTCATAACATCCTGGTGATTTACCTTTCTTCAACATTAATAATACTTTAGCAGAAATATTAATAATAAAAACAATAACAACACGGTCACAGGTTTTGTTGGAAAGCGGAGCATCTGTTATCCGCATGGTAATTTCAAATTTAACAGAAACTCTTTTTGTTTGCATAAAACCGGCTGCATCCGCCTAATTGTTAACGCCTCACTAAATTAGAGCAATCGTATATTCGACGAACAATAATCTAACATTACCGTTGACTGTATATACTATACTGTATTGGCGCCTTGCCGTCTTCACAGCCGTTAGGTGTGACCTTGTACTTCAAAAAAGGCACTGTAACTATAATCCAAGGTGGGGACCAGGGATAGAGTTATACCTCTCAATAGCACAACGCCTGCTCTGGATTGTAGAGACCATGGGTTGCCCATGCAGCATGATCCATCTCTCGGCCTGCCTAGTTTACTCCAGAGGAAAGGTAACAAGACAAGTTGCCGGATCTATAAAGCAATGCTCTAACTGCCTGCATGTCGGAGCTTCAATCTTAGACCAGTTGCCAATCAAGGCTCGGGACCTGGTCTGCTCTGTCATAATATTTAGTCTTTAGTTTGCATTTCCTCCCACTAGGATAAGGCTTATTTCCTTCCAGACACCCTCCTCCGCCCGAAGCCATAGACCATCCATCAGTCATGTGCCATGCTGGTAAGCGTGGGCGGTCATGCTCTGCCATCTCACTCGATCACCAGAGTCGTGGATCAGCTCCGTGTTTCTGTCTCGACCATGACACAAGGCCAAGCCATCCAGGTACTTGCTTCTAGGTCTTCCCCTTGGTCTGTTCCCCTCGATCTTACCAGTTGTCACCAAGTTCTCCAAATCATTTCTTCTCATAACATGCCCAAAAAATTGTGACTGTCTACGTCTAATGTCTCTAATCAGTTTACGATCTTCATTTGTTTCTTGAAGGACTTGTTCATTGGTCTTTCTGGCTGTCCATGGTATTCTTTGCATTTTCCTCAGAAACCACATTTCTACAGCCATCAGATGTTTTTCAGCCTGACTGCTCATTGTCCAAGCTTCACATCCATATAAAAGTACAGGTTCTATGTAGCATCTCAACACTCTTGTTCTCGTTTCAATTGACATCTTTTTATTGGTCAGTATGTTTTTCATCTTGCTAAAGGCTACTTTTGCCATGTCAATTCTTGTTCTAATCTCTTCAAGGCATCTCCCATCAGATGTTATTACTGTTCGAGATAATTGTACCTATTCACTTGTTGAAGAATATTCCCATTTACTTGTACATTATATTGTGGTATTTCGTTCTTCCTAGTGACGACCATAATCTGTGTCTTTTTATAATTTAATTCTAACCCTAGTTGTTCACTATGTGTAACAACCGCATCTACTAAATGTTGCAGGTCCTGTTCAGTGTCAGCAATCAAGACTGTATCATCTGCATATCTAATGTTATTGTTGCTTGTGTACAATGGCCGGATGGTGTTTGAACACTCATCATCATCATACACTCTGCCAACTGGCATAGGCATTAATGTCTTTAAAAACATATTGGTCCTTTATTGTTGTTGTTCTCTGTTAGCCTTGAATGATGTGTGAATGAAATAATGTATGAAAGAGAGTGATAGAAGGGCAGAATGTTAGACGGGCCTGCGTGCCCAATTCTTAACCCTTTGAAAATAAAGTTTGTTCGTTCGTTCGTTGCATCGTCCCCCAATGTTGATTTTTTCCATATCTTTAATATTTCTGAAAATACTTTCACTGTACAGGGAAAACAGATCTGGAAACATTATACATCCCTGTCTCACACCTCTCTTAATAGTAATAGGTTGATATTGGCTTACTTCATTATCAACTCTTATGGCAGCTTGTTGTTTCCAATATATGTTTTTTACAAGTCTAAGATCTTTTCCATCAATTTGTAGATCTTCAAGCATCCTTATCATGTTGATATGTCTCACTTTATCGAAAGCCTTTGTGTAGTCAATAAAGCAAAGGTGTAGATCTTTGTTTACTTCTATAGAACGTTCGATTACGGTTCTCAGTATATACACAGCATTTAATGCACCCTTGCCTATTACAAACCCACATTGTTTGTCTTTTCAGGTTCATTTCAGGTTGTATTTTCCTCCTAACTCTTTGCATGATAATTCTTAGCAAAATCTTCGTGATACGACTCATACTAATTGTTCGATGCTGATCACATTCCAAGGCTCCTGATTTCTTTGGGATTGCAATAAATACAGAATTAAATAACTCCTGAGGTATATTTCCAATATCATATATTGTATTAAGCAGACTGGTAACTTTATCGATTCCATATTCTTCTAAAGCATTAATCATTTCTGTTGTGACGCTGTCTGAACCGGGGGTCTTGCCAGATTTCATATGGTTAAGAGCATTCTGAACCTCCATCTTCGAAATTGCTGGTCCTTCATTATTATTTTGAACAGCATACTGTTCGTCTTTGTTATCGTCATAAAGGTTTTTCACGTAATCTGACCATACATGTAAGATCTGATCTTTTTGTATTATGACTCTTCCATCTTTTGTCTTTAGGCAGCCTGCTGATGTACGTGTTCTTTGATTAGTAAGCTCCTGAATTCTTTTGTGCTTTGGTTTCGAATTTTTACTGTTGTGTTGTTTTTCAATTTCTCTGCAATTTTTCTCAAGCCATGTTTCTTTTGCCTCCTTACATAAGGTTCTGACTTTTCTGTGAATTTCTTCATATTTGGCAGGATTATTTTTGCTCTGTCTTCTTGTTTCTATTAGTTGTAAAATTTCTTCAGTCATCCATCTTCAGTCTTAGGCCCACTTTCTTTACTTTTGGAATATTTTTTTTTTCTGCTGCACAACTGATAGAATTCTTCAGCATTTCCCATTGATCATCTACATCTTGAAATAGGATCTCTAGATCAGACAATAAATCAAATTTGTTCTTTACTTCTATGTTAATGTAGTCGAGGGAAAAGACAAAGAGAAACAATCATAAAGACTGATGCTTCCTTCACTACGGCGCTAAGAGGTAAAGAGTAGTTCTGACTTCGTTACGGCCAAAGAAGAAAAATAGTGAAAAGAGAGAGAACCTCACACCGCCTCAACCGACAAAACAAGATGATAGTAATTAGATAAGAAGATATACGAGATCTCGGGCAGGGGCCTCAACTCTGAACAATAACCGTCATATTTGAGACCCAAACATTGAATTAAGGTGTTAGACTGTGATAGAAATAGTGGTTGTAAAAACTAAAAATAGACTGAGCAAACAAATCAAGAACAGTACAAAATTAGCTCTTTATTTATCTCTTCTAACAGAACATGTTTGATAACACATCGCAATAACAGATACAACAGACAACTGTGTATGTCAAATAACAACAGTGGGTAACCCCCAACCAATCAACAGCACTTAAGACAACAGGGTACACTAAGTACCACAACACAGGCGTTCCAAACAATAGCTGGTTAGACTGACACAATAAAGAACCTTGACACAAGCAACACTGCACAGACAATAAGGCACTACAAAAACATAGGTTACACAACATAAACCCCAAGACGCGACATAAACAAAGAGTTGTGACACAATTTACTATCCCACCAAGAACCCAGGCTTGCTGACACTAACTAGTCAGCCGCTCAGTTTTATCAAGGCATTAGTTGACTACAGATCAGCTCAGGGAATTGTTCCCACATTTCAATACAAAAGAACAGCACTTTTGTTCCTCTCAACAAGCCGGGCCAACATCTTTCATCAGCACAACCGAGGTGGCTCACTACTAACATGAAACTGGCTTATCATTCCTTTGTCTACCTGAGTTCCGGTAGTGCATCGGTTTGGCGCTGTGACATTAAAATTATCTTGTATTTCTTTGTCAGTTTTAAATTTTTACAAGTCATATTTAGGGTTTCCTGCTGTATACTTGACTTTCTTTAACTTTACCCTAAATGTGCCTGTAATTAATCTGTGATCACTGTAACAGTCTGCATTTGGAACTGTTTTTACGACTGTTAACGCATTTCGAAACCTTTTGCTAATCAGGATGTAATCTATCTGGTTTTTAATCCTGCTGTCTGGACTCCTCCATGTCCATAATCTTCTAGGATGCTGTTTAAACCAGGTGTTTTCTACAACCATTTCTTGTTCTTTTGCCCATTCTACAAGTCTGTATCCTCTTTCATTTCTCTCTCCTAAACAATGGTTGTCTACACTGCATCTATCGCTTTGCTTTTCTATTTTTGCGTTGAAATCACCCATTATGATATTTATTTCTGATTTTTTACAGTTCTTCAAAGCAGACTCCATGTCATTATAAAATTCCTCTATACTTTCTTCACTGCGTTTACTTGCTGGGGCATATACTTGAATGACATTTATTTTAAAAGGTCTTCCGTTTAATTTTACTAATAGAACTATGTCTGAAACAGCCCGATATCCTTTGACAGAATTTGATGTTTGCTTATCTAATATAATGGCTACACCTCTTTGCTGTTCTTCTCCCCCTGAGTAAATAATATTACAATCCTCTCTTGTCCTTATCCCTGCTCCTTTCCATCTCGTTTCCGATATTCCTAACATGTTAATCTTCTCTCTCTCCATTTCTTTTTTATGTTTTCTAATTTTCCATCTGCATTCATTGTTCTAACATTTCAAGTTCCTACTTTCAATGATATTAATCTTTTGCACCTAGTAGCCTGTTGACGGTCTGGAGTCACCTGGTGCGCATGACTATCCCTACCGGGCGAGGTTGCTCCTATGGAGCACCCATTTACGCCGTTTCTCTGATTATCGATGAGTCCACACTACATGATTTTCTTGGCATCTGTAAAGAAGGTAATTTGCCATTGCTTTCCTTCCTAGCAGTGACCATACTGCCAGTGACCGTTGCCACTGTCTCCTCAAAAAAAGAGATCCTCTGCCTACCGTCGTGAAGGTGGAGACCATAACCTACAACAATCTGTCGGCTGCTCGCCATCTTCATCCACCACCTGCACCCATCGCTTCACGTAACCCTGATCGGGGGGGGGGGGGGGGCTAAACGGGTACTCCACCTTGCCCAAGGGTGTCCCGTAGGCTAGCGGAGGGAAGAAGGAGCCTTACTTCTCCTTTGATAGGGGATACCCCTACCCCGCTACCCTAAGCCATTGATACAATGTGGAATGTTGGGTTTGGTGAGCGTTGCCTAACATTCGGCGCTAACAGAAAGCAGGTTGTACCGTCTAATGTTATACGGTAGCTCAATCATATCTGACTAAGGCCGACTATATATAGTAGTATGAATAAATCTGTAGTGTCATGTTTGGTACAGGGAGGGCACAAAGAAATACTTCAAATAGCTCATACCAGAAACGCTAATGCAGGTGTAATGTAGAGAAGAAAGTCGCTCACCCGAATGCACAGACATCCATAGGTGTTGGGGAAAACCCCCATTAGAGTTCAGTTTGTAAATAAACATGCCATACGCTTTATGGGGATTAGTGAATTGGGGCGCCCGCTGACTCCTAGTCAGCGTAATCTAATTCACTTTATAATGGGCTGCATAAATGTCGATTTAGGTAAACAGACAAACAGAGGTGATGGCTACTACAAAGACAAAGTGTATACCCAAACACAGTATCAAAGGGAATAGAACCAATCTGAAACAAGTCAATGTATTCAAGTATTTTGGTCCTGGTGAAGGGTTTAAGGATGTTATTCGTAATCCCGTATACCCACGTATGGATCAAAGCTGTGCGAGATTCGGCAATGGATCGCGTCGCGCTGGTTACGAACGGAGGTATGTGAGCCGGTCGTTCAGAAAGCAATGACAAACTACTGAACGTAAAACTTGCCAAGACATCAACATCAGCTGAAAAATGTTGATGTTGACTGCAATGTCCTGTAAGGAGTTACATGTAGTATAACCCAAGGAAAGGAAGCATTTCATAAGATAAAGAATATTCTCTTCAATTTAACATTGTTAATCAAAGTGAGAAAAAGAGCTCTTATTGAGCCAATCCTGAGGTACGGAAGCGAACCTGGACAATTAGTAGAAAAGTGTGAAATTATGTGGAGGATGCGGAGATGTGGTTTATAGAAGAATGGTGGACGGGTAGAGAAACCAATGAAGACATCTTGAAAAAAGTTAACTCACAAAGAGTACTGGTTACTCGTTTCAGAAGGAGACAGCCCGCATTCTTTAGACATGTCATGGGACGAGACAGGCTGCAGTACGTCGCCACAACGGCAAGGTTGGAGTGGAAAAGATGCAGTGGAAACCAAGAGAGAAGATGCTGGACAGTTTTGACATCATGGCATGGAGGAACGTCGCTATCAGAAATTACTGGCAACGCAAGAAACAGAAGGCCGTGGACAGACAATACCACCAACGCCACACGGCGTGGACTATAACAAGAAGAAGTTTATGCGCGGATTAAGTGACGCGATTGTCAACTGTATAAATATAGGTCTAGAGTCTAACAATGGGATTGTAATAATTGTACATATATTCTTGTGTGATGATTATGTGCTATATTTTTGTTATATATTCTTGTGTGATGATAATGCGTTATGTTTTTCCCCCTATTGCTGTGTATATCGGAGTGGCTATGGTGTGGTAAATAAAAGCGTGTCTTTCGGCTCGGTGCTCATGAATTCGAATGTGCATCGAGATGGATGTTAAACATTGATAGATCTACCCTAAAATTTATACCAGCAAATGTCTTGAAAAATGAAGGCGGTCGGCATGATAACAACGGATAGGAGAAATGCACAACTCGGCAAGTATATGGAAATATGGATCTATTCTACATGTCCAGGACGCCTTGGAGCCTGGAACTCACTCACTCGCTATGTATACAATCAACAGACACAGCTTCTAGTTACAGGGTTCTTCTTATGCCGCCTGTCATCTCCTAATGGAGTAAAGGCTTTCAACCATCTCACGCCAATCCCCTTATAAACACGTGCATGATTGGTTAATCAATCAATCAGGCTCCGTCTCCACAACGAAGGTTGACTGCAATGGATTTCCAACATTGTCTGTCTCTAACCTTGACTGTGCATTCTGTCAGACTGCTGTTCGTCCATTTCTTAATATTTGGTTAAATCTGTCAACTAAAATTGTCTACTAGTGAAGTAGCCGGCCCAAAGCCAACGTCCCTCTGCGTTATGCCTCTGATGCCATGCAACTAGAGTTACAGTGTTACTAGTATGTTGCACAATGTATTGCCAGGCATATATCGCTGAATCTCGTCAGGTGCATACTGCAGAGTTATATATCATATGAAGTGAATAAATTCAGCGAAATATGCCAGGCAGTAAATCGTGCAACATTTTGTGTGTGACTTCTATGTTTAAATTGACTAAGGGAATACATTAGTTTTGAATTACTATTCTGTGCTTCCCTAACGGGCCCCGCTAATATATGGGGGTGTGGTAAAGGGTGTGATTGAGGAACAAGTGCAGGGGAAGTGAACAAGAGGAAGACAATGGATTATGCGGGTAGGTAACATCAAGAGAGGACTTGAGCTTAGTATGGCCGAATGGATAAGAGGGCTCTCTCTTAAAGTTCAGGTGTGCTGATGCCAACGTAGCATTCTAAACCCCTACACCGGTCAGTTGGGCTAAAATGTTGACTTCTCGTCGTTGACTTGGGAACATAAATTACAAGTACCTCAGAAGTCACCTGTTGGCGAGGGACACTGGTAGCAGGCTAATCTACACGCACATATCAGTCCAGTGCACTAGAAGTAGGAGTACGTATGTGGACTAAGCTGAAGACTACAGTGTGGTTCCTG
The DNA here is from genome assembly GCA_014155875.1 of Cepaea nemoralis. Classification (NCBI taxonomy): domain Eukaryota; kingdom Metazoa; phylum Mollusca; class Gastropoda; order Stylommatophora; family Helicidae; genus Cepaea; species Cepaea nemoralis. The sequence continues at coordinate 189,930 of JACEFZ010019847.1, forward strand.
AGACGAATGTTGGGAATCCCTGGGACTGCCAGAGTAACTAACCGACGACTTCCTGAAACAGGCTAACGAAACTAGAACACTATATACAACAATAAGACAGAGACAAACATCTTTCTTCGGTCATGTGATGAGAAGAGAGGCATTAGAGAACACCGTGACAACTGGAAAGATCGAGGGGAAGAGAGGCAGAGGCCGATCAAGAGAAATGATGCTGGATGGATTGAAACGGTGGCATGGAGGAATGTCAGCAGCAAAGTTGATCTAGAACACCAAAGACCGAGATCTGTGGAGAGACATGAACGCCTACGTCAGCTGGCATAGCTTGATGATGACGATATAACAGTGTAAAGTGAACTACTTGGCACACACACACAGACACACACACACACACACACACACACACACACACACACACACACACACGGTTGAACTATGTAAGATATGCATTAACTAATGAACGCGAGATGAATTCCTTGATATAAAACGAATTAACGTGCCTCAGGTGGTTAAAAGCCCCGGGATAACAACAGGGAGGAGAAATATCCAACTCGCAAGACTGCAAGTAGTTTCTCCAGCTATTACATTCATTGTCGTTGCCCCTAATTAACTCGGTCACTCATGCGTAACATTTGCTTTCTACCGCTAACAAAGGTAACGAAAGAAAATATATCGGGCCAAATACAACATTTAAGAAATACATGTATGTATTTTGCGATGACAGCACTTCAGCGACAGTTACAATAGACTGAAACCTCGAAAGCAAATGGGCAAAAAAAAAAGTCTATGTACTGGAAATGAAGTAAGAAAATATTGTAGAGATTAATGGCGATATGCCAGAATCTGTAAATTGAATAACTAACTATAGGAAATGCTGCTAACGTAATATTAGCCAGTGGGCTGTGCAATTAGTGTGTTTTCACCAGCCGGAGATTGTGTGATCTTGCTTCATTGTATTCTTCTCCTTTGTATACGTTCATACGTCAACCTGAACATATTCAAAGAAAGCAGCAGGCAATTTAAGCCCGTTGATATCTCCATAGAGTTTGCCCTTAAATGTAGCCCGTGTTAACTTAGTTTTATGTCCTTTCAGGACGTCGCAGTCATCACCAGCACTTTTGTAGACTGTTGTGTGATTTACTGGGACGTTTTTACTTTCAGTAGTTTACCCATTCTTTCTGAACGACCGAGACTCATACTATCATAATCAACGCAAGGCAGTCTACTTCCAAATCGGCTACAGCTGTTTTGGAGCCTTCGACTCGGTATGTCAGGGAAATGTGAAAAGCGGACACTACCCCTAGGCCACAGCAATCTGATAATGAGATCTTCAGCCGAAAGTTTACCAGTTCCACAGTTACGTTCATCAGCATCTCCCATCTCCAGAAATTAAAACAAATAATATCTCAGCCAATCTAAGTCAGGTCTGAATCAGATATGAGTGAGCTACCGTATTACAGTAGACGGTACTACCTGAGTTGAACACACAGAGTTGAACTATGTGAGATATGCACTAATGAACGCCCGGGGATAACACAGCTTTCTGTTAGTGCCGAATATTGGGCGGGACTCACCAAACCGGAGACCCCATATTGTGCCAACGACTTCGGGCGGAGGAGTGCATTTGGAAGGGTACACGCCTTACCCTAGGGCGAAGAAATGCAATCTAAGTACTCAATGTCATGACAGGGCAGACCAGGCCCTAAGCTTTGGTCAGCAGTTGGTCTAGGATGGAAGCTCCGACAGGCGGACAGTTAGAACATTGCTTTACCGATCCAGCAGCTTCTGCACCCTGTCTTGTTCCAGACGTCTTGGTGTTACCTTCCCTTTTGAGAAAATTAGGCAGACCGAAAGAGAGATCATCCTGCATGGGAAACACATGGTCTCTAAATTCAGCACAGACTTTGTGCTATGGATAGGTATAATTCCATTTTACAAACTATCGTCTGTCACGGTAGCAAGTTTCCAGTCGGTCATCTCAGCCTTCTGTCTACCCTACAGTCATAATACAGTAACTTTTCACTTTCATGGAGCTGCTAGTAAGCGTCATATTTCTAATGTTTTGCATGTTCGGATCCCCACATGGTTCTATAGTTACTCCAAATACGCCTCTTAGCCTCATCGTAGGTTGTTTCTCTATCAATCTACGGAAGTTTTCCCATCATTCCTTTGCCATCCTGTCAGTCTCTTCATTCCAAGTATGTTGCAACGTGGCAGGTAAATGCCATAAATGGTGGTTGTGGTCTTCATCACTTATGATGGACAAACGAACAAAGACCGTATACGAGGGTAAGTTAATAAGTAAGTCACAAATGGCTGTAGAAAAATAACTAAATATGATAACAACTTGAAACCAGTTTATTTTTATACATACATTGTTCCTTTATTTATCAACATAATTTCCACCAACATTGATGAACTTATCCCATCGTTTTATCAGTCCTCCCAAACAGGCGGCATAGAACTGCGTGCTTTGTTTTCATTTACAGGCCATCCCACAGAACTGTGTGACTTACTTATTGACTCGCCCTCGTAATTTTTTCTACCCAGCTAAGCACCGCTTTATGGGACAAACATTTGTCAGCATAAACACTGACAACGCACCTTGGCGGTAGACATTTCGCGAATGACGCCGAAGTTGAATGTGAAGTGAAAACGTGATTTAGAAAACCAATTGCCAAATTTTGTTAAGTTCTTCTTGTTAACATATTAGTAACCACTCAATATAGGATGATAGACATGTAATATTTTCATAAATGTGCTAGGAAAATGTCATGTTTGAAGAATATAAATTCAAGAACAAAGAATGAAGACGCATGAGATATATTTGAATGTTCTTGTAGGAAATGCCTGCAAATCCGCATCACCTCACTATGGTAGGGGCGGAAGCGAAGAATGATGTTCATAAATTGCTTGCATTATTCAGAAGACTGGACCATGCGGCATAAGTTATTTCTGATAAATAACACTTCGAATACTAGCAGCAATGGGCAAATTATATCACAGCGTTCACTAACCTAATGCTGCTGTAAGCAATGGGGGGAAAAGAATAGATATTCTAGTTTATGGATTAACAAATGAGAAAATCCAAAAACATTGGCTCATGCATTATTTATTATGATTATTATTACTATGTATGAGAAATGTACATGTTTGTTTTTCTCTGTTATGATATATATATATATATATATATATATATATATATATATATATATATATATATATATATATATATATATATATATATATTCTGTAATGATTGTTACTTTGCTGTTGGGAATATACATTTTAATGTTACACCTGGGTTCACGATCATGTTGATGTAAGAATCCCTGTGCATGTCAGTACACAAGACGATAATGTTGAATAGCTTTGGCCCAATGCTGATTATAGCGAAGGAAAGAAGACGATGAATGAGAAACAAAAGAGCCTATTTATGGGTTATTCTCTTTAAGTACGAGAGATGCAATATCAACATGTTTGGATGGAAAGAATGGCTTCACTCATCAAATAGACGCAGTAACAACATCAGAATAGAATATCGAGTGAAAAGATGCCTTACTCACAATAAGAGCTAGAATAGCTAAACAACAAGCGACGAGGGACATTGGAACGTGGAAAACCCACTCCTTGTACCTTCTCCTTTTTTGTTTGTAATTGTGTTGTGAAAATGTTATCACATCACAACGTATTAATGGCTGTGTTGTTTTTAGTTTTGTTGGTCATCCCTATCTCTAGACAATAGCGAGTGGTGGATTTTGTGGGACTATATCATTAAAAACTGGATCCTGGGTCAACAGCCAGAAATTGATCAATGGCAATCTGTCCTAAACATAGTCTGGACCAACACAACAATGTTTAATGTTGCACTTATTAGCTGCCATAGCCAGCAACAGAAAATTTCGAAGATGACTGACTGCGTGACTGATGAAGTTCTACTTCAGTAGGAATATCCAGGATGGACTTCAGTATCCAAAAATCGACAAGGATGAAGATCTACAGAGTAATTGACAACAGTTTATCGTCTGCTTTACTTCTGAGAAGTACCACCTGAAGCCTCGTCACTCAGCAAAATCAGTGAAACTATGGGACAATCCTACAAGTTTAATAAAACTAACAACAGTGACAACCCTTCAACTGTCGGTTGGATTCCCAAGTTGATATCCAACAATGGATAAGTCTTCGAAAGAAAGTCTCACAGCAGCAAAAGTCAACATAAGGTTCCAGACTCTAGAACACCAAATGGGAAGAGACACTGAAACAACATAAGCAAGTACAACCAAGGTAACAACTGAATACCAACTTAATATCAACTGAAAAACAACTGAGAAACCAGATTACCTCAAGGTGCAAATCTGCAACACTCTGAAAGAAGCCAGATCCACTCGAGATCTCAGACCGGAACACCATCAAGAAGACCATATGAAAGAAGCTAGCGGAGTAAATGCCTCTACGCATGCAACAAAAAGAACCATCTGATTGTTTGCGACTCCCAGTTGGTGTGTTGGAATTAATATTCTTCAGTTCCATGCCTGCAGCAGACCAATCCTGGACATAATTCCAGATGAACCAAATGAATGACTCAGCATTGTATGTTCTACACTGAAATGGGATGAATCAGAACTCTACGCTGGTTCCATGTCGGCCTAATTACCCCATCATCAAGTGTGGGATGGCCTATCAACATGAACCGGGTGTGTGACAAAGCCTCTTGAACTAAATTGGGAAACGGTTAACATAAACCGAGCTGTTGGACAGTCGTCATCTTTTTCATCGATAAGATGATATAGGGAAGAACCTGGTCAGAAGACTCAAGATGCATCCTCCTGAAAGCTTGACAGACTTAGGCACCAATTTCACTTGGAACACAGAGCCCATTTGCAACAGAATATTCTTGAATTCAGCCCCATGGAGGGGATATGTGCTTGTGTATAATTCTATTCTTGGATTATGGATTATAAAGATTCACCAGCCAACTTCAGTGGACATAATGTAAGGAGAACATGACTGTGAGTACATTTGTGTCAGCCCGGATAAATATGGACATTATCTGCGTCGCGCTGGAGAAGAATAACCGACCGCAACACCTAAGGAAAAGGACTGTAATTAAATCATTAGTTTAATTATTAGTACTAATGATGCTTTCTATATGTGGTTATTTCATGCCATGGATGTATCAGGTCAGTAGCTTTTTTTTTTCTTAAAGGAAGGGTATAACCAAATAGGGGTTGTTGTTTTTGTTGAGTACTCTGACATCTCATTATTTTTTAAATATGAGAATTGCAACTGGTGTCAGAAACAATTGTTTTATATGTTTGGTTGTTCTAAACTTAGACCATTGTTTTACTTTTATCTATGTAAAATAGGTCAAAGATGTAGAACCAATTAGTGGTTGTTGTGGTGTTTGTAATAACATTGGTTTTTTCTTGGGACAATGTGGGTAATGTGTTTATTTTTTTTTTCATATTGAAAATCATTCCCATGCCTGTTCTGGAAATTCAATTATCTATATGTTACTGCAGATCTTGATTTAATGCCTGAACTGTTTGTCCAAAAATGTTGATGTTTACGTAAAGTCCAGTGTTGATGTTTGTTCAACCCTGGTTGTTTTATATGTTGTAAACAATCAATATCCTCTAACACTATATTAAATTTAATGGGTGATGAAGTGGGAGGGGAAACCTACATACAGATACCATTGTTTCAAGGATTGAAGTGTTTTTCTCCTTGTATTTGTGGTAAATTTCCCTGATCACCTTGCATCCTGAAGTGAGGAGAGAATCAAACCTAAATCTCCTAGACATAAAACAAGCAATTATTCTCTTAGATTAACATCCACATCCCACAGGAGAGAAAGAAAGAAATGTAAAGGAAAGTATGTAAAGGAAAGAATATAAAGGAAAGAAAAGAAAGGAAAGAAAGGCATGTAATGGAAAATATTAAAGAAAATAATTAAAGGAAAGAAAGAAAAGAATCATGCTAAGACACCGAGAATATTAGGTTTTATGATATTAAACCGGTGGCAGTGACGCACGTAGGGAGGCAACAAACCACGGAGAGATATGACAAGACTAGTTGGTGAGCTAATGTAGTGAAGCTGTTAGAGTCAAGTCAAGTGAAGCCTTAAAGAACTTCAGTGTCCCCTGATAGATAACTGATAACTGTTTTTTTTTAACAGCTACTCTCATCATTATGGGCCATGTCGATAAGCGTGGGCGGTCATGTTTCGCCATTTCACAAGATCAACTGAGTGCCGGAACAGTTGTGGTTTGTCTCGATTATGCCACGTGGTCGCAGAGAGGTAAAGCTATTTATATATTTATCTCTCCGCGATCATACAGATATTAACTCTCTGCTTTCCCCTTGTACTTTTTCCCCTCAATCTTGTCAGTCGTTATCAAGTTCTCCAGTTTATTTCTTCTCTTAAAGTGCCCAAAAAATAATGACTGCCTACGAGTAATTTCTTAATCAGTTTACGGGTTTCATTTGTTTCTCGTAGGGACTTGTTGTAAACTCTACACCACGCAAATAACAACATAGTGGTAACTTACTCTGCACATGGTCAAAGTCACCAAACTCTGTACATGGACAAAGTCACCAAACTCTGTACATGGACAAAGTCACCAAACTATGTACCTGGACAAAGTCATCAAACACTACCCGTTGTCTTCTAACTAACATTATGTTGTTGGTACTATAATGGATGGTAGCCACAGTAGCGTAGCAGCTAGACGCTCGTCTGAGCGATGGTCATATGATCGACCTGCATCTGAGTGAATTCGAGTTTTTAAAACTGACCTTCCAGATCTTTGCAGTCTAACATGGATACCAAGAAATGTATTGGGAAATAAAGTCCGACTAAGTGATACTGACCATATCATTGACCGAGGAAATAAAGTCTGACTGCGTGATACTGACCATATCATTCACCGAGGAAATAAAGTCCGACTGCGTGATACTGACCATATCATTCACCGAGGAAATAAAGTCCCACTGTGTGATACTGACATCATCACTAATCGAGGAAATAAAGTCCGACTGTGTGATACTGACCATATCACTCACCGAGTGTCGATTGGTCTAATTACAAATATGGCTTTAACACCATATGCCCATTGCGTCAAAGGGCCTTTTAGCTGTTTACTTGACTAACTATAGGTATGACAATACACGAGACTGCCGGAGTACCTATAGTATGTCCACATTTTTTTGCCTTCATTCACGATCAATTATTTTGAAAACTGTCTGTTGCATCGTTATGAAATTTTTCCAGCCGTCTTATATTTACCGCCACCCAAGGAATATGTCTTTGATAGGTCCAAAAACAACTTAAATCATTGAAAGCGGCGACATTCCTTTGATGTTTGCTGAACAACTAGTGATTTCTCGTTAACAAAGTTATTTTTACGGTAATGGAAGACCTGTCAATTCTGATGACACACAAAGGCGTATCCGGATTCGTATGGGAGTGGGTGCAATGAAAGAAATAGCTTAAAATCGACAGGGTCGGCTGCATTGCACCGGGTTTGTAACCCATATGGCTCAGTTTCTTTCCGCAGCGCGGAAAGCGTCGCACAAAGCACGAACTCCGTAGTTCCAGCGACGACCCTCGGGAGTCTCCGAAAAAATGCACTCGTGAAATGAAGGACGCGGCCCGGAATCGAACATACAACCTTCGGAGCCCGAGTCAGACGGCTTGACGACTTCACCACGGAGATTCCCGAGAGGGGTGCAATGTGTAATATTAGTAAAGGCAGAGAATTTAGAGGCACGGGGTAAATAATTTGTAAATTAACAGGAAAGTAGAAGGAATATATTTCTTACCTTATTTTTCATTTCCTTCTTGTTTCTTCAGCTGATGCTGATGCTGTAATGTTTAGGGCCTGCAATTCGTCTGAATAGTTGGAGCAAAATATCCCAGTAAGTGTGTACGTAGATTAAGGTCTGCGATCTGATCTGTGTCGGACGATTCCAGTAGGTTGATGATTGCTCTCGGTTGCATAAAATTCAATCCATCCTTTCTCCAATAGTCCTCTTCCTCTTTCAACACATGGTCCTGACGTTTTTTTCCAGTAACTTTTATCAATATTTAATAGTGCGGACAGACAGACAGACAGACAGACAGACAGACAGACAGACAGACAGACAGACAGACAGACAGGACAGACAGACAGACAGACAGACAGACAGACAGACAGACAGACAGACAGACAGACAGACAGAAAGGTAGGTATGTAGGTAGGTAGGTAGGTAGGTAGGTAGGCAGAAAGGTAGGTGGGTGGGTGGATGGCTGGCTGGCTGGCTGACTGGGTGGGTGGGTGGGTCGGTCGGTCGGTGGGTTGGTCGGTCGGTGGGTGGGTGGGTGGGTGGGTGGGTCGGCCGGCAGGCAGGCAGGCAGACAGACAGACAGATAGATTAGACAGACAGACAGACAGACAAAAAGACAGATAGATAGATAGATAGATAGATAGATAGATAGATAGATAGATAGATAGATAGATAGATAGATAGATAGATAGATAGATAGATAGATAGATAGATAGATAGATAGATAGATAGATAGATAGATAGATAGATAGATAGATAGATAGATAGATAGATAGATAGATAGATAGATAGATAGATAGATATCGGTCGGTCGGGCGGTGGGTCGATTGGTCGATCGGTCGGTCGGTGGGTCGGTGGGTCGGTCGGTCGGTGGGTGGGCCGGCCGGCAGGCAGACAGGCAGGCAGATAGATAGATAGATAGATAGATAGATAGATAGATAGATAGATAGATAGATTAGATAGATTAGATAGATAGATAGATAGATAGATAGATAGATAGATAGATAGATAGATAGATAGATAGATAGATAGATAGATAGATAGATAGATAGATAGATCGATCGTTCGACGGTACTCGAACTTGTTTGATATAACTTATGGAACACGGGACGTTGTGGTACAATTTAAATGTACATATTATGTTTTGAATAACAGGAGATCTTCACACGTGCGGAGACCTCATGGCTGCTATGTGTCTTAAATTTACTTTTTTTTAAAGTCAATAAATATGTTGCCTGTCTTTGTTTTTTGTGCATTGCACGCCACTCACCCATGATTAACTTAGTTTTTCGTCTTTTTTTTCCACAAGAGCTTCGGTTTTCGCATGCAAGTATTGGTAAAGTTAGTTGCATATCCTGTACATGATGTTTGCTATCAACAACAGCATTTCTTGCTGTAGTTGATGTCTTGGCAAGTTTACATTCAGTAGTTTTCCATTACTTTTTGAACGACCGGCATTCACACCATAGCGTAAAAAACCAGCGCAACGCGATCTGCCACCAAATCGCGCGCAGCCGTCTTTCGAACGCGGGAATACGGGATTACGAACCACGTCCGTAAGACCTTCGCCACGGAGCCTGCGCAAGTATTGTACAGAATGATTATGCGGCCCATTTTGTCAGTTATCCGGCCCGCCGTGAAAAACGTTTGGTGACCCTTGCTCTAGAGTGTAGACAGATCACATCTAAGTTCCATCCATCATGTGTCATGCCGGTAAACGTGGGCGGTCATGTTCTTCGATCTCACTCGATCACCAGAGTCGTGGATCAGCTCCGTGTTCCTGTCTCGACCATGCCATGTGGTCAATCCATCCAGGTATTTACTTCTCAGTCTTCCCCTTGGTCTCTTCCCTTCGATCTTGCCAGTTGTCACCAAGTTCTCCAAGACGTTTCTTCTCATAACATCCCAAAAAAATTTTGACTGCCTACGTCTAATGACTCTAATCAGTTTACGATCTTCATTTGTTTCTTGAAGGACTTGCTCATTGGTTTTTCTGTCCGTCCATGGTATTCTTTGCATTTTCCTCAGAAACCATATTTCCACAGCCATCAGCTGTTTTTCAGCTTGACTGCTTGTTGTCCACGCTTTACATCCATACAAAAGCACAGGTTCTATGTAGCACCTCAACACTCTTTTTCTCGTTTCAATTGATATCTTTTTATTGCTCAGTATGTTTTTCATCTTCGCAATGGCAATTTTTGTTCTAATCTCTTCAAGGCATCTCCCATCAGATGTTATGACTGTGCCGAGATAACAGTGTCGATTCACTTGTTTAAGAATATGCCCATCTACTCGTATATCACATTGTGGTATTTCCTTCTTCCCAATGACGACCATAATCTGTGTCTTCTTAATATTCAGTTTTAACCTAGTTGTTCACTGTGTGCAACAACCGCATCTAGTATATTTTGCAGGTCCTGTGAAAATATTTTCACTGTACAGGGAAAAAAGATCTGGAGACATTACACATCCCTGTCCAACACCTCTTTTAATAGGCTGATATTGACCTACATCGTTATCAATTCTGATGGCAGCTTGTTGTTTCCAATATATGTTTTTTTACAAGTCTAAGGTCTTTTCCATCAATTTGTAGATCTTCAAGCATCCTTATCGTGTCGACATGTCTCACTTGATCGAAAGCCTTTGTGTAGTCAATAAAGCAAAGATATAGATCCTTGTTTACTTCTATATAACGTTCAATTACTGTTCTCAGTATATACACAGCATTTACTGTAGCCTTGCCTTCTACAAACCCACATTGTTCTTCTCATTTAAGTTAACGAGCTCTAATACCCGTGGGTAACTTTTCTTTCCCATCAACTGTTAGTTTTTTGTTTCTTTCTTTCTTTCTTTCTTTCTTTCTTTCTTTCTTTCTTTCTTTCTGTCTGTCTGTCTGTTTGTCTGTCTGTCTGTCCTTTTCTGTGTTTTTCTCTCCTTTTTCCTTCTCCTTCTTCAAACCACCTTCGAGAAAAGTTTCTCTTTCAAGGGAAGTTCGCCCACCTAGTAATGCACGTGAGAGGTCAGAGTGTCCCACTTAAGCATGCATTTGTGTATAGTGTCCTCCCTCTATACAGATTCCTTCCCAGGTAACGAGCCATATCTTCCCGTTGATAACTTTTAATTACTAACAATTCTGCCTTGATAGTGGCCTTATAATCTACTCATTTTTCATCTGTCGCGCTAGTTTTAACGTGCGAAAAATGGCACACAAGACCGAGATGTATGGAAATGCACTCAACACAATACAATTTGAAATTAACCGATCTCTCTGGGCGTTTTAGGAGAGCAATTAGCATAAACACCACGTGACATTTGCTGCGGGAGACGCGGCATCTGTGGGTTTGCCCAGAATGTTAGATTGTCGATTCTTAAATCAATCAGTCAATCAATATTTTCTTACTTGGATATTTGTAAATGATCGTTTCTAATGCAGCAGGGTAAGTCAATAATGGCACCAGTCTCTTCTCATAGTTCACACAAGGAGAACTACGGCATAGTGCACGACAAACATAGCAACAATACTATTATTGCGTTATAGGTTTACATACTGTAAACAGTATAACTGTACACAGTAAAATACTGTGTATTGTTGCGCACGTAAAAAATCCCTTGGCAGTTGGAAATCGAACAAGAGTAGCCTAACGGCGCTGCCCGGGCAAAATTTCGAGTTAAAAATTTACCCAAAGTATTTCAGGATCCTTCCGATGCAACGGAGTTCGTGCATTGAGCTGAGTTTCTCCAGACTCAGGTTTGAGTTAGGAGGGAAACGGAGCACTTATGGGTTAAACCGTGTGCCGTGATGTTGATCTATCGACTAAACTAAACTAAGTACCTAAACTAGGTTTACATACTGCTAGATACTCCAGGACCCGTGGTGGTATAGTGGTTAGCGTACTTGCCTGCCAAGACAGCGGTCCACGTTCAAACCCCTGCACTAGCAGCACTACTTTAACCATCAGTACTGGTCTAGGGTCGAGCCCCGGCCTCTTACAAATTTTCTGGGAATTGTTAGGAAGGAATGACAAAGAGTAATAGAAGTGGTCAACCCACCACCTGTTATTCACTAGAATATGTGAAAGCCTAACACGCGACACCCCAAAGGCAGTATCTTCAATTGTACACGCCTTAAGATTAGTGGTATCCCCTACCAAAGGAGGTGTAAGCTGCCTCCTTTCCTCCGTTAGTCTATGGGACACCCTTGGGCAAGGTGGAGAACCCGTTTAGCGCCCCTCACCCTAATCAAGGTTACGTAACCTATGGACAAGTCAGAGGTGGCCGTGCGCCCGTGGGACTAGGTGGAGAAGGTGGAGGAACATATAGAGAGTCCGTATGTGGAAACGATGAGATTGCGGGTGATTGGCGTGGGTTCTGGCAGAATCTCAAAACTGAGAGGAAAGACCAGGAGAACTTTCAATCAGATAGCGGTGGGAACGATTAGTAGTGTGGCTAATCTTCGCTTGCTGTTGAACGAGGGGACGGAGCACTATGGGAATGGTCTGAGTACATTGATGTCGGTTCTTAGCTCAACTCAACTCAAGGTTACATGAAGCCATGGGGCGCAGAGGTGTTTCCAAGGCACCAGGGCCGGGTTATATACTGGCCAAGACCTATTTACGCGACCCGAAAGAACATGCTATTGAATGAATGAATGAATGAATGAATGAATGAATGAATGAGAGGGGTATTGGGTATATAGTGCTAGACCCATTCCAGGGCTGATGTGGTCAATATTATGCCCGTCAACTTTACTCCCCCAAGACATTTCCTAGTACCCACTGTAGGTTGGGTCAGTCTAGAAACGCTGGTCAATTTTCACAATCCGTCTCCGCGGGAATTCCAACCCTCGACCATCAGCTCGGCAGACAGGCATCTAAAAACTACACTTCGTGGTTCCCCCATAAGTCTAGTTAAATAGGTTAGTTGCATGGCCTTTACATGACTTGGCAGTCATCCCCAGCATTTATTGACTGCTGGCGACTGTCTAGGCAATTGAACGTTCAGTAGTTTGCCTTTGCTTTCTGAACGGCCGACGCTCATACCATTGTTGAAATTTACGCATATCAATCTGCGGGCATATCACCTGCGGCTGATTTTGAACCCAGCATGTCGGATTTGTGAAACTGCGTTCAATAAACCCATATTACAAACGATGTGTCTATTACCCAGCTGGAATATCAAACAGCAGAAACTAGATGTCAATTGCAACGAGAAAAAGAATGTTGAAGTGATACATAGAACCTGTATTTGTGTATGGGCTTGAAGAGTGGACAATGAGCAGACAGGCTGAAAAACATCTAATGCCAGTGGAGACGTGGTTTCTGAGGAAAATGCAAAGAATACCCTGAGAAGACAGAAAAACCAATGACCAAGTCCAACCAAAAACAAAAAGAAATTAAAATCGTAAACTGATTAGAGAAATTAGATATAGACAGTATCAATTGTTGGCACGTTATGAGAAGAAATAAAGTGGAGAACCTTGTGAAAACTGGGAGTATTGAGGGGAACAAGGGGAAGGCAGATAAGTAAATATCTGGATGATCTGGCCACGCGGTATGGTCGAGACAAGAACACAGAACTGATCCATGACTCTGGTGATCGTGTGAGATAGCGAAACATGACCGCCCATGCCTATCGGCATGGCACATGATGATGATGATGATGATGATGATGATGATGATGATGATGATGATGATGATGATGATGATGATGATGATGATGATGATGATGATGATGATGATGATAAGATGCGAATAGAGATTTATAGAACGAATTCGCACACGGAAGCTAACGTCATTATTTGTCCGAGTACATTCATCATAAACGGAAATAGTCCATGCTCGGGGGACACTGAGTTTGTCAGAGTAGAATAAGAAATACATTCAGAGATATGGATTAGCTCTCATCGAAGTACAGGAAAGACGTAGAGATCAGAGGCGCGCTAAACACCATGCAAATTAAAAGTTATAAACCCTTTGTAGTGTATCGGCCTTGAAGTGGCAGCGGGCCGTTTTTTTGTTTTTTTCAGTAACCCCAAAACCTATGCCGACGCTAACCTCCCGAGGTGAGCAGATCAAGGGGTGCAGACCAGGCAGAGACACAAACCTGTTGCATGTTGGTAGCTTGGGGACAGGCAGAGACACAAACCTGTTGCATGTGGGCAGCCTGGGGACAGGCAGAGACACAAACCTGTTGCATATGGGTAGCTTGGGGACAGGCAGAGACAAACCTGTTGCATGTTGGTAGCTTGAGGACAGGCAGAGACAAACCTGTTGCATGTTGGTAGCCTGGGGACAGGCAGAGACAAACCTGTTGCATGTGGGCAGCCTGGGGACAGGAAGAGACACAAACCTGTTGCATGTTGGTAGCCTGGGGACAGGCAGAGACACAAACCTGTTGCATGTTGGTAGCCTGGGGACAGGCAGAGACAAACCTGTTGCATGTTGGTAGCCTGGGGACAGGCAGAGACACAAACCTGTTGCATGTTGGTAGCCTGGGGACAGGCAGAGACACAGACCTGTTGCATGTGGGTAGCCTGGGGACAGGCAGAGACACAAACCTGTTGCATATGGGTAGCCTAGGGACAGGCAGAGACACAAACCTGTTGCATGTGGGCAGCCTGGGGACAGGCAGAGACACAAACCTGTTGCATGTGGGCAGCCTGGGGACAGGCAGAGATAAACCTGTTGCATGTGGGCAGCCTGGGTACAGGCAGAGACACAAACCTGTTACATGTGGGTAGCCTGGGGACAGGCAGAGACACAAACCTGTTACATATGGGTAGCCTGGGGACAGGCAGAGACACAAACCTGTTGCATGTTGGTAGCCTGGGGACAGGCAGAGACACAAACCTGTTGCATGTGGGCAGCCTGGGGACAGGCAGAGACAAACCTGTTGCATGTGGGTAGCCTGGGGACAGGCAGAGACACAAACCTGTTGCATATGGGTAGCCTGGGGACAGGAAGAGACACAAACCTGCTGTCTTGGGGGTAGCCAGGGACAGGCAAAGTCTAGGGAATGTAAACCCGATAAAATGCCTGTCGAAACCGGATGTGCTGTATCATAGGCTTGACGAAATGGTGCAATGGTACTCACTTTGCTTTATGCAAGTTATAATGTGGCCATACCGGAATTCGAACCTGCCACCTCCAACTTACAAGCGTCGTGCTACAGGAATATATAAAGTTGGAATGGGAGAGGATGAGAGGTGGAACATGTAAAGATATTAAAATATGAACACAATCAAGAGG